>QYAI01000156.1:0-93559 GCA_003988855.1 Arachnopeziza araneosa
CATTTTTAGAGCATTTGTTGTTCTGGAGCTTGCAAATAAACGCGTCGATTTTTGATGCGGCTTTACTGCGGGACCGGCTTTACTACGGGATCTCGGTTACGAGTACCTGGGTAAGGGTAGACCTCCGACAAGTCCTCGAGCATCTACGCCTACCCACGCTACCATATCATCACCACCAGCACCATCATCATCAAGAACCGATCCGGAGCCACCCAGAGCTACCCAGAGCTGAAGTTCCAGCCAAGGGTCAAGTTTCAACCACAGCACTCATCACAGTATGCCACCGGCCTGCCTGGAAACCGCCGCTAGCATATCTTTCAGGAACCAATACCCTTGCCTCGGTACTCGGCCAAAGCAATCACCACCTTCTCTACTTCAAAGCTTCCCAGGATGCTTATCACTTCTTCCTGTCGTCGTCTCTCACTCCGTTTTATATTGTCCAGCTTGTGCCGGCCGATCTCACTACCAACCAGACCTCGACGATTGAATGGACCGTCGTTCCTAAGGTCTGGGCGAGTAAGGAAACCCTTACGGCGAGTAGGTATGTTTTTGAGGAAGACATGTTTGGGCAGGTATGGATTAAGAAGGAACTGAACTGGGTACGTTACAGTCCCCTCCCTGCCCGTTTCCAAACTTGTTCTTTACTATCATAATCTTCCTATAATTCATCTCTCACTCCGGTGGTTTCTCAAGCCGTCCCTCCCCACTTCACGTCTCTCATTATTCACCTCTTAATGGCTCAACCAAAAAGTCCACTAACCCCATGAAGCACCAAATCTTACAAATCATCGACTTCTCGCGCGACACCCTTGACAATAGACTATATAGCGCCTCACGTAATATTCCCAGAAAGCGTGCCGAGGAACGGGAGCAGTACTCGACGGCTCAGGCAACTGCGAGACTTTTCTCGCGCATGCGAGGGATGAAAGAGATAAAACTCTTGGAGGAGTTGCATGGAGGATTCTTTGACAAGCGATACTAAGTCGACCAGGTAATGTGACGTGTTATTTCTGCGTAGTCTTAGTCAAAATTTCTCGTCTAAGGGAGTTTTTACACTAACTAGCGAAACCGTTACTTTAGTTTTGCAGTTTTTGTAAAATTATTTGGGATGATATTACTAGAAATAAAAAATGAAAAGCCGAATAAATATAAAAAGCGTAAAATCCCCCGTGTGTGCTTCTGGTTCATCAAGTCCAAAAACGACTTTCTCACATTCTCACATTCCATCAGATCTTCACCGTTATTATTCCATCTACTCAGAAGTCGAATACCATCATGCAGATCAGCAACCTCATCTCTGTCGGCCTACTCGCCATCGTCACCGCCGACTCATTTGTACCATCCTTGAATCTGCCTCAACAAGCCAAGTTCGTCCCGATATTCTTCGACGGCTTCTCCAGACAGTCAGAGACACTTCCATCAAACGACAACTGGCTCTTCGACCTAGGCACCGGATATCCAGCTAACTATTACCCTCAATGGGGCAACAACGAACAGCAAACGTACACCGACTCGCTCTCTAACATCCATATCAACGGCGATCAAAATCTGGCCATCATCCCATCCTTTGAGAATGGAATGTGGACCTCTGCTCGTATTGAAACGCGCCGATCTTTCTCCTGTGCACCAGGAAAACTGATGCTCATCGAGGCGAGAATCAAGCTCGGTGATGCACCTGCATGGCAACAGCAGGGGATCTGGCCGGCATTCTGGGCCCTAGGAGCGGCTTTCCGAGACAGTCATGTCAGCTGGCCGTGGTCTACGGAGTGGGATATCATGGAAGTATGGAATGGTTCAGGATTGATGTATGGGACTGCTCATTGTGGGACTGATCCTGCAGGACCATGTAATGAGAAGGTTGGGATACAGTCTGCAGGTAGATCGTTCGCGATGGGTCAGTGGCACACTCTTTCGTTTGTGGTGGATAGATCTGGGACCACGGGCGAGGGATGGCGACAGGAGTCGCTTGCTTGGTACCTGGATGGCGAGAAGGTTCACACCGTGACTGGGGAGAGGATTGGAGATGAATCCACGTGGGATTTGTTGGCCCATCAAGGTCATTTCTTGTTGTTGAATGTTGCAGTTGGAGGTGACTTACCTGGCCCATCGGATACCAACACTGTTAGCGGGCTATCTGCGGCCATGGAGGTTGACTATGTCGGGGTATGGAACTCGTCATAAGATATGATTTGTAGTGTCTGGCTTGTTTTAGAATATTTGTTGGCATAGAAATGACAAAACTGATGCAAATTTTCGCAAGACCGTCGAGGCGGGTAAAATTCATCTTCGACAAACGAAAAAATCAAAACCGCAAATTTCAATACTCGTCTTGAACAGACACTTGAAACTTAAAATTCGGAGCTCTTAGATACTCATCTTTCATTGTCAAGAATTTTTATCGACTTTAGTAGGGTAAAGATTGTGGTATTTGAGCCTCGACTTTACAATTTCCCGACGCTTCGGCAAAGACGAATTCTGACCGCCTCGCGTGATCAGAGTCACAAACGTGTCACGTGCTGAGATGATACTCCTGTATCTAAAATGAGACGGTCTTCCAAAGCAAGCGATCTCTTACTGCGGATCAGACTTGAAATATCTCAGAGAAGCTTGAGAGTATCCAGACTTCTGCTCAATAGATTCGCTGGATGTTTATAGAATTGTCACCTGACAGGAACTCCTGTGATGTCTTGGAACCCCTTAAACTTTCTCGGGGATGTCCAGCTTGATATGCAGCTTCAACCAAATCAGCACACCCACCCAACATGTCCAAACCAGAGACGCTCCAGATGCGCATGTGAAATGTTTTTCTCTTGGCAAAGCAGGCCCAGTGGTGATTCGATGAATCCAAATCTGGGAGGGGCGGGAAGCAGCAAGTCTGGAGCGCACTGGACCACTCAAGCAAAGATTGAGTTAAACGGCCTTCCCTGTTTCAGCCAACGCATCTGGGTAATCCCCGTCAGCGGGAAGTGCATCCGTCCATGTGATAACGAAAGAAATGAAGGAGGTGCTGATAAGGAAGGATGAAGAGACGGTCCTCATCGTGCACATGGCAATCCATGAGCGGCGTTACTGATCCTGTAGGCTCCCAATTCCGCAAGGCTGGATACTCTCGTTTTCCCCAACGCGACTCTGGGAAACCAAACGAGCACCTCTATGGCGCTTTATACTCCAGGGTCTTGTCTCGGTAGCCGTGGCCCCCTTTTCTGTGGTCTCAGCTCTTGATTGAGCTGAGCGTACCCCGCCTTAAACCCTTTGCAGCCAAAACCCGAAGACTTGCATACTCAGCTTGCTGTCCTACCTGAGCCTTAAAAGCCCTGTGTCATGCATCACCCAAACTCACCAAGTAATATGCATTCGGCCGATTTGCGACTCCAAAGAGGCAGAAGAGACGATCGTCCAGGCGAACATGTTGGTTATATCCGACGCCTCACATACCACCAAAAAAGAAGTCCGCTCTCGGCAGCGAACTTCCACCTCATGTACAGAGTGCAGGAGGCGGAAACAAAAGGTACTGATTCACCAGAGACATTCTTCCGCGAGCCGCCGTGACGGCTAACCTATGAATTTGAAGTGTAATCAAGCCAAAGATCGAGCATGTAACAATTGCGCCCGGAGGTATCCTCCGGTGGCTTGTACGTATGAGGGCTTGAGGTCAGTTTGCAGGTCGTTCAAGAACCGCGGAGGCTGACAGAACCCAGGAAGATTCCCACGATCAAGGAAAATGTTTCTGAGCCAGGGCTCCGGCAGCCCAAGATTGAAACGGACGAGGAACAAAGTTTCCAAGTCATCGCGCATTTGCGAGAAGTAGGAAATCTAACGCCAAACCTCTCGATAGATAGACATCATCACTTGGATCTAATCAATCGACTCCCGCCAATACCGGACTGGATAGGAATTCCAGGCATTTGGAATGGGCTATCAGATTCCGCATCCTCGTCACCCGAGAGGGAGGATGCTCCAGATGCGTCCAGCGACAACATCGCACCATCTATTCGTGTGAAGCGATTTTACTCCTACCCTGAACATTACACCAGTCCGTACAGCCCTCCCAAACTATGTGTGGGTGGTGTTGCGCTTGACCCTCTATTTCATCTTCCGATGGAAGCTTCAAGACGAAATACTGAGCTCTTCCACTTCTGTACGTCAGTCCTGCTTTGATGCTGTTGACATACTGATAAGCTTTAGTTATTCAAAGATTATCTCCCTATATGTCATCCATAGACGGGAATAACCCCCCCGACGCTTTTACAAGCAAATGGATGCCGTTCATGACACACTCTCCGATCCAAATCTACGTTACGCTCTTGACCACCTCGTACTTCCAGGCGACAACTCGAAGAATTGATGTCAATAAAGCTGTGGATGCCATCTCTGCCAAGATGAAACTTATCAATCTCATCAACGAGCAGATAGTTAGTCGTAACAGTGCGGTGACTGATTCTAGCATTGCAGCGGTCATGTCGCTCGCTTACAACGAGGTCCGTCAAACCTTAGACTTTTCTTCATCAAACTTACACAATCTAGTTAATCTATGCAGATGAGAGGAGCGTAGTAGCCCACATGAGAGGACTTCAATCCATGCTTCGGAATCGAGGTGGTCTTCAGACGATTGATTTTGACATGCTCCGTAAATTGCTGTTTCGGTTCGCTTCTTCAATATCTTGCCACCCCCTTTGCCTCCTCGCTAATTTGCTGACAGGACCGACTATCAAGTCGCTTGTACGTTTGAATGCGACCTCTTCCTTCATACGATTAGTGATCCTATCCCCACCTTTACCACATATCCAATCGAACTAGACAATCCTCTCCTCCAATCATCTACACGCTTCGTCTCATCAGCCAAAATACTCGGCATCTCTCCAGAGGCAGCAGGTATCCTCGATGATATGCGCTTCCTAACCACTTCTATCATCTCCTTATCATCAGATCCTCAATCAGAGAAACATTCCAAGTTTCTTGTCACGGTTCAGTGGATCCATGAACGTCTCGCCTCGACTTCGGAACCCCATTTAGACCACGCATCAGATTTCCTCTACCAGACTCTCCACACAACAGCCACCATCTACTCTTCCGCAATTCTCACTCGCACTCCCCTCTCTATGGCCTGTACCAATGAGCTCCTCCAACGCCTCTGGATGCGCATGTGGCGCGTACCTCTCCCGCGATGGAAACTCATCCCTGGAATCTTCTCCTGGGTCCTACTAGTCGCTAACCCGTACGCAAGAGATAAACCTGAAGGCAGGTTCCTGAAAGGTTTGCTGCCCGCTTGTACCATGGCGATAGGCGTCGTGGACTGGGATGTGGTTTCGGCTATGCTAAATGGATTTTTGGTTGTGCAGGAGTGGTTGGGTGGGGAATTCAGAGAAGTAGTAAATAGAGGTGAGGGATCAATGGTAGCCGTCTCGAAGGTACCACAAGGTGGAAGACCCTCTTGGTCATTTAGCGAGTAGCGATATCTGTTTTTGCATTGAGCGTTGCATTATTATGAGTCCTGCGAAGGAGGAGTTTGGCATATGATGAGCGGCATTTTTATTGTGTGGTCAAGAAGGGAACTCATGAATTGATAACTCTTTTCTTTGAGATATTTAGTTAGGTAATATAATTAACCAACCTTGTTCCATCGTTATGAAGGAGAGATACCGTGGTAACCACCTTTAAATTAGTCATAATCTTTCGCAGTCTCTTCGACCTTTGACTCTAGTGTAATTCTGAGTAGTACAAAGGGTAAAAATTGAAGAGCTATTATTTGGTTATGAATAGCGAATAGTAGGAAATATGACCCGTTAAACTGATGTTAGGTCACTGGAGAAAGCTCAAATTCGAGGCTCACTGCTTAATACTTTAATTGTTTCTGGTCTACACAGGCTTTCGAACGAAATCCAGGAGACTAGATCTGAGACTTCATCACTGACAGAGCTTCGTTTCCTAAAATCTTCAGCTTCGCCATTGTTAATAGACTGTTTGAGAATACAAAATATCCAACGTGCAACGAATTGGTTCCAACCCTGGTGGAGCTCCTCTTGGCTTCTTGAGTGAAGGCTCGCAGAGGAAAGAACCTTCATCATGCATTTGCTACATTGAAATATGATAGACGATTCTTTCTCCATTTTATAAGCCGAACATAGATGTTTGTTCAAAGGAGAAGCATTATTTCGAAATCCCATTGGAGATGGCGTTGCTAACAACGTTATGCACAAGCAAGAGGTTCTGTGGCGGTGGTGGCTCAGACGAATCTTCTCCCAACTTCGTCTAGCCTCATGCGAAGCCTACTCATACCCTTAGCCACCACACGAATCACAGCTCAGCAGCACAAAATCCGTCTTCACCATGTATCAGTCCAACCCTCAGTCAATTCCTCTGCTAGGCCACGGGCTCCTAATTCCTGAGTATGGCAGAGGCTATCGGTCTGGGTGCATCGGTGGTCGCATTCGTAGCACTGGCAGGACAAGTCGCGCAAGGCTGCCAATACTTCATCACCCTGGTTGACAATGTAAAGGAAGCCTCTCTGAAGACCTTCGAACGCTACACTCCGAAGTCAAGTTATTTCAACTCACCGTTGATAGCTCAGGCAAGAGATCGCAGCTCTCGAAACTTCTGGATTTCCTACCGAAGTTGGCGGACACGCCCAAGCGGTGCGACTGGCTCTGGAGTATGGCGAAGAAGCTGTCCAGAAATTACTGAAGTTTGCGAGGAAGATATCTAGGGGGAAATGGTCCTCTGTTCGGTTTGCTTTTGGAAAGGACAAATACACAAAGCTTGTTGCGCGTGTCCAGCGAGCCAGCGCACATATCTCTACGACACAGGCAAGCATACTTTTGTAAGTTGAGCTATGCTGAAATGAGCACGGTTATTAACTAGAAAAGGTCAAATGGACGCCAAGAAACTCTTAAGACTAGAGTCACACATCAAACCCTCAGCTCCCTTGCCTCGAAGATCGATAGCTCCTCGAGGAATATAGACATATTGGCAGCAAGATTTGACGGAATCTCTTTGAACACAGCAAATATACAAACGGGATCACAGAGCTGAGGACCGAGACTCCTCGAATTACTTCAGAAACTGTCGATAATTTGATAACAAGATTAGATGGAGTATCATTGAACACTACGCAAATAAATAGAGCTGTGACTGAGTTACAATCTGATTTCTCGCAAAGGCTTCATGATCTCTCGACTGGTGTGAACGCAATTTTGTCTTCGAAGATCATTGCTTCGACAAGTGTTGTTTCACAAACATCAGAAGCTGAAACAATTCACCACAGTGTTTGAGAAATATATGCTGCAATCGAAGCCTTGCATGCCACCTCTGAAGGCCTGAGACGGTTACCTCTGGGCATATCAGATGGTATCAAAGAGAGTTTCAGAGGAGTTCTACTAGAATTCTATCTTGAAACACAAAAGATGCCAGCGACTCATGCTGAATGGCTATGCGAGAATCCTGGGTTTCTTAGTCTCCCTGACAATTGGCAATCGGAACGAAGAATTATACGTCAAACCACCTTAACGCAAAAATACGTTCGTAATATCGGTATCATCACTGTCCAATCAACAACTACAACTTTCTGGGAACGAGGATCGGACGATAGTCCTCGGTCAAGTCCAGCTACTTCTCCTTCGTTCAAGGAGGATTTGCGAGATTCAGCTCAGCGCCTGAACCAAAATTGCGGGTATACAATGTAGTGGACTCAGACGCCCCGATTGTCGAAGCCTGCACCTCTGGAAATGTTTCAATGGTCAGATGGCTCTTTGATAGCAGACAATCCTCGCCATTCGATCAATTGAGTGATGATAAGTCCTTGCTTGAATTGGTTTTCATGAGAGTAATTGAAGAGGCTTCTCACTTTTCCACCTGGTTGAACTCGCCCCTGAAGACTGACGCGTTGGTTTCCATACATCTAGATCTCGTTCAACTTGGACTTGATCCTGGAATGCCAAGAGTGAATGACGACTCGTTTGGGTCGTCACCCCTTCTAGCACTTGCTACACTTTATCTCAAATTCTGCCCAAGCTTTTCCGCTCCATTAGCCCAGTTAGGTCGAGAAATTATCTGCTATAGCGTGCATGATCCACTACACGGCGCAAGTATTCACGATTTGTATCAACCACATTCATTCGTAGATGAGACCGGCTGGTGTTAGTTTTCGAACTGGCTGTAGATCCGGGAATGGGACCACATTCATTTTTCTAGGGTCCCACCGCATTTACAACTTTCCCGATCTTGGATGAGGCTCGTAAACAGTGTTGAGGCTTGCTTACATTCTGGGTTATCCATTCAAGATCCTCCTCCATTATTCCAAGAAATAGTAGCGCAAGCACACAGATGCTGTTGATTATTTTAGAAACGACCATCCGCAGTCTGGGCCATGAACGTAATTCTGTCTTGGATTTTTTGGAGCAAGAATCATATCTCTCTCTAACCATTCAGCTCCTGAACATAGGGGATCCGAACTCTTTTGGTCCGAAAGAACTCTACTATCAACCTGCTTCTGAGATAGTACCACTTCTCTTCGCTTTAATGTTGCAAAAATTCGATTTTTCATGGCCCAAAGAGAATTTCAAGATCCGAGGTGCTAGATTCAGTTAATATGGTAGATTTCGTTACGATGTTCCGGATGAGTCTGTCAGATATGAGGCAGGTTGCAAGTGCATGACTAAGATGAACATGGGGTAGATCGTTTCTCAAAACATGATGACCTATGTAAGAAGGTACGAGAGTAGCTTAGCATAATAGATTCATCAAAACTGAGCACAAATCTCAACCAATATGAGACCAGGGGTTTCGAAGCTCACCAAACCAAGCAAGCTACTTTGCTAAATTAAAATATCAACTAGGTTGCCGAGTTTCAATCCTAGCCAAATCGTTCAGACGTCACCAGTATTCTGAGATAATACTTTACCATGAAGTCACTGTGGCACAAAAAGTTGGAGAGAAAAAATCTTGATAACTTCACCGGAGATGTTTGCAAGTTGCATCTTCATAGATTTCGGCTGGAAAAGGACATCTACTTCTATGACAGGAAATCACGTCTCTCGAAGATCTCGGCTTTAATATAAAAGATCTTGTCACTGGCTTGTCTCCACGCTCTATCGGTCTCAATCTATAGATAATCCCGCGCATTTTTCTTTCCATTTTTTGGAGAGTGTGTATTTTCTATCCTCATGGCGGGGTAATTTTACCCCACCATGCCAGAAAACAACACGTGACTCACTACTGTTTCTTCATATCCTTCCCACAAGTGTTTCAAAACTTTCAGTATCTTACTTACTTCAATGAATTATTCATAGAATTTTATTCTTCAGCGCTGATATCCCCTTCACTTGGTCAATTTGAACGAGATCGACCTATAAATGGTCTCCTTGGTAAGCTTGGCGTAGCTGATGCATGCATGGATTTAAAGTGCCTCGTCTGCTGCTTTGACTCTGTTGTACAATCACGTGCCAATATGGGAAGCCTGAATAGCCAGGCAGCCGGAACCCCATAAGGGTTCCGAGCTGCCTTAACCTTCTTCCAATCTACGAGCCAATTCAACCCAACCAGTACAGACCCCTCCACACGTGAGGAGTCTCGTATTCTGGGTGAACCGGCCGAAACCACAGAATAATTAGTTATTCGAAGTGAACCGACAGACTCTGCTTCTGGGTTATACTATCAGTTCAAACCAATCTCTTTGCCTTACAAAAGCGGAGTGACAAATCATAATGAGTTTTGGATTTAGTGTCGGCGATTTTGTTGCAGCGATCCAGCTTGCGAACAAGATTCGAAAGGGTTTCGCAGAAGCGCCTAATCAGTTTAGGGCCATCTCAAGCGAGTGAGGTCTCTTGATATATCCTTCTTTCCCTACTAATTAGGTGATACAAAAGGCTCAGGAGTCTTTCAATTATTCTTCAAGATGCCGACGTTACCTTCCTAAGCCAAGAGCTTAGCGACAGTCAAAAAAGAAACCTAGAAGATATTGACAGAGGCTGCCGAGACGTGTTTGATGAGCTAGAACGGGTTCTAGATAAGTATTCCGAGCTCAAATCAGAAGACGTAAATGTTGGGAAGAAGTTTAAACGAGTATGGAAGAGGCTCAAATGGGAACCGGAGGTCATCAACGAGCTTCGAAGTCGGATTAGCACGAACATTGGCCTTTTGAATGCGTTTAACGGACAGTTTACCCGCGACAATGTGGCAAAGCTAGTACGACACCAAGAAAATCGAGAATATCAAGCTATTCTGAACTGGATCACTCCATTTGACTACGATGCTCAACACCAAGATTTCATCACTCGTCGACAAGAAGGAACTGGACGTTGGCTTCTAAGCTCAACCGAGTTTCAATCGTGGGTTGAGACTGAAGAGCAGACCATGTTCTGCCCAGGTATTCCCGGAGCTGGGAAAACGATCCTAACCTCCATTGTGATTGAGGAGCTTACGTCCCGCTTTTACGACGATAAAACAATCGGCATTGCGTACCTATATTTCAATTTTCGCCGCCAGCACGAACAAAAGCCAGAAGATATGATTGCAAGCTTGTTGAAGCAATTACTTCAAGGAATGTCCTTCTTACCGGAGAAGGTAAGAGCTATGTATAACCAGCACACAGAGAAACGGACTCGACCATCATTCGACGAGATTTCGAATACTCTAGACTCTATTGTTGCTAATTATTCGAGAACATTTATTATCATTGATGCACTAGACGAATGTCAGTCTTCAGACGGATGCCGGTCGTCATTCTTATCAAGCATCTTTAGCCTTCAAACTAAGGCTACAGTAAAACTCTTCGCAACCTCTCGACCGAACTTAGACGTAGAACAGAAGTTTAAGAAGTGTCTCTCACGCGATATAATTGCTCGCGACGAAGATATACGAAGATATCTTAACAGCCACCTTTCCCAGCTCCCCTCATTTGTGCTTAATAAACAAGAACTGCAGGAGGCTATTATGACAGAAATCACTGAGGCAGTAGAGGGCATGTAAGTACTTCACAATCTACAGCAACTACAAAAACAAAGTTCTCAAACTAAAAAACTCAAGGTTTCTATTAGCACAGCTTTATCTTCAATCACTCAAGGACAAGACAACGGCTAGAGCAATTAAAAATTCATTACAGGGCTTTCGGAAGCAAATTCGAAGTTCGAGCGAGGATAAGAAGCTCGAAATTCTATCAGCAGCATATACGGATGCAATAGAGAGGATTAACAGGCAGCAAACTGGCTTTCGGGTGCTAGCAAACAAAGTTTTGTTATGGATTACATGCGCAAAACGGCCACTTACTACTCGAGAACTTCAACTTGCTATTGCGGTAGAGGAAGGCGACTCAGAACTTGACGAGGATGGTCTTCCAGAGATCGAAGACATGGTCTCTGTGTGCGCTGGACTAGTCACTGTTGATATGGAAAGTGGAATTATTCGTTTGGTTCATTATACAACTCAGGAATACTTCGACCAGGCGAAAGAAAGTTTGTTCGCAGATGCAGAGGCTAATATCACCTCAACTTGTGTGACATATCTGTCATTCGACGTCTTCAAAAGCGGTTTTTGTCAGACAGATAAAGAGTTTGAGGATCGAGTGCTGTTAAATGAGTTCTTTGAATACGCGGCATGGTATTGGGGTTATCACGCAAGCAAGATTTTTTGTCTTGACCCAAAAATTATAAAGCTTCTCACAAATTACCTTTCCTGTCAAGCTCAAGTTGACGCCTCGAGCCAACGACTATTCATCGCCAAGGTCAATTCGGGACTCTTGAATTACAGTCAGGAAATCCCAAGAACAATAACCGGTCTACATTTGGCGGCATATTTTGGAGTCAACGAAATTTTACCCTTTCTATTCGAGAAGGGTTCCGAGGTCGACTCAAGAAGCAATTTCGGTCAGACACCACTATCTTTTGCTGTGATAAATGGACAGGAAGCTGTAGTTAAGCTGCTGCTCGAAAAGGGTGCCGAGATTGACTCACGGGGAGATTACGATCAGACACCACTATCTTGGGCTTCTGAGAGTGGATATGAGGCCATAGTTAAGCTGTTACTCGAAAAACGTGCCGAGATCAACGCAAACGATGCTTACGGTCAGACTCCATTATTGCTCGCTGCTAAGGCCGGGTTTCAGCCCATAGTTAGGCTGCTGCTAGAAAACGGTGCCAGTCTTGAGGCAGGAGACTCTATGAACCGCAATCCTTTGTGGTGGGCAGCTCGATATGGGAACACAGCAATAGTTCAGCTGCTGCTCTCGACAGTCCGCGCTGACGTTGATGCTGAAGACATTTATCATTCCACGCCACTATCAGTTGCGGTAAGGATGGGACATAAAAAAGTAGTGACCCTTCTTCTGGCCCAACCCTGTTCCTTGAGTGGCATGGATAGCTGTAATCGGTCCCCTCTTTGGTGGGCAAGAAGAACAAAAAATCTTGATCTCGTCGCTATCCTTCTCGAAAAATATAAAGAGAATGGCTTAACTCCTAGCGAAGACGACGTACCGACTACGATATCATTGCTCTCTAGTGACGCGGGACTCAGATACTGCGACAGCTGTATGTTCGGCATTCTAGAAAAGGAGAGCTTTTATCATTGCACTGTTTGTGAAAGTGGAAATTTGGATATTTGTGAAGAGTGTTTTGCCATGAAGGCTCTCTGTCTTGATAAGTCTCATACTCTTATCAAACACTTGATCGAGTGACGAAATAGCAGAAACTGTCGGAATTTTTATTTTTTGTTGCGGTCTCCGTGGTTAGATTATGTGACTGAATGTTGCTGAAGATCACAAATTATTTCTGGAAAACTCTCTGCAGGAAAGCAAGTCGAGTGCCTTGGCAAAGTCGGTTATAAACATGTGGTTGGGGATCTGAAGAGTCAGGGTGACAAAATCGAACTCTGAGCTAGAGCGAGCTAACTCAGGGTATGCTCAGTTTCTGCTCCGACGCTCTCACCTCGGCTCAGATTAGAGCAGTCCGCTGCATAGGTCTCCAAAATAAAAGCTACCTTAAAGAAACTTGGAGTGCGGCTGTACTGGTGTTATTGGTTAGCATCGAATCCCTTGCCCAATAAGCACCTTTCACCAAATCTTTAACCTGCAAATACTCAATTTGCCAAGTTTTCTGAAAATTTCTCAATTTGCTGAAGTGGAACGTTTGTGAAAAATGCTGCGCAATCGATAAAATTTACTTGAAATCTATAAATATAAGAGGTAGAGAAGCCGAAGTCAGGCTATCTCAAGTTCGTTAAATGCTATTTAAGGGCTTAAACCGGCACGTGTAAAGAAATTTTTTCAAGGTCTGTTACACTAATCGTCACTCTTTCAAGAAGTGACCACTTTTTGTGGTAGCTACACAAAGTAGAGTGTTTTTCTCCTTCTTGTGAAATCATCAAGAATACAGCCAGTTTCTTTATTAATCCTCCGTCTCCCTAAAGTCGAAATTGATTCTCGACAATCTTAATCTGTCAAAGTTCAAGTTTGCTCTACACAATAACTACCTACCAAAGCCCATGTACGTTCTAAACAATTCCAAGCTTCCAAAATAAAAAGCATAGCATGAGCTGACCACTTTCAAAGTCCAATCACTTTCTCAACAATGACCACGATGCAGATTATCAGCATCATTTCTGTTGGCCTCTGCCTCCTCACCTCGGTCACAACCGCTGCTCCCCTTCTACGCCACCCTACTTCTTGGTGGTCCTAACAGCCCAATGAACGCCTCCACAGTCAACATGACCAACCTCTGGAACATGGAAGGTGTCGAGAATATTGGTAGCTTCTCCACCACCAAAGCAATCGGAAAGGTGGGTGACTCTGGAAAATGCTGAAGATACACTTGGAAGCATTCAAGGTTTGATCCCCAGAGGTAACTCTCAAGCACTCGAAGATACTGAGACTCCTGTTGAAGCCACCCAAGTTGCTGAAGACGCCCCTGAGACCGTCTCAGCCAAGGAAAATGGTCTGTCCAAGCACTTGTCAGATATTTGTTGGTTTAACAAGGGTGTCAATACCACCGAGGGCAAGTGTTATAAATTGCAGATCCCTGAAATGCTCAGGAATGCATTCAAAAAGATACTACCAAGTGCAAAGAAGGATGCGGGCTCATTGTAACTTTGAGGCTGTTGAGATCTTGGTTTTTGGTGTCAGAATACGTGGTGATCGATAAGTGATGATAATTGATGATTGGTAGTGGGCAATTCTTCAGGGGACTGTCAATCACCATTATCCAACAAATTGCCCTTCTTGATACTGAGAAATTTGCTTCAAATTGAGAAACACGACGTAAAACTAATTGCGTGAAAGTTTCAGTGAAGGAGTTACCCGACTTAAGAATATCATACTGCGTCCTTTTATTTTATTTTTATTTTTTATTTTTTATTCCAAAATTTGCACCTTAGTACCACTTGTTGTGTGTATGAGTTCGCACTTGCTCACTTGCCTGCAAATTATTAGCCAACTGTCAGGCCGAGACTACTTTCTTCTAGCGAAGCAAACAAGGCGCTAGCCATTCCCGCATGCAAAGCAACAGTGAAGCCAGGACCTATTTATCATTGTTAGCCTTATCTAGGGTGCTAAGTTGCTTGCATCGTGTGGCCTCTATTACTTTGGTAAAAGTTGTATCAAAGATGTTGACTTTATGTACTATACTTTGAAGTGATGAACTCCTCGAAGCAGCCTTCTTGTAGGTCGTAGTACGTCGTAAGGAGTATATTATTTTCCTGCATTTATTCGGCCATGACTAGTTGTACAGACTATTGTATCTTTGTCCACTGCTCTTGCTGGGATCGAACGTCGGTCCTGACTTGGGGTAGCAGGTATTTCGGAAAAGCAACGCGAAAATGAAGCAAGCAATATCACTTCCAAGAGAGTTACTACTCACCAACAAGTTTCACCGGGAGCTTAGCTGTGGCGCTACATTTTTGTCACGAGTGCCAATATTGCTGGCAGTAAATTTATCAACTTGCGGCAGTTTTCCGAAGAAATCTTTCATCGCTGAGGGAAACCCGTTTTGGGGATACATCCTCGGTTAGCGCGTGGGGAGCGGAACGCAGGCGGAAATGAGCCGTTCTGCAGTGCAAAACCACATCACGCGGGCCATCGCTGTCCCACTTTGGTGCTAGGAAGATACCCCTCAAGTTCATGAGTATGGGTTACACTAGTTCGCCCCCACAGATTATACATAAGTATTTGATAATTAATCTTCATCACTATTATTGTAACTATTCCCACTGACCATCTGATCTCATAATATAATTTTCTTTCTTTATTTCCATTTGTGTCTGGTACAATATGGCTATTAAAGATCTTACATATGTACTCCGGGATGCAATTCTCGAGAGGCCTATTGCATCTTTGCTGTTTCTAGTAATTTTGACACCTTTGGCGTACGTTTTTGGCAATGAATGGATTCGGCGAGCCGCTAGAATATCTGGGCTCAGCGGCCCATCTGGATTTCCTCTCATTGGGAATTTATGGCAGATTCGAGTCAGCGCCGCCGAAAAATACAGGGAATGGTCAAAAACTTATGGCGATGTCTACCAGATTCAATTGGGAAACATTCCCATCGTTGTTGTGAATACAGCAAGTGCAGCAAAGGTGCTTTTCGGACAGAATGCTCAAGCTTTGAGCTCCAGGCCAGAATTCTACACTTTTCACAAGGTACGCATTATCCAGAAAGAATTATGTCACTCACAACTAATTATACATATGCTAACGATAAACAGGTGCTTTCTGATACAGCCGGGACAACCATAGGTACCTCTCCCTATAGTGAATCATTGAAAAGACGGAGAAAGGGCGCTGCATCTGCTCTAAATCGACCCTCTGTTCAAACTTACATTCCTCACCTGGATCTTGAAAGTAAAGACTTTATACTCGAACTTTTGAATTATGGCAAAGAAGGAACCGTAGGTGTTGATCCAATGCCAATGATTCAACGTCTCAGTCTCAGTCTTGCTTTGACCCTGAATTGGGGTGTACGAATGGACAGCCAAGAAGACCCACTTTTCCATGAGATCACACATGTAGAGGAAGAAGTAAGTCGATTTCGGAGTACAACAGGCAATCTCCAAGATTATATTCCTTTGCTTCGACTGAATCCATTCAATTTTGGGTCTCAAAAGGCTCGGGAAATGAGAGACCGCCGCGACATCTACTTGAAGAGACTAAACCGCGGGCTCGACGACCGTATGGAAAAGGGAACACATAAACCTTGTATCCAGGCAAATGTCATTCTTGATAAAGAAGCTAAGCTTAACAACGAAGAACTCACTTCTATCAGCCTTACTATGCTATCTGGAGGACTTGACACAATCACGACTCTTCTGCAATGGAGCATCATTCTGCTAGCCAACAGACCAGATATTCAGGAGACAGCTCACAAAGAGATTGAAAACATTTTCACTACTGACCAACAATTGTGTGACGCTCATGATGATCAGAAATGTGCTTACATTGTCGCTCTTGTAAGGGAATGCCTAAGGTAAGCTGAGCATTACTCTTATTATAGTCACTTAAACAATCGCTGATTAATATGTTGAAAAGATACTACACAGTCCTCCGCCTGGCGCTTCCTCGTGTTTCGATAAAAGAAGTGATTTACGAAGGAGTTAGACTTCCTAAAGGCACAGTATTTTTCTTGAACGCCTGGGCATGCAACATGGGTATGCCTCTTGATATTTCTATATTCCATCTTAACCTCCCCTGGTTGTTTGGCTGAAAGTCTCGCTGACTGTTTGTTAATTGTAGACAGCACTGTTTGGACAGATCCCGAAGTGTTTAGGCCGGAGCGCTGGCTTGAACAACCTGATGCTCCTCTTTTCACCTATGGACTTGGATACCGGAGTAAGAACCTAATGCTCTACAATGCCTTGTGATTTTGACTCCTAAAACAAAACTATTATGTTGTGGGGTTCAATTTGCGTTTAAAACGCTATGAAAGGAAAACGCTGACATCTTGATGCTGTAGTGTGCGCTGGATCATTGCTCGCCAATCGCGAGCTATACCTCGTTTTCATCCGCATGCTCTCCGCTTTTGAGATTAAGAAATGCGATAATGTAGATTGGCATCCTGTACATGGTAACTCCGACCCCACCAGTTTGGTTGCAATGCCAAATAGATATCAAGCTATGTTTGTACCACGAAATCTGCAGGCGCTGAAGAAGTCGCTAGAAGAGTTCCAGATTGTTGGAGTGGAACAAAATTAAGTTTTGGTCGAATAATAGCCAATTCCTAGTGAATACCAGTTGTTATATTTGGACTCAGTCAGCTGCTTCAAATGTTCATTACGCTGTGACGAAGATGTTGAGCTGCATAAATTTCGTGTGGACCGATATCTTGAAGATATATTCATCCTCACTTCTTTTTTGCTGGTGCTCAGTTGAAGCTCAGGCGATTTATTTGATATTTCAACCTTGTTCTCAATGAATTAACTGTGGAATTTGATTCCCGTTTCACCCACCCGACCTCTGTCATTCACTGCGGTACAAACAAACTCAATTCCCTCCAAAATTCACACCGATCTCCTCTTCCTCCTTCCCATGCGTAAGCATCCACAATGCTTATATTATTTCGTAATCCCGGTCCTCTGAACTGGGTGATAGGGATTCCTTGAGCTGAGATCGTACTATAAGCTACACCACCTGTCTCATTGAGATTGATCTGTAATGGATGGCTGTCGGTCCATTCTGGCCAATCACTTGCTGGATTGACGATGGCTGGATTTGGAGATGAGGCGCCGTTTGCGATTTCGTTGGAAATAGAAGGATTATTGTGGATGATGAAATTTCCGTATATTTCTGTAGCAGTATTAGATAAGTTCAAAGGTTTCAATGAGATAGTATGCCAGGCTGAAGAAAGATAAAATGGACGCACTCCTGAAAGCATTCACAAAATCTGGAGCTTGATTATCCGTTGGCGGACCATAGTACGCTGATACATCTGCTCCATGAACAGCAAAAGGAACCGAGTATTGATAATGGTATGCACTTTTGTTTGAGTTTGCGAATGCACTTGCTAGCCAATAGCTTGGGCAAACAGCTGCTGCTTCAGCATATATATCCTAATTCAAGTCAATGGTGGCAGGGACGAAAGCCAAAGAACGTGTTTACATATCCTCGTTGCTGCTGTCCTGTTCCAACTTGGCTAACATTGACTGCAGTCCCAGGACCATATCCATCCGTCTCATATTTTGGATCGCTAGTATTGACTGGAGCAGAAGTGCTTGGATATGCTGCTAAAATGGCTGTGACGTTGGCAACCGATAAACTCGGGAAGTTGCTTTTAATCCAGTTGGTCAGGTCGTTCTGGGTGACTATTGTTATTGGAACTACTAGTGCGCCTTCGTTTGCATTGTTCTAAGTAAAATTTAATCCTTAGTGAACTGGATTAAAGTATGTCTAACTTACCCCAACAAGTGCTCTGAGCCCATTTATTTTCCCCTGGCTCAGTTTCACGCTTGGTGGCCCGCTGACATAAGTTTCATCTGTGACTGGGATAAAAGCCCTAGAATATATTATCAGTTATTTTAATAGGAATTGAAATTTGTTATCTACCAGTTCTGATGAGGTGTGGGAAGGTTTGTGGAGACCAAATTGCTTGCATATTGCAATGTCAATGAATCTTTGGAAATTAAGCAATCGAAAACATCTGTCGAGTAAAGACAGCCAGCAGATGAAGCGAAATCATGATAGTGTTGTGTAACTCCTGAATCGTTGAAATATGGCTGTGTTGGGAGAAATGGAGAAGCTGATATAATCTAGATGGTTAACTTTGGTCAGATAATTTCATTCAATCATTGGCTGTTATCTTAACTCACGTTTTCAAATAACTTTGTTCCCAATAGTCCGTCTTGAGCAATGGCATGCAGCATGACTGACCCTCCACCTGCTGATTCACCAGCAATTGTGACTCTGTTGGGATCACCTCCAAATTGAGCAATGTTTCTCTGGACCCATTGGAAAGCGAAATACTGGTCCAGAAGACCTGCGTTCAAGACACCACGGGCCTTGACTTCCACTGAAGAGAGAAATCCAAATGCTCCAAGCTACAAAAATCGAATCAGCTTGGAGATCTACAATTCAATTTAGATTTCTGGAACTTGCTCTGTATTGAATCGTAACGGCTACCAATCCATTATCATTTGTATTAATAAAAGAAGACATGTCCTGTGATGCATCGCCCTGTCCATAACCGCCACCATGAATTGAAACCAATACAGGCAAATTGCTGCCATTTGAAGGAGCATACACGTTGAGGAATAGACAGTCCTCATTCTCGAGCCAGAACGGAGCACCCTGAAAATTGGAGAATGATTGCGGACATGCAGCTCCAAAGCTGCTGGCGAGATTGATGGAACGATTGATTAGAGGAGTTTGAGGTTCTTGCCACCGGAGGGTTCCTATTGGCGCGGCTGCATAGCGAATTCTGTTATTTTGATTGTAAGTTGTGACCTTACTTCCAAATCCTTTCGTTAAGACTGTATGAAAAATGTTCGTACCCTTTCCAAACATTCAGCCCTGTTGTGATATTATTCTGCCCTGTATAAATCCCATAACCGAGATCAACTGTGAGCCCCTGGCTCTGTGCAAGGATAGCGAAAAGGAGGATGCTCCCGACAGTCAGCAGAAATTGTCCAGACATCATTTTGGACCACAATACAAAAACTTTTGTCAAATAAAACCGCGTTCTAATAAATAAATTTTTCAACTAAACTTGATTTCGTGGAACCGGAGTCAGCATCCTATTGCTTTTATCCAGCCTTTCAATGAGGGGAAGTATATGAAGGAGTATATGAAATCTCGCTTAATGCATCGGCACTTGATGTGTTTATATGATTGTCAATTTGGCAAATAAGACTAAGTGAGGAGGTTGAAAATGGTATTTAATGTGGCTCAAGGATTAAAATACCTGAGGATTATGAACCGGATTGCGATCGGGATCGTGTAATCACATGACTGATGCTATTACCTCCACGCGATCAATTCCTTGAATATATTTCGTTTGGACTTTAAATCTAAATCATTATGAAAGAAGCTTAAAATGACGATCAAATAAGTCATGAAGTAAGCTCTGGCGTTTAGGAGTTTCAAATCTTTTGCGAAGAAATTCTCACCTGAAAGCTTACGGTGCCATGGCTGCTTGAGCTTAAATCCAGGAACGTTGGAGAAGAGAGACGTTTTCCAACCACATAATGATGCAGCAAATGAATTATATCGCTACGAAGAAATGAGAGAGCTAATTAAAAATGTTGAGAAGTATTATAGCACTGAGTCACCGCATCTGAGCTGCCTTGGTATGGCCAGCAATGGAGGTAGGAATAATTTTAGCAGGTACCCCTGAAATGATTCCAGGACTGACGGAAATACGGTTTATTCTCGCCTCAGATCAATCGGAATCTCAAATTGAGTTGAATATCATACCACAATAATATCTGTAATTTCAAAAAGATCTCTTTGGCAGGAATGCCACTTGCAGACCATGGCAACCAGAAGATCACATAGACAAACCAAGATGGGTATGCCGTAGACTAATTCCAATATAATATTCTAGATTAAAATGAAGCTGCATAAATTTTAGAGCAAGTGCACCTAGCCAACCTACCTTTTTTTTTTTTTTTTGGATCCGGTTCCAGCGACGATAGCTAGCTCTTTAATCAATAAAAATAAAACCTTTGAGGTTTTATGTATTTCCACTCTTACATTTCGATTTCTGTAGATCCAGTGCCTTTGAAAGCCCCTAAATCCTCAGAACCTTTGTCTTTAGATTCAACTTTCTGCTGCTTTTTACTACGCTCCTTTTGTTCGCCAACTAAGATTCCTACGTTATTCTTCTCATTATTTTCCTACCCCGTCTTTTGGCTTTCGCCAGCCTTGGCTTTCGCGTCAGCCTCCGCCTCCATCTCGTCTTCTTGCTTTCTTTTTCTCTGCATCATCATATAATTAAGACATAAAGATACTTAAACACAAAGCTATAGTTCATGCACTCGCTTTGTAATAATCTGCTAGCAAATCATTGATAGTTGACCAAAGTCCACCAACTCCGATGACGAAAGGTATCAGTTGGCCTGTTGATTTAATTGTATAGACACCGGAGATTGAGTTGAATGCCAGCGTGAGTTCAATAGCCACGATAATTACAACAATGAGGAAAGGTAAGGCAAATAGCGCATTGCTATATTTCCAAAGTCATTACTTAGCATGTGTATAGACCAGCTTCTTAATGATAGAAGAATCTCACTTACCGTCGTTTCCGTCTTGCACTATCGGTATTCCAGTCAGGCTGTTCCTCATTTTCATTCTCTTTTTTACCGTCTCCGCCCAAGTCCTCTAGCGGCGTCTGCCAAAAACCAGCAATTGACGCCAAAAAACCAAGTCGTCCGTCTTTGCCATTACGGTCTGTCATACAGGCCTCAATGAGAATGATAACAAATGCGAGTAGTATAGCGCCTAAACATAGTAAGAGACCGTAGACTTAAGATTAGTAGCCAAAACAACGGTGGCAATGAAAATAGCGATTTCGAAGATGGTAGCTACGTCAACTAACCCAGTCAACCACTTCTCGTTAAACCGTCCGTTGAAGGAGATGCAAGAGGAAATCCATCCAAAATATATGCCAAGCCGGATGCCTAGACCATAAATATCCGAATTTCCCCCAAACCCGCAAGTTTTATCAGGAAGCTGACGTTTGGGAAGTTGAGCATCGCTCCCTTAAATCATTGGTTTGATGGCGAGACTGGCTGCAATATTGGCAAAATTAGAACCAAAGAGATGGCTGAGCAAGTTTTGAAATAGAAATACGTCATTATACAGCGGAAAACAAAAGCTTGAGCTAGGCAAAAAGATCAGCCAGCAAGAGTAGACTAAAGAGCCAAAAATTAACTGACGCGGACTGGGTAGGATTGCAGAACTTAAGAAGTTTCAGAAACTGAGTGAGCCCAAACGTGCCTGAAAGCACAATGTTGATGCCTAAAATGTGGCTGGCTGAAGACGCACGTAAGACTACAAAAGAGGACGTGGAGCTGGGTATGCCAAGCCAGTGAGCAAATGCCCAAATACTCGGCCACACCAGCCTGGTCTCGGAGACAATAGATGTAAAACACGTATAGAAAATGGATTGAAGTAGTCATAATCGGCGGTATTCATCTAGCTAGGGTTTTATTCACTTTATAAAGACGAGATGAATCGGCCATCTATTTTAAATATATCAAGCTTCCACGTGATGCGCCACGTGATTATTTTGGAAACTCTGTGAACCTAGAGATCTCATTCAATAAGTAAGTAGAAACCAATACCCAAAAGAGTTTGAAGAGACAGAGGTTTGTTATAAAAAATAAGCAAATTCCCAAAATGCTATAAATGATAGCCAGAAGGGGATCCCCGAGTAAGAGTGTCTTTCTGGAAGGAGAAGGAAAAAGCGGACATAGAATTGAAAAAACAAGCCTCGACCCGAGGCAACGAAGCATAGATACTATACTTATTTACATTCTGCTCAAAGGCTTTCAAGTCTCACTCTTCCTTCTTTTGTTTCCATGCACAATCCCATCACCAAAAGTATACACAACCCAACCCCGCAACCAAAAATGTTACTTTCAAACTAAAACATACAATTAGATATCCTTTTCAATCCCACAAAGTCCCACATGTATATTTTCTTTACTTCTCAGTAAATGCTGTATTACACTGTTTCAACTCAACGAGCACCTCATTTCTAAGACTTTGGTGGTGTATGCGGGATCCACGAAATATCAAAGTATTCCTGGTCAACAGTACTGATATAAGTCATGTCATCATTGCACATCTCGCCTCCCGTGCGACTGATGTGCGGGCTAATCAAGTCAGCTATATTCCGGTGATCAGTTAAGGATGGTACTCACCAATGTACTGATGGTCTAAATGGAACCATATTCTGGTGTAGCATGCGACACATCAAAGTGTTCCGTCCGAATTCATACTCTGCTCCCCATCGAACCTCTGTTGTTAAAAATCCGTAGCATTCATCAAAAGAAGTGTACAGATCTGCAGCGTCCGTATTGGTGCTGTTGCAGTACGTTATAGCTGTCTCGCAAATTTGTGATGAAAGAATGGGTGTGAGAACCGCAAGTGCTTGAGTTGGTGTCGTGGCGCCGAGAAGCGGCATCCTATCGGATTTAGTCTATTTCCTTAAGAAAAATTCTGAGTACGGAGCAGGAAAGCATACGCTGTCTCAACAACATAATCTTGAAGCCATCCCCAATGCTTGAAAATTCCATCATACTGCGTCATCTGGCCCAAAGAATTCCAGCTCGTCCATGTATCGATAACAATGGGTACGACAAGACCAATGTTGGAAATGTTGAACATGATTTTCGTTGATGCAGAGTTCATGTAGCCATTGCCACTAAATTTCTGAATTTCATACGACAGGGGAACGCCCAACAAGCTGAGGGAACCCGCATTCGCCGCTAGATTAGAAAACAGACCGAAAAGGTATTCAGTGTTGAGTTCACGTCCAGTGAAATTTCGCGTGACATCGATGCGTCCTTGGATATCTTCGGAGAAGATGGTGGAATTGATGAAGTCTGCTTGAATAACGTCGGTGGGGTAGATGAAGTTGTCCCAGAAGTTGCTAAGAAGCCCGTATAGCTCATCGTATGTGAAGTGTGGCTTATTGTTGATGCTGGGTGTCGGAGTAGCGGCATGGGATGTTGACGTTGTTTTCACCGTGCTCACTTTATTTGTGGATGTCTTGACTGAGCTTGTTTTCACCGAACTCGTCTTGATCGAGCTGGTTCTGACAGAACTCATTTTGATAGAACTCGTCGCCGTCGTGCTTGTACTCTTTGCTGAGGCTAGGTAACTGAGAACGAATCCACCTAGCACTAAGAAAGGAACGCGTAATAGGACCATGTTGAAAGAACTAATGTTGAGGTTAATAATCGCCAAATTGGATGTGAGAACAAGGGCAATCGCAAGAAACTGATCGGAAAGTGAAAACTTCCCGTTTATATACCTACTGGACAAACAGCAACTTCCACGCCTCTTGGTGCTGAAGCTCTTCAATAGTAGAATCTCTTCAATAGTAATGCAGAAATATGGGATTCGCATATGCGGATTGAGTTAGCTCAACCGCTGTAGAACCAGCCCTACGGCTGATTCACCCCTATGCTAGATAGAGAGCTTCCCAATACGGAGATTTAAGCACGCATGGCTGCCGGTGGCTGAAATTTGTCCGTAAAGAGTTGAATGCCAGCTGCAGGAGTACAACGCCACCAATTCCTGGCGTCTAAATATACGGAGAACGCGGTCAAAAGTAATGTCACTACAAGGGCATGCCCTGTAGGCTCTACTATATGGGCGCTGAGTGTTACAGCTACGTCCAGTGCTCCTCTGGAAGCTGCCTTGGTTGAATCAAGGATCAAGGTAAGGGAACTCAAGAGCGGGTTCTTGAACGGTTGGGCGGTGGGGTAATATCAATAGAGTAGAATTGATCAGTTAAGTTGAGCACGAAGCTCTTACCTAGAGTGAAGGCAGTCACTGCTTATATAGAGTTTCCAGTTCGCTGGACCCTCCGGACCTTCTGGACCCTCCAGACCTTCTGGACCCTCCGGACCTTCTGGACCTTCTGGACCTTCTGGACCCTCTGGACCCTCCGGACCTTCTGGACCCTCTAGACCCTCTAGACCCTCTGGGTGGGGTCCCAGGGTCTATCACGTGACCTTTGGTCAGATGTTCGTAACGTATTCATCAATAATAGCAGTTTATGGGCAGCACGACTATGTGTAAATAATGGGTTATCAAATGAACAGTCCGCAATCAAACGTGATTTATCGTATCTTGATCGCTTTTGATTTTCCGTGAATTTGGAGAGGTGCGGCAAGGGCTCGGTTCAGGGGCTTTCGGAGATAAAAGCTAGGCTTCTTCGGCCCGCCTACCCCTATTCAGTACACTGAAAAATACTCCAACAGGGGGTATCAGAAATCCGTGCGCACAGGCCCAGAACACTAAAATTCGCACCAAAACTACGCTGAAAACCCTTCGTTACTACAGCTATAACTTAAGAATACGATCTTAAAATAACTTCTTACATTGCAGCTACTTACTAATATTAATGCGGAGAGTAACTCTTATTGTAAATTTTATATATTATGAGATGTAAACGTCGCTAACAAATTTAAAGTGTCGCATTGTAACGGCACGAACACGAGTATGGCTAGTCAAGAAGCATATGGGAGTGCGTTGATAGTCTGAGTATATTCGGTTCATAGGCTAGCTACGAAGGAAAAGAAGAATATGAGGAAAGAAAAACTACATGAGTGAGGTAGGTGTGCCTTATCTACAGCAGACTTCTCTCCGCCCCTAGTCTGAATAGACTCTGAATGTACCCCTTATTCTCCACACTTCGGTAATGGGGTCCTGTCCGCCCGTGCCGTCTACACATGACATTCGTAACACGTGATATTCTGCTCATCACACCCCCGATATCTGAAAATTTTCGTATTCAAACGCTTTTCATCATACTATCATAGCAGCATTGCTCGCAAAACTCGACCTTCAGCTATATGCAAGGGAATTTCCATCAGCTAAAAGCACACAATATACAGGGGTTGCCTTACCATCCTACAAAAGACCTTGTAAAGGCAATGGATCATGTTCAATGAAAATGAAGCAGAAAAGACTGAACAGCTTTAAAACTTTCAATACGTGGTCTGTCTACACCTACGAAGAAATTGCCAAGGAAAAGAATTCTATCTATTCCTAATCTCGATATTTGCCGTTAAACCACCTCAACGGATTAAACCACGCTCCTAAATTAAGATCAGCAACGGTATACCATCAGTTCCTTCTGTATCAGACATCAAAGCCAGAGTCCAATCCGAGGCCCACCAAGAAGTGCTGTCCCAATAATGACAACATTCGCAAAAATTTTAATGGCGTCAAGCAGGAATTCAGGAGCCTTACGTTTGTTCTGTTCCCTCTGCACCTGCCATAGCTTCTGCTCTGTCTCCTTTCGCTCATCAATTAACATCTGAGTCCTCTGAAGATGAGTTTCTATCTCCTTCTCCCACTTCGCTTGTTCTCTCGCCGCCGCCTCATCAGCATCCCTCCGCTGCTGCTGATACCTATTTTCGGCGTCTTCTCGATCCCGCTGCATCTGTTCCGCGATGATAGCATTATTTTCTTTTCTGATTCGTTCTTCTCTTTCATCACTCTCTCGCTGATGCGCCTCAGCCTGCTCCCTCGCACGCTCGGCGTCCTCCATGCGCTGGCGCTCGTATGCTTCAGCACGACGACGTGACTCCTCTTGCGCTGCCCTGAGTGCCTCGTTACTTTTCCGGATCTCATCCCGGAACTTGTTCGCCTGCGCCACCATCTCTTCTTGCATCTCCCGAAACTGCTCGTCTTTCTCCTTTGCAATCTTTGCAAGATTGGTTCGCAGTG
This sequence comes from Arachnopeziza araneosa, assembly GCA_003988855.1. Classification (NCBI taxonomy): domain Eukaryota; kingdom Fungi; phylum Ascomycota; class Leotiomycetes; order Helotiales; family Arachnopezizaceae; genus Arachnopeziza; species Arachnopeziza araneosa. The sequence goes on from QYAI01000156.1 coordinate 26,375, forward strand.
CGGCAGTCTCCGCATGCGTTTTCTGAATTGCCGCTTGAGCTTCGACTTGGTCTGCTTTGTTTTGCTTCTGCCATTTGAGATCATTTTCATCCATTGCGATCTTCATCTCTTCCTTGAGCTCGGCCAGCCTTTCTTGGCCCTTGCGTCGCTCTTCGAGGAGTTCACTTTGCAGCGCTTGGGCGGCTGTGGTATCGTCCAAGTTGCGATGCTGGTCAATGAGTTGCGTCTGGATGTCGAGTACAACACGTTGTCTCCGGTTGATGATGCTAGAGATAATATTGAAAGCGGAGTTGGGAGTGCCATCATGCCTGACGACCCTACTTCCTCTCTGTATCATAGCGCCCCAAAACTTATGTGTATTCATGAGTTCATGCTCTCTCTCACTCCCTTGAGCCTCGGGAATGGCATCTCCCGTGAGTAAATTAGTCCAGTGAGTCGTTGCAAGGACGACGGAACTCAAATTGCTCGATCCGCAAAGTTGTTGGAACATTCGCAGATTTCGCAACGCGGATCCTTGCATTTTCTGATCAGAAATTCGATGCAAGTAAAGGATACCGGCTAGCGGAGTTCTTTTCTTGTATGCCGCAGCCAGCCAGAAGGCAACGTCTTTCAGGACTTCAGCATCGGAACGATTGGTGTCATCAAAGCCTGGTGTGTCGATGAGGAAGATACGTTGACCTTGGTGCATGAAGTGATATACCCCTACCTTACTTGTACCTATTCTTGTGTCAATATGATTTATCTTTTTCAAAGTAGTAAGCGCGCTACTGACAAGATTGCAAACCATGACCAATCTCGATATCTTGAGCTGACAGGAGAGATATAAATGTGCTTTTTCCAGCACCAGTTACCCCCATTACAGCAATGATGATGTCATTTTCGCTTTATATCTGATTAGCTCTGTATTCCTCAAGTAAGTTCCAAGAAGCTCTCACGTGAATCTGATATCGTCACCACTGCTTTGAATCTGTCGCACTTGGTTCAGGTCCTTCTGGCGAAGAATTTCAGGTTTACGCGGCGGCGGCGGCCGTGGCGCCCGTCTACCGTTGGTTGGTGACGTCGGTGAGATATATGAACTCCTGTTTCTATTTATAAACTGCATTGGAGCTGATCTCACAGAAATGTGAGGCTGGGTTGAAGATCCGTGTGGATAGCAAGCTGGTCGTCCGGTAGATTCGCCAGAGTCGTAGTCGTTTGTATTAGTCATCTCACTAGCCACTCGTCCTGGTGAAGCAAATCAAATCTTAGATTTAAAAGAAGAGTATTGAGATTAGTTTTGACTAACGCTGCCGTAACTTGAAGTGAACTGGTGAACAGCTGCCTAAAAAAAGAGGCAGAAGATGTATATCTTGCTTGAATGTAGAGTATTATGTAGCGTACCTAGGTATGCGTTGATCAGATTTTCTGCGAGTCAAGGTTTACAGAAGCACATCGTCGAACACGATGAGTTGTGGCTAGGCAGGGGGGCATAAGATCTGTTCTTGTGCAAAAAGATCGCCATTTTTAGCCCCTAACAATTACTAAGATGTGCCACGAGTGAAAAAGTTGTCAGACTTAACTTGACACTTGTGGTAGTCTTTAAATTGCATTGGAAGTTCCATAATGTCGTGTTTGGTCATCATTGGTGGCGTCGTGAGTGAGGCGAGACCTGGCGACCAAAACTTGCATCAGCTGAGGAGCTGAGGGGAGGTGGCACATTACTAGCCAATTAAAAATAGAATACGCGCCATTCTCTAAGTTCTACTTCATAAACCACGCATACTTGTACAACAGTGGCTGGGCATGACTCTGTTTGATCCACGATATATCACCTTATCTTAGCATGTGTTTGTCTTGTATCTGCGGCTCGCGGTCTTTATTCACATCATGGATCCTGAAGAGACTTCGCTACAGATAACTTCTCGACTATCTTCCATAATTGAACAATGGCAGAAACGACAGATTACTGAAGCGACACCGCCTGTATTTCAAGCACCAATAAGGAAGCGTAGCATCGTTCAAGATGTGGTAGTTGCTGTAATGGGAGTGACTGGAGCAGGAAAAAGCTCCTTCATTCGAAGAGTTACAGATGATGACGGTGTCGAAATAGGATCTGGGCTACAATCAAGTTCGTTTTGAAGCTCGATAAAAAAGTGTGGTAAATTGCTGATGGAGGCCCAGCAACGCAAGCTGTAAAACCTTTCGGGTTCAATCATGAGGGCACGAGGTACTCAATCGTCGATACTCCGGGCTTCAACGATACAGACCGTTCGGACAATGAAGTCTTAAAAGACTTAGCCGATTGGCTCCTTGAGTCCTTGCAAAGAGGTAAGAAAATTAGCGGCATCATATATCTTCATAGAATCTCCGACACTAGGATGGAAGGCTCTGCACTCCGTAACCTTCGAATGTTTAGGAAGATGTGTGGAAAGGACTTTATGAAAAATGTCATTTTGGGGACCACGTTTTGGGATAAGGTTGGTGAGGAGCAGGGCGCAGACAGAGAGAAGGAATTACTCGAAACAGATGATTTCTTTAAGGAGATGAGAACTCAAGGTTGTCATGTGGTCAGGATCAGTGGTAAAAGGGAGGACGATCTGGAATTGCTAGCGCGATTTTCAGAACAGCCGCCAAGAGTGATGCAAATCCAGCAGGAATTGTTCAGAGGAAAAGCGCTGGCCGAAACGGGAGCAGCATCGGCGATCAGCCACGAGCTTGCCGAGATCCAACGTCAAAATCTTGAGATGCTAGGTGATGTTGAACACAAAGCGAGAGGTCAGATGCATCGATCCGCGCTAGAAAGAGTTCTTGGTATGCATATTCAGAAGAAAGTATTTGAAGAGACAATGGAGGAATTGAGTAGCGAACAAGATGATGTGAAGAAAGAGATAGAAGAGCAAGAACAGAAAGATCATGAGAGAATGGAGGGTTTGAAGTCTGAAAAGATGAAACAGGAGCAGGGATTTCAAATCCAGATTACAGAGTTGAATGAGCAGCTGCAAGCACTTAAGAAGAAAATAGCATAGAGAGTATTTTAATCCAAATCTTGGAGGTAGGAGAGAGGAGGGATGAAAACTCTAATATCCCACCTTGAAGTACTCGCTCTGCGACTTGGATTGAAGTTCCAATCAAGTGGAAATCATCGAGATATTAGAATGTTTCGTGTGCGCTCTACTACCTGAGCTACTCTTCCTTGGTTTCTGATATTCTAGTAGCTGTAGCTCACTTGCTAGGTAGAGTTTGAATAGAGAAGGTTAAGAAAATGATAGGACTACGATATATGCGGGGATCCCATTATCCCAGGAGACGCCGGGGACTAGTATACATTTTTCCATCTATGGTTGACAACTACTGGGTTCCCCATATGGGGTATGCTAGATCTTCTTACAGGCTGTTGTGTGGCGCGCCAATCAAAGTGCTGCGCTTGAGGCCGAGGCTATGGGATCGTCCTATATCTCCGTCACGAGCTTGCGCGCCAGTCACAAGAAGACCGCTGACAAGAAAAATCCAAGTGGAGCAAAATCCGGGGTAACTACAGTGCGGAAAAACAGGAAATGGCTGGGATTTTCCCAGTGGTAGGCGAGAAAAGTATATGAAGACCTCCTTTTTTCGTCAAGTTAATGGAATTAAGACCTACGAGAAGTTGTTTCAACAGGATCAATTCAGTTGCCACATTTTGACTTTGAATTTCAAGGATATCCCGCCTCTTCTTTTCATAAATTTTTATCATATAATGTTCGGCCGCAACGCTTTCGCCGTATGCCTAGCATGGGTTTCATCTATTTCCGTTGCCTACAGTGCGCCAGCTGTCGAAGAGCGTGCTGTTGCAGATCACGCAGTTACTTTTCAGACAATCTATGTTCCACCGTCGAACTAAAATACACCGAAAACTCTGTACGGCCGTACAGCTCAACTAGCTGATGGGACTCTCCTCGCAATATGGTAAATACAATAATTATCTACCAGCACTTGTTACCTAACTTGTCGATCAAGGGAAAACTACTCTCCAGAACCACCGATGGTCTATTTCCCCATATACAAAAGTGTGGATAAGGGCGAAACCCGGGCTGCCTTCTCTAATGTCACGGATCAAGTCAATGGCTGGGGACTACGATGCCAACCGTTCCTCTATGTACTTCCACAGGCGACCGGCAATCTTGCGAAGGGTACCATTCCCTGCGCTGGAAATTCTATCCCTACGGATCTCAGTAAAACTAAGATCGATATCTACGCCTCCAAGAATAGCGGCCTAACGTGGTCCTTCGTCTCAAGCGTTGCATCCGGAGGAAAGGCTGAGTAAATAATTTAATTCTCTATTCTTTTTCGTCTCATATATTTTGCGAAGTTACAACCTTTCGATTCGCATCTTGGCCCTCTATTTCACTCCTAAACAAAAATCCAAAACTCTTACTTTCATCCTAGTCCCACCAACGGCCAAACACCAATCTGGGAGCCATTCCTTATGGTCTACAACAACCAACTTGTAACATACTACTCTGACCAACGGGACCCCGCATACGGCCAGAAGCTTGTGCATCAAGCATCCTCTGACGGTATCACCTGGGGGCTGCAGTAAACGATGTCGCCTACCCAACCTACAGCCAGCGCCCAGGCATGACAACTATTGCACCCCTTCTTAACGGTAAATAGATCATGACCTACGAGTACGGTGGGGGTCCCAACCCCATCAATGCTGGCTTCCCCGTCTATTACCGTTTCAGTTCAAGTCCTCTCACGTTCAACTCAGCAACTGGCCAGCTCCTCCAAGCCGGTACTACGTACCCCTCTTCCTCCCCTTACGTTGTCTGGAGCCCCTCGGGAGGCGTCAATGGAACTATCGTCGTGAGCGCGGCTAGCAATACACAGATCTTCGTAAATACGAAATTGGGAGATCCACATTCGTGGGTTGAATACAGCACGCCGCAATCAGGTGCTTATACAAGACACATGAGGGTCATGGATAATCCGGATTACCTGCTCATTATGAGTGCTGGATTCTTGGGTGGGAACAATTATGTAACTGATAATGTCATGAAGTCACCAAACTTGTAGATTTTCTCAGAAAGAAGCTCTATAGGAGATAAATTATCATCAATTCAAGTTTCCCAATTCCTAATAATCATAATCATAATCGTTATCGTAGTCAATAATGTCATTATCTTGATCATCTTGATCGTTACCGTTATCACTATCACCACTATCATCGCTGGCATCGCTATCATCGTCATCACTGTCAGAAGTATCAGAACTATCACTTTCCTCCTCTTGTAGCTTCTCAGCAGATAGCAACGCCATTATGATAATAATCCGCTGCCAATTTTCAGGGCTCCTCGTATATGATCCCCATGCGTGCCCACATTCGCATGTTTGGTTGTCGAGCGAACTCTTTCTATCAAAATCCGGACAATCACAATGGTCGCATTTATCGATCTTTGAAAGTTCCTTCTTTATCATTCCATCACGCTCGATATTGTTACGTTCCGCATAATGCTCTGCAGCAAACCGTTCGAAAAGCCATTTTGACTCCTCCTGCTTTGAGTGAAGGTGCCAGTCATGGCCGCAATGGCATTCGTGTTTCGAGGCTGAGGTGGAAGCTCGGGATTGCAAGACATCGTCGTAATCCCTACATGAGCACTCTTTGCATGTGTCAATCTGATCCAAAGAGTCCTTGAGATCGCCGTTATAGTCGTAGTGGATTTGATCTTTGTAATATGCTGACATTATGGTTTTGACAAGGCTCAGCATGGTTTCTTCGTCGGGTAAGGCGAGCCTCTCATTCGAAGAGATCTTTCTGCCATTGCTATTGATCCCGTGTTTCTTCCGGTAGCGTTCAACTTTCCTGGAGAGTTTGTAGGTATCGTGCGCTGCACCAGCAATGACGCCGGCAGCTCCACTCATAGTTCCAGTTGCAACGGCCTGTACTGTTACATTTTGAGCAGCTATCATTCCAGCATGGCTGAGCGCAGCTGGAGTGGCGTGCGCTACACCAGCAACTAATTTTCCCAGTGCTAACTTGCCTAACGGCGCAAGGAGGAGTAGAGGAAGCGGGATTCTAGTTGTGAAAGGAAAGACTGATTCTCTGTGGAATAAAATATAGAACAGCTCTTTTAACGTAGTTTTGAGGAAACGAAATTTGAGTTGCGTTCGAGGTAAGATGGTAGAATAAAGATATGCTTGTTATCTGGGTGCTAGAACACACGACTCATCTACTTTCTGGCATCTAGCTAATAAGAATTCCTTCTAAACCGCGTTCAAACACAGTGTATCTTACCAAGTATTGCCAAGGACATCCTCTATGCAGAGTCAATGCGATAAGTGATAAATATTTTCGGCTCTGCGGGAGCGAATTACCATCTGAAATTTTTTGCACGGGTTTGGTGTCGTACGGACGCCACTTGAGAGTTAGAGAAGGCCGGGTTTCCAGCCTTGGTAATCTGTGTGGCTCGATTGGAGGGTGTTCCCAAACTGTAAATGGTCAATAAATAGTTGATAAGGGTTTGAAGGATTCTGGTCATTGGGTGTGGCAATTGCCCGATCACAAGCATATGAGAATGACGGCTGCAAATCAACATAGCCTTGTTCCCCCACGTGTATCTATCCCGCAAGTTTGTAAGAAACACAAACTGGGCGGCTGAAATTTTCGATAAAGCATTAGGATTGTATATCGTAGCACGCTTCTGTGTTTTAAAATATCAATCGAATATCTACTCTACATAGATATAAGATTTCAAAGTACTGAATCATTCTCTAAGCTACATCGTTGAAGACTTTCTCTTCAGAATTGTTTTGAATAGCGTTATATCAGAGCTAAATAACAGAGAACTCTTCTTCCTTAATCAATCCTCCATCCAAAAGATCAAACGCCTCGCCGTCCATACAATCAAAAATATACGCTTCGCTGACAAAACTGAACGTCTCTTGATCCTCGCATTCCCGGAGAACGTACAACAACCTTCCACCATAAAACATGACCACCACATCCCCCACCTCAACCTCCTCGCTCGCAAACCCCAATCTCCCCTCCGCAGTCACGATCAACCATCTTCTCTCCCACTGCTCGAGGATAGTCATACACCACGTATAAACAGCCTCGAAAAATGCATACAAATCAGGGACGTCTTCTTTCCCGCTCTTCTCCTCCTTTAAATGCGTGATCAACTCAAGAACCATCTTTAGCATGTGATACGGCGACATGTCTGCCGCTTCTGCACGCTTGACAGGGTCGTTCTTTGTGGCAACCATGGTTTCAGACCAGATAAATTCAGCCTCGGTTGGGGATCTGTCAGGTAGGGCGGTGGAGCAGAAGTTCTCGCAGCTTGAGAGCCAGGAAAGCATGGCGGTTGCAAATGGTTTGGCTGTGATGAGTTTATCCTGGTCGAAATCTGTGGTTGGGATTGGGGTACGGTTGATAGCTTTGATGGCACCAACTCTACTACCCCAGATCTTGACGCTATCGTTGCTCCATGAAACGGTGACATGGTTTCCGTCTCTTCCTTGGAAGTTTGGACAGAGAGAGAGTTGACGGTCAGCAATTGCGGGCCAGCCAGCGGTGTAATTCGGTCCTAAGGTCTCGGTGCCGGATGCAGAATTCAGATTTGGACACCATGATGGGAGCAATTCTGGGTGATCCACAGATGAGACTACTGATAATAACCGAAGATTAGGTTCGTGTAAGAGTGCGAGTTTGCCAAACAGTGTATATGACTTCCAGTACTCGAGTCTATTTCCCGCCGAATAGTCAATAGGGATACTCGGCCGATATACCAAATCTGTGGATTCGGTTATGCCAAAGAGGGCGTAGAGTCTATCAACAGGCTCCTTTACTTGTCTAATCCTTGCTTTCATAATGATTTGAAAGAGATCGAGTTTCTCTTCTTTTCTCCTGATACGTTGAAGGTCCAGGAGCATGTGAAAACCCTTGAACAGAGTTTCTTGATTTTCATCATGGAACGCGACTGGCTGAGTAGCACCGAAGGAGTTGATAGATAGTTGTCTCAGGGCTCGAATAAACGCGTCTCCATCCAAAAACTTTTTTCCACAATAGAACATCAATTCTCTTGCATAGAACACCTCTTGTGCAATCCACAGTCGACAGAACCAAGCTCGGTCGCTCAGCCGCACGATGGGAATGAACGCAGACTCGTCAAATAGAGCGGGAGTATTGGATTTATGATGGATGATGGCGAGTAAAGCCTCATCTTTGTCCTTCGGGAGACCAGGTACATCGACGAGGCTAGCAGCCTTGAATGCATCCATTGCTACATCGCTGCCATCCTTTTCTCTCCCAAGCCAGACGAGAACAGATTTGGCTTGACGATATATTTTATGCATCTTTGCGACCTGGATAGCTTTCTCGGCATTATCTTTTTGGTTAATGCATATTGCATCAACCCAGATAGAGATGATACCTGTATGCGCATAGATCGATTTCAGGCCTTCTAGGAGATGAGATGTGAGGTTGAGAAGTTGACCGTCACATTCTATATTTGTGGAGTTGGCGTCGGTACCCCAAGCGTAAGAGAGGGCGCTGTACTCTCGTTCCGAGTCGTCATCTTCTTCAATTAGTCTTGATTGTACAGAAGGCTCAACTTGGAGGATTTCGAGGATCCTGATCCTATTCGAAGCTAATGGGCGATATTTGTAAGATGCCATCCTAAGTAATCCACTCTGAGCTTGAGTGAGCTTATGATACGATGCTAGTCATAGAGTTTGTGTGTAGGCAATTCAAAGTTGTGTGAGAGTAGGTATATAATGAATCAAGTGATCTCGTATAGTTTATCAGGCCATGCTGGTAGTTGGCTGAGCCTCGATTAGGCCCCTCGGAAAACGCCGCACAAGCGAAAGACTCTTCACTGTTATCGGACAAACCATAGCAACTCCAATGCTTGCCGAAAGATCTCGCCTATAACGCTAACCGGCCATTTTCGCCGGTGGGTGCATTCGCTACCCTTTATAAACAACAAAATCTCCAATGATCAATGCTCGCTGAGATCCATATTTGTATTTTCTATCAAAGGTCCATGTAGCCAGCAGTTCCCTAACTCCAAGATTGAAGTGTTCCCAACTAAAACGCGAGTCAACTTTGCCATTAAGTACGTTATATATACTCCCTTTGGATACTATCCTAGACTGTGTTTTTCATATTAGTCCTCACTACTCAACTTCATTCGCCTCAGCAATGCCCTTTACAAAGACGATCCTCCTTACTGGTGGAACAAGCGGCCTAGGCTACCACGCAGCCCTCAATATGGCCCAGCAACAACCCAATTACTTGATAATCATCACCGGACGCAGCGACCCCAAGTCCTCGGCGCAGAAAATCAACAACAAACTCTCCCAAGATAACGTCGCTTTCCTCGCCCTCGATCTCTCCTCTCTCACCAAAGTCCGCGCGTTTGCAGAATCATGGTCTTCAAAGAACTACCCACCCATCATCTCCCTTGTTCTAAACGCCGGCGCCCAATTCCTCGGCGCCATGGAGACCAACGACGAAGGCTACGAAAACACATTCATGATCAACCATCTCGGACACGCACTGCTCTTCCACCTCATGACTCCCCATCTGGCCCCTAATGCTCGGATCATCGTCACCGCATCAGGAACGCACAACCCAGTCCAGACGCAAAAGACCAGTCTCCCAGACGCCGTCTTTACCACAGCCGAAGAACTGGCACGCCCAGATCCGGGCACCGCACACCCCCTGGGGATGCAGCGCTACAACAGCAGCAAGCTAGCCAATATCCTGTGGACGTACGCGCTGGCGCGGCATCTCGCCGACGCAAAGTCCAGCGTGACAGCAAACGCCTTTAATCCCGGGCTCATGTTTGGCACGGGGCTAGCACGCGAGTACACCCCAGTGGCGAGGTTCATGTGGTTCCATGTCCTGCCGTGGATGGTGCCCCTCCTACGGATTTTTCTCCCGTTTGTCCGCGCGATGGAGGGGAGCGGTGCGGATCTGGCCTGGGTTGCTCTTAGCCCGGAGACGGAAGGGACCACGGGGAAGTATTTTGATGGGCGCAAAGAGATTATGAGTAGTGCCGTAAGCTATGAGGTCGAGAAGCAGGAGGATCTCTGGGAATGGAGTGTTAGGACTTCGGTTGGCGAGGTGGATGGGTTGGCGGGACTTAAGAAATGAGATTTGGGATTGCCAATGGAGGTGGTTGCTGAGATTCAAGAAAATCCGAGGTGATGGAATAGATTGGCATATATTGGTGAAGTTGGCAGGAAGACGGGAGTGGCTCGGAAGGACCTCCTTGATACGCAGCCAGATCTCGATACACTACCCAGCCAAGCCTTTATTATCTTCAATATAGATAGCTCGTAACTTATTTTTCGATACTAAACTAGCTCCAAGATCAAAGAGTACAAGTCAATCTCCTCTAATTAGATGCATCTATAAAGCACTCTTTGGCGGTGGTTGTAGAAACATGTTTGCTTCATGGAATTGCTCCTATGGCAGTTAGCCTCTCCTTCTCAAGTTTTTCTCTCAAGCCTACTTTCTCCACTTCTTCTTGCTCCGTCTTGTCACAATTTTCTCCTTCTCAACCCTGTCACTTTTTGGCTTGAGTTTTGAGCCGTTCTCATCTCATATGAGCAATCTTACGCGACTCAACCCTATCTGAATGAGTTCCTGGACATCAGACGGCTGATTCTATCAATATCAAATGTTGTTCTATCGCACTAATCAAAGCCTTTCGCCCTCAAGCATTGCCCAAATCAAGTTCTCTTAAGGAGCTATACCAAACAGCCCCGGGTATCTCCAACATCTGCTTCCACCTCTCAGGTAAAATTTTCTGGATAGCATGCAGTTCTCTATTACCAGCATCCCCAACCCACCAAAGCTGTTTGAAATCCCTTAAAATCATAAAATAATGCGCCAGGATAACCAGCGCTCGAGGGCGCATCAACTTGACGAGATCAGCGAAGTCCGTCTCCGACATCATGGGAAACAGGATGACGCGTCTCAGGACACTGGAGAGGTGTTCGCCGTCTTCAATTGCTCGCTGGATAGCACCAATGTATGAAACGGTGAATTCATATGCTTTGCTATCTGACTCGCTCCAGGGTTCGGTCTCAACGTCCTCGGGTGTGCGGTGAAGGAGGTAGAGAAGCTTTTCTCGGTTGCTGGATTGTGTAAGGCTTGCATCGTCGCGGAGGTATTTAGAATTTGCTGCGATGCCTGGGGCGTTGAGAACCATACGGCGATTTATAGAGTTGAGATCATCTTTTATGTATTTCCATGCTGCTACTTGAAGACCTTGTCCGGAAAGGGCGTTCATTGTGAGCCAATCAAGCGGTGGGGAGTAGGGCTCCAAATTTCGAGATTGGAGGAGGGCGAAGGTGCTGATGCGGAGGTTTGAGGCGGTTGCACAAGTAGCATCCGCATTTTGGGCAGAGAGTTGTTCGACATCTTCTCGGTGGAGTGCGAGGGTTAAGGAGAGATATTTCTCCCATACTGCTGTGAAGGAGGAATCTTCTTGGGACAGATGCAGAGCACTGACGACATAAATAGAACAGAGGAGAGAGCTGTGCTTAAGTGCAAGGCGTGGAATTAAAATGGACCATTCTTTTACGTTCGGATCTCCAGGAACAATTGTGGTAAGGTGAGTGACGGCCATATACTGGTGGAGGAGTCGTAATTCTAGGAGTCGGCGTTCGGGGGTCTCTGGAAGGGTGGAGGGTCTTGGGGGAGGATTAGGGACGCTGTCGGATTTAGAGGCGGGTTTTGAAGAAGAAGTCGAACGTTCGAGGGAAGATTTTGATTCTATTTGTAACGGAAGTTGGCTTGAACCTCGTCCCCAGACGCAGGTTACACCGTGGCGTTCACAGGAGCTGCAAATGGGGTGGGCTTCGTTGCACTGCGAGGATTAGTTGGTGGGTAAAAGCAGAGGGAAAATGCTGAAACGAGCATGGAAATAGGGAATAAAGAAAATCAAAGAATTCAGATAACAAAAAATTTGATAGCCAAAATCCCCACTACTCCTCGGGAGACTACCATCCTACCACTTGAAGAGTTTAAAAAGCGAAATAGCAATAAAATAAAATAAATGAACCAGGAAATTCAAGGCAGATGAATCTGAAATACACATGCAAAGTATATCTCAGTCGCCTCACTTCATCTCACAACAGCCTCGTGCTACATGACTGATAGATGGCAGTCCAAGCTCACTTGAGCATGATTCTCCAATCTCCAACCCATTCCAACAAGGCAACCGGCGGTACCAGACCATTTCTGCGCCCTCAAAAAACACAGCAGCAACAAAACAGCCAGATTAAAAAGACTGCAAAGACTAAGATTGAAAAATCACACACCTTGACATGCCGCGCCCGACACTGCTGACACCCCAATCTACTCTTCTTGTGATGCAACCTCGGCGTCGATTTCCTCACCTGCTCATCGCTCCCCGGCATCCAACCGACAAACTCCAGGTCTCCCGTGCCACTGGCATCAGGGGCTTCAGAGGAGGAAGCAGTCCTGTCGCTCCCGGGGAGGGGATCGGGGGAGAGGAGTGCGAGATTCAGACTCCCAGTGGCTGAGTTGGGGCTGGATGTTGGTTCTGACATATTGGCGCTGAGTAGTCGTCGTGGTTGTTGTGTTGGTGAGGGAGGGCAATTTAGATGTTGCTATGTTGGTGACAGGCAGCCGCAGTCTCAAATCCTGGAGACAATCGAAAATAAGATGGAGATGTCGAGTCTTCGTCGTGTGCTGGCTTATCACCTTCACAGCGTAGCCCCTTCCAAAACCCAGTCAATTAATTCCTCATCCAAATTGAAACGCAGGACCTTGCCGCAGTGAGTTATCGTCGTGTACTTACTCGGGTCCTCGCTTCCCACCAATGGCCAACACACACAACTTTCTTTCGTTTGATCTCACTCGATCCGAAGCCAGAGCAGGATGACAAAAATCCGGTAATCGCAGCAGCGCAGGCTATTTGTGTATATCCTCAAAGCTCAATGCCATCCACCCAGATGCAATTTCAGTAAGAGGGAAACATCTGTCTGTTTGTACAGTACGTAACTCACAGCTCTCGTCTCTATGTATGTAATCAGGAACTCGGAAGCTTGTCTTGGTGGCGGTGGCACAGGACGGAGACTAGTGAAGAGGGAAACCAGGCAACGATTTTGTGCACCCTTATCTCAAGGACCAGGCACGATGAAAAATTACGATGTGGTAGAGAAGAAAATGGATGAGACACGAATCCAAATCAAAGGAGGAGAGGACGAGAGATGAATAAATACCTCTCTGACTTTTTTTTTTTTCCTTCGCTCACTCGCAAGGACGACATCACCGTTCGGGCGTTCCGTCACTGGAAACAACTGCCCCAGTGAAGAAGAATGCTGGCTCCGCGGCTTTGCAGCCTGCGCCACTGGCCCGCGTCCGGAGAGAGCGCATCCCCCCTACCAGAACTCCCCACTCCTCCTTTACCACTCAGCATTCACCACTGACCATTCAGCAGACTCAGAAACCCTGAATAAAGATGTGGGCATAAGGTACGGGGTACGAGATTTAGGCAGCGTGGCTAAGCTTGGCTGCATTAAAACAAACAAAATTGAAACATAACAAAATAAAACGAAGCACAGCCCTATGGGCATCAACCTTATCTATGTATACGTGTATCCACCAAGTTAAGGAAAGTAAACGTTGATGAATTGACTAATTGTATAACTAGACTACTCGGATCAAAGACAAAGCCCTATATTCCAATGAGAATGGGGTTGATTGGTTACTAACTCAATAAATAGACAAAGTAGATCGAACTTCTTGATTTGACTTGACATGTTGAATTATTATCTTCCACCGCTGTCCTTAATTATATATAACCATCTTCCCAACTAACCTAAAATAGTCAACTTTTTATTTCCCTTCCTTGCGGTCCTGATGTTTCCCTAGGTGCAACTCCGTTTACCAGCAGAGCTATGTAAGAACAGAACGAAACATCACATGTACTGTACTGTGTACAAAATCAAATTGGGTATCTTCAATCGTCCATCCAGCTCCACGCAATGTACACCAATCCAGAAACCGAGGCCCCTCATGAATGGCAAAATCATGTCGCAACTCCAAACCCCTTGTATCCCATAAACGCCGTGCAGAACCCGAATATTAAAACTCCATCCCCGTCCCATCTCTTACTACGAAAACTTGGGTTCCCACACTACTTCATCGTCCTGGGGATAGATATCTGACGGCGCCAGAGCCCTACTCCTAATCCTGATCTTCCTTGTCCAAATCCCCACTCCAACTAATATGCCCACTACGATGATTTCGGCGGCGACAACCATGACAATCTCGGCTACGACGCTGGTTTTGAACTTCGAGGGTGGGAGGAAGACGGTTAAGGCGGCGTAGATGAAACGGAGTGTGAGGGGAGGGAGGGTTGCTATTACGGCGTGGAGAAGCTGGTGGAATGTTAGTTAGGAAATGGCGAGAGGGAGAATGATCGGCCTCCACGGCAGTGGCCAGCGGAGCGTCTTGCACGTAACCGGATATATAGAAAAAGGGTTGATTTGTATGACGCTCCGCTGGCCCTCCGGAGGCCACTGCCGTGGAGGCGTCTTTTGCAGGAGAAGAAAAAGAAAGAAAGAGGCTTACCCTTGACCCATCACCATGTCCCGGCGCCTCCATATAATTCTCCTCTACACTAACATCGAAGCTCGCAAACACCCAGCTACATAGCATACACCCACAGATCAAAACGCCGGCGATGCCGATCTTCATGAATCCATTGGATACGCCAATGACGGGGCTATCAGGGAGCTGCAGAAATCCGATGATGAGGAGCAGAATCGAGACGAGCACGCAAGCATGGTAGGAGGCCATCTTGATGTATTCCAATTTTCTGGGCATGCCGGGATCGCGCGCGGTACGACATTCGTGGAGGAGACCTGCGATGGAAAGAAGGATCGGGGCGAGAGCGACATTGTTGAGGAGGAGAGAGATGGAGGTGAGTTCATGGGAGGTGTTGAGGCCCGGGAATTGAACGACAGAGCTGGCGATGCGGATGGAGCAGAAGACGAAGAGGTAGAGCCATCCCAGACGGCCGGAAGCACCGTGTTTCCAGGCGCAGTAAAAGATGGGCGGGATGAGGAGGGTGTAGATGGTCAAGGTGAAGATGGCGAGGGCCGAGTTGGACATGTTATATATATTTGCTCTATGGATAAGAGGTGGTGATGTAGGTAGGTAGGGTCTTCGGACCGGGAGAAGAGAATTAATCTCGAGAGATGTTGATGGGATATGGGAGAATGCGAGATGAGATGAAGCGAGGCGGGAAGTCGGGAAGAGAGGTAGGGAGGGAGGGAGGGAGGGAGGGAGAGAAAGAGAGGGCAGGAGTATGTATGGTAAGTAAAGTAATAACAGCGTCGTCGATACTTGTCTGTCCTTTCACCAGCTTGCTTGACCGACGGACCCCTTTGCGGGAATAGATTAAGAGGGAGGAGCGGGGGGAGAGGGGAGAGGAGAAAGGAGAGAGGAGAGTGTGGCTCACTCGCTCGTCTTGGGGGGCGTGACTGCATTTCCTGAAGCAGATGGAGTGTCTCCTCACCTCAGCTGAGTGGTGGTGAATTGGTGGTAGCAGCGGCAGAGGCCAAAAGCTTGGAAGCGATGCGGTCGCTGTTGTCAGTCGTGCCGTGTTGGGACGAGAAAAGTCTGGGGTATGCGCTGTGACGGTAGCTTTGGACGGGAAGTGTATAAAAGTACCCAGAGGACAGAGAAGAGGATAGGATAGGATAGGACAGGACAGGATAGGACAGGACGAGACGAGAATGATGGTTAGCCTCAACTACCGTAGGTATCGTCGCTCTTCTCCTACAGTAACCCTAATGCCAATATTCCCCCTCTCTCCCTCTCTCTCTCCCTCTCTCTCCCTCTCTCTCTCCCTCTCTCTCTCTCTCTCTCTCCCTCTCTCCCTCCCTCTCATCATCATCAACAATCTCACTGCATCGTACAGTGCCACCACCACCACCAACCCATCATGATTGTGCAGCCCCGTACATGCACTCACTCATCTTTCGACCACGCTCCTGCTCTCCAACCAACCCAAACCCTTCCCCCAAGAAATGAGGGGAGCCAAAAATCCTGGGGTAAGCCTTGGTAACCAACCAACCAGCGCCCTCCCAGCCACTCCACTCTTGCCCACCCACCGAACACCCGAATGCGACTAGGATGAGCACCCTCCTTCCTCCTTCCTCCTTCCTTCTCTCTTCTCCGTCCCCCTAATCCAATCCTTCCGTGATCAGGTGTTGACCACGCACGACGGGATAGGATGGCCATGCGATCTACCGTAGCGTCGCATCCACGCGACCCAAGAAACACATTTCCTCCGTCTCCTCCTGCCCCCCTTTCTCCTCATCTGAAGCGTCGTTCCATTGCATGTGGATGCATGTGGACACGAGGAGGAATGAAGCTATTCACATGAGTTCGGCACCACCAACTCGGTTGCGGGGAGATGCTCATGGAAAAAAAAATTATAAAAATTACATAAGCAGGATCACATGACGGGAGGTTAAACCGTAAGAATGGGACAGCACCGTCGCGGAGCATGTAAAATCTCAACTCAAACTCCGGCGTAACATACTAAGACGAGAACGATAAATGTTTTAGGATAATCACAAATTTCAACAACCAAATGAGACGCTTGAAGTGACAAGTCCGAGGAACATTGCTAAACGATGCTAATATAAAAGTAAGGACTCTGCAGAGGAACAGTTATAAAATGAGATGCTAATGAGATGCTAATGAGAAAGAGACGCTAAATTCAAGAGCAATTGTCTTGCTAGAACTCGCATCCAACACCTTAAGTCTCTTCCTCTTAAGATTTTCAAGCCGTCCAAGGACGAGATGTTGTAAATCTTAGTTAGGTCGTTTGTCTGCACAAAGAGCGACAAGAATAACTTTGAAGCTCTCGATTTTCCCCAGATTCGAGTAGCTCCAACACGTTCCGCAATAACGTGAATCCTGCTATCCCCAAGTTCAGATTTGCAATTATTCTCCGAGGATTCGACGCGTGGTAAGAGATAAGAAGGGAGAACAACAGATACTCACATGATAATAGTCACATGACAGACACCTGCAGCGTGCTAGTCCGAAAAGGGCTAGCAGAGCATCGTGCTAACCATTTTCGGTACGCATTCGCATCCAGTAGGCTGTTGGAACAAGCATCTCGTCAGGCACGGAGGGGAGGAATGGAGAATGTGACATGGATTGAGCATGGTTGATCAATCGGCGGTGGGGTGTCGTAATCTTTATTTGCGTTGATTTGAAATGGTCTGAGTGCAGATGATAAAGGGAAGAAGTGGATCCGAAATCTGAGATATATATACACAAAGATGGCTTTCTACTTGGTCTCGTACTTGCTATTGAACGCGCCTCGATATTAGAGATTTTGGATAAACTCCATGTTTACCTTTTAAATCTTAATCTTTGAATCTTCCTTTTCTTCTCAATCCAAACATCAACAATCAACAATCAACAATCATGGCAAACATCGTAGGCACAGCTGTAAAAGGTATTGCAGGGGGCATTGGCCTCGTCTCTGAATCCATCCACGCCCACAAAGAGAAGAAACGCCTTGCAGCAATCCCCGTCGGAGAGGGCTCCCTACAATCCTCATCCCCTCCTCCCTACTCAGAACTTCAACCCAACACGGAAGACGAAGCACAATGGGCTCTCGACGACGCACAATCCACTCTCATCACCAAATCATCTCGAGATGATAGTCAGGAGGAAATAGCGAAATCCAAGAACATAATCGAGATGATTGCTATTTTCATCCTCCAACACCCCCTCACTCAACCCATCACTCCCCTCGCCCTCCCCGTCATCCTCCCTCAACGGAGGCCACAAAATCGCTCTCGCGGCTTCATCCGCGCCTACGCTCCACTCTTAGCATCCTCCGATATCTCCGAATCCTGCTTTGGAGAATACCTCGATCTCTTTGACCGGGCATCGGTGGCGTCTCCCTGGCTAAACGCCATCAACCTCGCGGGCTTAGCATTCTCCTTCCTCCCGTCAGGAATATCAATAGCCATCTCAATAGCCATAAGTTTATCTGTGAAAGTAGCCATGGAGATACAGGGACGAGGACGAACCAGCACATTCTTAGATCGGATCAACGATGAGTTTTTCAAGCCAAGGAGACTGTTTTGTCTCATCATGACGTGGAATCCAGAGTCTGCGGACGCGAATACAAGTGTGGATGTAACGAATGCGGTGGAAAATACGGATATTCATACTGATTCAGGACTTCAAAATATCAGGAATAAATATCGATCGTCAGATGGGAATACCTTTGGGGATCTCTCGGAGTTGGAAGTTGCTCCACTTATCTTTCCAGGTCTAGATTCGCTAGGCGAGAATGATACCGAGGAAGCTAAGGGGTTCAAAGAGAATCTCAAGTCAACCCATCGCTTTGTGGATGACTATTGGGACAAGAGATCTAGAGCTCAGTATATGGCCCAACATCCTGATAGTGTTTTGAGTCAGGGACAACAGAAGGAGATATTCCATTCGAGATATGCGGATCCGAATAATCCTGCTAGTAGTGGGAATTTGATCTCACTTCTAAGTGGAGGACATATCAACCCCCCTTCCAGATTCGCTTCTAGGAGGAGGCTTGGAGGCGGGTTCGATAGATTTGATCGATTTGGCCGCAGTGGTGATACGTACGGTGGTGGATATAGTAGATGGGATGCCATTGAGCAACGACGAGGCATCGGCTCTGGAAGAGGTGGTCTCGAAGGACTTGCTGATAAATTCGGTTGGCAATCTCATCCGGAGAATTATTCGCAAACACATACACCAGAGCAGATTCGATTAAATCAGGAAAGAATGGGTTTAAACTCGAGATCGAACCAGCGAGGGATTGCCCTTCCGTTTTTGAAGAATGGAGTCAAAAAGTTGTTTGGAAAGAATGTGTTGTATATGATGATTGTTCGTCTTCCTTCGGATGAAGAATTGGCTAGTGCAACTGCACAGTTCGAAGCTGCTGAGGCGGAAGCGAGGAAATATCTTTGATCATTTGGTTAATATACTTATATAAGGAGGGTGGCCTTCAGATATATAATGAATTTATGGGTCGTCTTTCCATCCCCAAGCTTCTTTCATCTGTCTCTGCACTGCTGCTGTCGGTCTCGCATGATCCGTTTGTGTCCTGATTAACACATCCAACAACGCTTCTTGTTCTATTCTTTCGGTAAATCGATCCCCACAGATTGCAATTCCCATGCTGGCAGTGAACATTCCAGGTGGTGTCCAACGATTACCTATCGCAATTCCACACAATTCGAGCAACAAGGGTTTGATCTCCTTCTCCATTGCTCGAACGGCAACTCGCGCTGCACCTCCTATTTTTGGAATTCTCGGATCAAATATAAAAAGCAATATCTGTGCTAGTTTGTGATGTTCTACGCCGATGATATGGCACGCATGGCTATGCCACACTTCTGGGAAAACCTCTCCTTTGCTATTATCGGGATCTCGCCAGTATATCGGCGTAAATGAAGACGGTTTACATTGTCGCCATTGCTCCGATCGCTCCTTGAGTTCCCACCATTTCGAGCTACCAGTTTCGGCAGGCCCGAAGCAATAGTTTATCACGTCAGCGCAATGGACCACCGCACGGTTAGCCCATTCAAAATCCGAAGCAGGAGAAACGGAGCGGTCGATCAAGGAATGCGAAAGATCAAGAGAGACAGGAACATGTTTGATTGTTGCAACATATATTTCTTGGCGGAGGCCAACCCAGAATGCTGCAGCCCAAAGACCAGGACATGGAGACGGGGATTGTATATGAGGCACAGAAAGTGAAGTAGATACGAAGACAGTTATACCTAACATATGAGATTCGAGATCTGTTTCCAGTAGATCAATTTCTTCCAAGACTCGAAGAATTATCGTTGCAGCAAAGAGGGTTTCATCTGCCACCGTTGCCGAGTTGGAGAGCAGGGGTATGAGGTGCTTTAGGCATTCCTGATGGTATCTATTTGAGGCAAAGGTATCGTATCTCCCGACGATGCTGAGGTGCCGTGCGGAGAGGGCGTAGATCGCATTGAGGAGAATAGGGCACGTTCCTGCTCGTTGTGGGACTTCGACTTGAAAGTGTTGCATCGGATCGCAAAGATCGAGCTATTTCTTCAATCAGATAGGCGACTATATAGAGAGGTACATACCCATATAGCTAAGTTCTGGACGTAATGGCGAAGGAGGAGTGCTTCGGCGGGATCGGTAAGAGGCCATATTGAACGATCGAGGTAGATTTTGGGGTTGGATTCAGTTTGTAAAGGTTCATCGAAGATAGAAGTATCTTCAGCGTACGATATACTTTCAGTATATGTTGGTAGTGTGACTAACTCACTGTCGCTTAGAACTTTCGAAGTTGATGGGACTGGTGATGGCAGCTGCGAAACTGCAAAATCAAGCTGCAATACTCCAGGTATCTGGGGAAGACTTCCATTTCGTTCGCGGCCTAGGGAAGTGGTTTGATCGTTGATGATAACAGCTCCATTATGATTTTTGGTTTTCTCTGACTTTGATCCAGCACGGGGTTGGAATGGAGAGAGCGAAGAAAGGTCTTGGAGACTTTGAGGAGTGGAGGTGGAAAATGACGAAGGCGTTTCAGTCTCTGATTGAAATTGTGGGTTTTCGGAGTCCGAATCATCGTGGTCGACCGCAATCTTCTCCGTTTCATCCTCCCAAGTTACTGGGTAGTATGTTGTTAGCTCGAAATCTTGAGGAAACCCAAACATGATTTCTAGAACGCCTTCAAGATTAACATGACGGCGAGAAATTGGACTCACACTCGGTCGGGGTTTTGAGCCATTTCTGGGTTTTCCCAAATTTCTCTGTGATCTCATGAGCGATGAGCTGGCTTGCATATGAGACAGCTTTCATACGTTTGTAATTTCGATATGGATACCCTCTTGTACATTCTCTGTCGAAATCTTTACATCGGCCACAGACCGGAGTGACTTGATCACCTGGTACTCATGTCAAACTCATCTCTTATAGAGAAGAGACAACTTACACTTCAAGTGTCGAACACGACAAGCTTGACTGAACCAGTGGTTAGCAATTCCTTCGTCCAACCAGGCGTCAGGGAAAGGAAGCAACTCACCAGCCAGCACGGGCCCTGGCAGTCATCTCAGGAGCTTCTCACTCCGCTAAGGAGATTGCTGTCAATGAAAATACAACGGCATGATTTGAGAGAGAATGATGCTGCTGTGGATATAAGGAAGATTTCCCCATCTGATTGCGTAGAAGTGCTTCCCCGACATGTAAGTTGAGTCAGGGGAGGATGTTGGGAAACAAGTGTCGGGTGTTTTGGGAAATTTTCGGCGTCATTTGACCCATAGGAAACTCATCCGAGCGCCAAGGGGCCGTCAAATGCCGGAGGGGTCGATATTTACCCCGCCACATAATGACAATGTTAAGCAAGACGTATTGATAGAAGTCAAAAGAGTTCATGATGCTCTATGATTAGAATTATTGGTGGCTGTTCTGATCGCCAACATATAGTACATGCGTGCAGACGTAGCAGTACAGTTCTCCAGATTTCAACTTCCCAAGCAAAGTCCTCTATTACGACCAGAGGAAGACTCGAAGTTGTAAGTCTTCTCCAAATCATATACTTTTCTTCTTATTTTTCTAAGCCATTTTGCAGCCATGCACTTGAGCCTCCAAAGTCACCCGTGAAAGAGTAACATCCGACCACTAAGAAACTTCCTAGACTGTTCTTCACAGAATGTTAATATAGAGTCGTTGTTCGATCTAATATAACATCATGAGTCTCGTTACATCTTGGTTTCGTTGGAGTAATTTGGTTCTGCATAGATGGTGGCTAATGATAAGCATGACTCGCACAACGATTCTGGTGATTAATCAGCAATTCATGAATTCGTCTCTCGTTCCTGAGGCTTAGTAGGATTTCGCTTTCGACCCGGTTTTCCGTAGCCATCTCTCAAACTGACTTTGTCAACTCCTTCAAAACTCTCTCTAATGATTCGATCAATATTCATCCAGGCATTTCGTAGCGTTCAGGATCAGACTTCACGAGATCATTTTGAGAATGATATCCAGATTTTGCCACATCATTCTGATAATCATTCTCGAAGGATCTCCCCTCTCCCATCTCATGTCTTCCAGTATCTTGCATTTCCACGAGACCTGTGTTCCCCAACTCGTACTTCATGCCACTATCTGCCTCGTAAGTCGCACTTGCGTCCTTCGCAGCATTCCTCCGTCGGCGCCAGAAGATAAGACCACCAAGGATAGTTGCAATAACGGCAATTGCAATCGCTATTCCAATCCCTATCCCAATTTTGGCTCCGGGAGAGCCACCAGAGGAGGCACCGGATTGAGATGGTGTTGATGGGTTGTTCTCAGAATCCGAAGTCGACGGTCGAGGACTGGTTGAAGTAGTCTCGGTTTGGGATCCGATAACAAGAAGTGTGGTAGAGCCTGTGGATGTTGGATTTGGGCTTGAGGTTGGGTCAAAAGTGGACAAAGAATTAGACTGAGCCGACGTCGCCGAGTTAGCGCTAGATGTCGATAGAGAGGGAGAGTTTGAAGAGCTTGAAGAGCTTGGACTTGATGTGGTAGAACTCGGGGTCACTGCTGGAGAATCAGGGGGAGGAGAAGAAGAAGAAGGAGCTGATATTTTCGTTGTTGTCACACCTGGTCCAGCATTTGCAGCAAATACTGTTAGGACTTGACTTTGCGAGAGGCCGAGGGTCGCGCCGGGTGTGGAACAGCCTACTCCGCCTCCGTTTCCTGACATTGGAAGTTGTGTGTAACATATCCAATCTTCTTGACAGCAGAAACCAATATCACTGTCAGAACCGCAAAGCTGCCAGCTTGGATCGGCACACTATTTCTGTTAGCCTACAGTGTTACGAATGAGAGCTTGGTGCGTCTAACCTTCGGCGCGGCGGCGACTTCTGAGACACAGCTATTTTCTATCACATGAAAGGTCAGTTTAACATCCCAGTTTTGTGTACAGTTCTTCAAAATTATAAGTTATCAGGGTAGAAGCGTGTCACTGTGACTCACCATCCGGGCAACAAAACGATCCAGTCGAAACCTTCTGATAGGTTTGACCGCTGCCACAACAATTCTGCTCGAATGTAATTTGGCCTGTTACACTTCCTGAAGGGCATTCACCAGGCGTCCGCATAGGGATGCCGCCATTATAACTGAAATCGGTAGATTGAGTGGACCTTTGGATCACAGAAAAGAACAAAGAGATAAACCATAATTTCCTGGTCATCGCCGCTGATTGCGCCACCATGGCAATAAGAATGACGGCGATACGGAACAACAATCTTCGGATCACAATGATCTAAATACAGGCACAATTAATTCAGATTATGACGAAGAAGAAGAGAAGAACTTTCGAGGTAAAAAGTTCACCCATTGGCGAATAATAGGGGGCTTACCCTTGATCTGTTAAAGTGTTTCGGTAGACGGCCCTGCTTGCTTCAGCTATGACCGAGCCAATCAGAACTTAGGAAGGAATATATAACTTAACTTACCCGACATGAAGCTGACATAGGAAATGAGTTATTGCCTAACATTTAGGGGAGTTTAAAAATAAGCATCGTAAATGGAATCCATCCTCCGTGCTCCCATCGAATCAACATCGAGGACTGGAAATTCATCCGTCGATGGTAACGAGCTTTTTAGGGCTGATCCTTGCGGTATCCATGGCTGTGGAAGGAGTGCTGACAAGGCTCCAGTAAGTTTCCGTGTGGGTGAAATTGACAGCTACACACCTAATGCGGCTGCAAGTCCAGAATGTTAGGGCCTGTGTAAAGCGATAAGCTTATGTTATACAATAGTAAATGAAGGGGTTGATAATATCAAGAACTCTCTCTATCTCGACTTTTTTGATCGGCCTTAAAACATAAGCTTTGAACAAGCAAAAGAGAGTCGACCGCATCGAATGTTTTCTCTACGTAGCTAGGCTTGATATTTTTACAAACTCAGCCTATGAAACGCTGTCAACGTTCAAGTCTAACTGGACACGCCTTCGCCGCATCTCCCTCTACTTTATTTCGAAATCAATGAATGACCTAGTACACACAACGGCCCAATCGAAATCCTCACAGAATCTTGATCAACTCAAAAATTTCACCCATAACGCACGCGGTTATCAATTTTTCCACATGATGCTCCTTGACATGCAGTACGTGCATAATCGCAGTCGCTGATTCTAATGTGGGCATTGCGCTTGTGCCTGACACACAGCCACATCCTGCAATACGAAACTTGTCTCATCTTCAACCTTACCTCGTATATAGTAGAAGGCCAGAAAAAGCGCATTAGAGGCGTACAGGCTTACCAAATTATGTCGAAATGGGGTTAGAACTCTGTGCAGCCTACATTTATAGAGCCTCTAGCTTCAATGTATCATATAAGTGCTCTTGTAGATTGAAGATTGAGCTGATTGAATGTTTCAAGTTTACAATTCTCGAATTGCTCAATCTTGACATCACGTTGATCTGCAATGTCATTCAACTTGCGTGTACAGACCCTGACGTCTTTATATAGATTCTAGCCACGAGAACCTTCCTCGACGTTCTGCTGTCTCAATGATGCAGGAGTCGCAAAGCTTGAGGGAACGCCAACCATCACTCTTCGATTTTCCATTTCTAGATGGTGGCGGTTATTCAATGAAAACCATCAAAGTCTATCGGAATCCCTGTTCGGAATTTGGAAACGTTTGAAAGGATTGTGTAGCTGCAGTCTGCTGTTTATAAGCTTCGATGTGACGATCGCTGTGGCTTTCAATCAGAGGTGGCCAGTGAACTGGCAGGAAACAAGTCCGCTTGTGTAGATCGGTTTCGGTCTTACATCCATGAGTTCCGTACACAGCTTCAATATGTATGGCTTAGAGGAAATTTCACTTTAGGCTTGATAGTCCAGTGCCAGGAGATAAACAAGACATCCAACCCCCCCTCCCCACCTTAGGAATAGGGGGTAGATGACATTAACTTGGAATGTAAGTGCTCTTGTCTGGTTTTCGAATCCCGATCCACAAAACGATCAGAAAACCCTTAAATCAGATATCCAAATTAGCAATTACAGCCCTGGAGACGCATATGAAATACGGTCTGAAATGAATGGTACTAAATCGCATGTTCTGATCTAACTGACTCGAAAATACAGAAATCTACTTAGGAGTCTTCATATAAACATTTTTGCGCATTCTTGAGCTATTTACACCTGCCATAGTAGAGTATGCTACATTATTGCGCACGGCAGGAAAAGGCACGGTCTCTGCTGGGAAATATTACGTTGTAGGACAGGAGAATCAGGATTGATGCTACCACTTTGGCTAGTGCTATCTAGGCAGTATTCGCTGCTATGAGAGGACCAGAGAACTGACTGAACTCTTCAAATGTAGCGAGTCTGTTTGTAAGCATCCAAGTTGCAGAGATGGACCAAGCGGAGACACTTCTTTATAGTAGTGTCATGTCTACTAAACACGACGCCACACCCATTGTAAGAAATTGGATAGTTTCGGTTGTTCTGTTCAATCAAGCCAATGCTTTTAACAGCTGGTTTTGTTTCGAGACCCTTCAGTGGGCAAGTTTTAAATAATTAAGGCTTTAGTATTCTCACTATTGCCAATGGCTCTCTCAGCGATTTGTGGACGGTCCTGGTCTATCTGGTCAATTGAAATGTCCGTTCTATACAGTTTAAGATGCGAAGGAGATTTGTGGATTGAAGCACAGGTTGCAGGTAGAATTGTTACATATTTGGGAGCTTCATACAGACTCAGGGTCAAAAGGCTAGAGCAAAGAACGTAGTAGTTGAAGTTTATAAACATTTATTCAAGAATTGAATTCTCTTGTGGGGGTATTTAGTAAGTGCTGCCGTCAATATTTTCCACTAGGAATTGAGTCTCATGTCAGAATGAACGCCTCCTTTTGCCAAAACTCTCCTGTTTTGCTGATTATTTCTGGACTCATCGTAAAAACAAAAGCTTTTCCACTCAAATACGCTTGTTGGATTCATGAGTTAGAAAGTGGCGGCTGTCAGGCTGCAGTTTGAAACCTGTATAGATATACCGCAGTAAACTTGAGAGCCAAACTTAGATCAGTGCTTAGAAGAAACCCCTACTTGAGATCCTGAAAGCAAAAACGGTCCAGGCTGTGGAACAGCATTCACATTCACTTCCCCCGCGTTCTCCTGTATTTCAGCCGCAATCCAACTGCCGTCGGCATTTAGATTATGAGCCATAAATCCCCCATCAAACCATTTATCCGTTCTTAATCCCGCCCGACTTCCGGATAGCAAAATTTTATTCGTCCCAGGTGTTGTTTTAGTGCCCTCAATTATGACTGAGTTTTGGCCGGTGGGGCCTTTTCCCAGCGGCAAAATTGCTTTCTGTTTTTGTGAAACGTTACTTTTTGGAGGAAGAATAGACGCAAGTTTATGCTTTTCCATCAGTCGACGCAGTTGACGAAGATTTAAATATGCCCCACTCGTATGATTGAACAGGATAGTACATATATCAGCACTATGGAGGTGTGATAGTGCAGGAAGGCAGTTGAAATCGCCAGCCCTTTTAACAATTTATTGATAACAAGAAAACGTATATCAATCTAGAACTTTGCTTGGCTCGTTTTTGAGAATCTCTAGGTCTTTTTATCTTCCACCAGTATGTATTCATACCTCCTTCTAGCACTTTGTACACTTCAAGTTGCCAACTGTGTCAACTTCCCATTCGAATCTATCCAGCTCACAGACGCAGACATTGGTAACTTTTCATCAATAGCATTTGGAGATGCATCAAAAGTGGCCGCTACCTTTACCAATGCAAGTTGCAGAGCTTTTCCGGGATATTCTGACTGGCCCGTGGATGAGGAATGGCAGCTGCTCAACCGCTCTCTGAATGGAGCGCTGCTAAGACCGACACCACCGGCAGCAGTCTGCTATCCAGGGCCTCTGCAAAATGTTAATCAGTGTAACTTTCTCTTCTTTAATGCAAGTCGCACACGATTCTACATCAATGATCCTGTCACCGTGTTAACTACATGGCCGCAAGGCGACACCTGCAGTGCTTCACCTAGACCTACCAGTAACGCGACATGCACTCAGGGTGGTTTTCCAACTTATGTCGTGAATGTTACAACGGTGAAGCAGATTCAAGTTGCGGTCAATTTTGCAAGGAATAAAAATCTCAGATTGGTCATCAAGTGAGGTTTCCATAGTTTGTTGCAAGATAATGTTTCTAAACTTACAAACAGAAATACGGGCCATGATTTCGTTGGCCGCTCAACCGGTGCGGGATCACTCAGCATATGGACACACTATCTCAAGGACTTCGAGTTCCTACCAGAACATACCCAAGGTCCCTATTCGGACCTAGCTGCAAAAGTAGGAGCTGGTCTTGAAGCATGGGAGTTGTATCAATATATGGATGATTACAACATGACGCTTGTAGTCCCAGGAGGTAGCACGGTAGGCGCTTATGGTGGCTGGATGTTGGGTGGTGGGCATAGTACGTTAGCTAGTAAGTATGGTCTGGGAGCGGACCAACCATTAAGTCTGCAGGTAGTTACTGCAGATGGAAGGTTTGTGGTAGCAAGTCCAGAAGAAAATGAAGATTTGTTTTACGCGTTGAGAGGAGGTGGACCTGGTGAGCTCTACAATTCAACTTGATATTTTGGTCACTGATCCAACTCTACAGGCACATTCGGAATCGTCACTTCCGCTATTGTAAAAGCATATCCCCCAATCCAAGTTACCGAGACATCTATTGCTTTCATGGGCGGCAATTATACAGTCCCTACATTCAACTTTACTGGCGGTTTTGGGAATTTTACACCCCCTCCTTTCAATTTCTCATTTCCTGCTCCCGTCGTTATTCAGGATCTGAACACGTTCTGGGAAGGCGTTAACGCTTTCTTCAGATACGGCGCCAAAGTCGTGGACAATGGTGGAACGACATACAGCTACATCTCCCAGTTATCAAATACCAGTTGCAGCTTCACGACTACTATCGATCTCCCTGGCTACACTTCTACCGAGCTAGATTTATTTATGCAACCACTTAACTCTGCATTCCGTGAGTTAGGGATCCCAGTTAACAGCACTTCTCCCACATCTTCTCTATCCTGGGGATCCTCCCGCCACGGTGAAGGTGACACTCCGGGAAGCGCACGTTTCGCATCACGCCTATTTCCTAGAAGTAATTGGGATGATGACACCAAGTTCAACGCAACTGTGACCGCTATTCGCGAAACCATCGAAGCAGGTTACACTTTCCACGGCATTCACATGTCACCCACGGTCGCTCTCGCCGGCTACCCTGGGAACAATGGGGTCAACCCTGCTTTCCGTAATACTGTCATGCATGCCGATAGTTTTGATGCTGCGCCCAGGGGTGGTTCTCCATTGTCACCTTTTCTGACACCTTCGGTACAAAGTCGCAAAGATGCCGAAGCAAGACACAATTCTTATATGAATAAGATTAGAGAGGTAACTGTCGAAGGAGGCAGTTATATCAACGAAGCAGATGTACAGGAACCAAATTGGCAACAAAGTTTCTTTGGCAATAATTATGAAAAGCTGTCAGGGCTGAAAGAGAAATGGGATCCATGGCATCTTTTTTGGGCACCCACCACAGTAGGGAGTGAAGGATGGGAAGTGAGAACCGCGGATGGGTTGCCGACGCAGAATGGGAGATTATGTAGAGTGACAAAATAAATACTGAGAAATCGGTAGATTATTTGAAAATTGGAGTGCTGATTATTGCTGAGCCTGCTCACAAGAGTCTTGCTTCAATACCGATTGTGTAACCAGAATACGAAAAGGAAAATCACTTGAGACGTGTCTCAAAGTGTATCTCCTCTTCTTCCTCATTCCCATAGCCAATCTGGCCAACTAAAAGCATGTAGTCATTACCTAGTATTTCGGGCTGAAAGATTCTGTTGGTACAATAATCACGTGCCACGCACGAGAGCCTAGTTACTCGTATCCACGGGGCAACGCCCCACATGGGGCAAAGCCTCAAGCAAAAAAATCATATTATACTATTATCACCATAACACACCTAATTTTTAGTGGAATTAGATGCCAATAGTATTAAAAGATTCCTTAAATATAGAAGTATCATATTATAGATCGAAGTTGTGTTGCTAATCTCCTACTGCGTGTTCTGATCGAAATAGCCTCTAATTCTGGCCTTCTACTACTCTTCGAACGCTGAACTACCTTCTTCTCTCGAATTGTAGGCCTTGTAACTTGTTCTAATCTCTTGACTGCCTTTGATAGCTTCTTTATTAGTTCCGAAAGTACTGATTTCGAAGAAAAGTGTCGTAGTTAAAAAGTAAATATATCAAGAGAAAGAGCTATGAAGATAGGTCGAACAGCAGCTTAAAACTTCCTTTGCTTTTTGACAAGAGATTTTGATCGTGTAGCCTTTGTACGAATATCAACTGTAAATATATCAACAGATATATCTTTAAAAAACAGTATTGCAGCTTTCTTTTAGAAAATCATCATCTTCTTAAACTTCGTTCGTCTTCTTGCCTCCTCTAAGCTTATCCACCTCCCGAGATTATAATCAACGTGATCAACACCTCTCTTCTTATTCTCAGCCTTCTTTTTCCCTTCAACAAAAGCCTTGTTAACACCTTGCGTAGCACGTTGTGTAATTATAGCGTTTGTTGCCGATTTGCTAATCTTCTGTATCAAAACTAACCTCTTCTTATCTTCAATACTTCTATCTTCAACCTGTCAAAGCATTGTTTCGAGTTCTGAGACAGTTGATAGTGTAGTAAAAGTCTTATTCGAAGAAAGAAAGCTTTCTGCTGTAGTTAGTCGAGATTAAGACTTCGAGGTAAGTCTGTCTTGTGTTGTTGAAGCAAGATCAAGAACAGCTTCTTCAGAAATCGAAAGAAGTGTTAATTTCTTCTTAGCTTTTACATCTCAATTAGCAAGCTAACTTAAGACTATCTGAAAATCAACTAACGTATCGCTAGTTAAATAGCCTGCCTTCGTCCAAGCACTTCGAATATTCTTTTTCGTCATAGCCTTATCACGAGCAGCATGCTATATATCTAAAAAGTCGAGCTTTTTAATCGTACAGCTTTGTAAGAAAGTAAAACGCTCTCGAATTCCAAGCTTATAGGCCTGAGAAACTAGCCTAAAAACACCTACATCACACGGTTGCAAGAGATAAGTAAAATAAGGTAGTAAACACAAAAGAAAAATCTTGTTTTTAACACAGAAGTTAATTACCTGTAAAGTAAGATAAGATTTATAGCCGTTAACAAGAAGAAGTCTTTATTCTTAAGAACTCTTCGTTACTTTAGTTTGAAAGTTAAAATAGTCTTAAATATATTCTATTCTAATCTTATTGTTAGTCTAGCTATTTGAAGAAACAGCAATATAGTAACTCTTAATCTCTAACTTCTTTATCTTCTTATGCTAAGCATCCTGATTAATTCTAGCTTTGAAAATCGTCTAAGAAGTAAGCTTTCGGCCTGTCAGAGATACACACTTTGTTAAAGTTACTTATTCACAGTTCTTAGAGTGTGTTGTATACGAATTTAGCTCTGTCTTATTAACTAAAATTCGAACTTTCCTAGCTACTTCTATTATTACTTTCTTTTTATCGAAGTTGTATGTATTATTATCATAGACCTCGTATTTAGTCTTCAAGCTTAAATATAAAGCGAACTAGTTGTTAATAATATCAGAATCTTGAGCTATAAAACGTTTTCGATCTTAATTCGATACAAATTTAGACTGTAGTTAAGAGTGTTTCTTCAGAAAAGCAAGGTGCTAGTTATCTTCTAATATCTTCTTACTTTCTCTCTCTACTAAAAGCTCAAGAGCAAACTAACGAAGTTAATAAATCCTGCAAGGCTATCTCTATTTATATAGCTGTCTTATTCATACAACTAATACTTCTTTCTCTATTAGCGTTAGCTTTTGCATTAATAAATTGTAGGCTATTCTCGATTTCGAGCTTCGATTTAGTCGATTTCGAAGCTTTTTATATCTCGGGATACTATATAACTAGGCTGTTTTGCGAATAGAGAGCTTATCAGAAGTCCTAAGTCGTTCTCGATAGGTCTTAGCAGCTTGTTCGATTCGTACTTCGATATCTTCATTAGCATCATAGCTTAAGCGGCGAAGTTTGGGACGAGTCATTTCAATCAGGATTTACAAGGAACAAAATACAAATACAATGCAGATATTTGGGACAAAATTGCTATTGTTTTGGGTAGAGAAGAGCCTTTGAAGCTGGACGATATTTTGGTTGAGGCTTTGCCCCATGTGGGGCGTTGCCCCGTGGATACGAGTAGTCAGGCAGCCAGAACCCCATAAGGGTTCTCCAGCTGCCTCCATCCTTCTTTCGAATACAAGCCAACTTAACCCACCGATACAGACCCCTCCACAACTACGAATAACCTAGGTTTATCGTGAACCGACAGATTCAAAGGATCAATACATACCAAATAGGACATTTTACATCGCACAACCTCTGTACCTTCACCATTCACAAAGCCAAACATGTTCCATGCCTTATTTTACTAAGTCTTGCTGTTCAGCTGAATGAAAAATTTCTCAAGACATCGCGAAGAAAAAAATGAATGGAGAGACCAGTATGAGACCTTAAGCGATTCCAGTACGGAAATGGATCTGTGCAAGGCGTTATTTCTTCTACAGTCATTTATTAATAGATATTTATGAACTGAAATTGGACAATGGAATTCTGGAATGCTGAGAAAATATGAAAAGGGGTTCAGCCAGGGGTACTTAAAGAGTTTAGCCGCAGCGCCACACCCAATTCCGTTGTCTGACTTTTTGCTCAGGAACAATTGTTTCGGGAGGGGCAGGCAAACCACATCTAAACAAGAATCTAGAGCTTAGTAGCCTGGATTATTGGCTCAATACAGTAGTGATCTGAAGAGTCTTTGAAAGGTATTAAAGCTTGTGTTCTCTAGGTACGTAGTCCCTAATTTTCTAGTGTCCGTGGTGTTCGTGGATATCGAAACCCGTTCAAATTCCCAGACCGCTACATGAGAAACTTATTAGAAAGGAGAATCGCATCAACACAAGCCACTGAAGACCTAATTGTCGGCATGGCCTTAGCATCCCCGTACCCGGGCATCGGCACCACTGCCATGGCACTACTACTGTGCTTTTCTCCCTCAATTTCCGCCGCATGTGGACTAGACTAAGACTGTTCGGGATGAAGCTGTCTTCCTTGCTGCCGAGTTTCAGTCTTCCACTCCTTTAGGTAACTAGGCACACGACTTGCAAGCTGGTGTCTCATTGCTTGGGCGTCTGTTTACATAATTAAATGTTAGAATCCCCACAGTTCAAGCTTTTGATTCTTCTCAGCTCACCACTTTAAACCTCATGGCCGATTTAATATATTCGCAATGGCCTCTGCGTATTGCCAATTTTTATGGTAGTAACTTGAGCTCGGAGTTAGCGAGGCGATGCTCGGTCTTCAGAAGATGCAAGACATGTTCTACTTCGACATAAGTATGTACCTGCTCTAAATGCATCAATCATTTCTAGTCAGCTTTCTTTTGGTGTTTTTTCGCAATGGCAACGAGATATCTCGTCAAAACCTTGGAGGAACTGGGTTTGATTACCCTCTGGACCTCGCCATATGATACCAAGCTCCTCTGCGCACAACGCTTCATTCGTCTCTTTGCATATGGCAGCTCTACGCTCATTCTCGTATCTTATTTGTCTGCTTTGGAAATTTCAAAAATTAGAATCGGTCTTTTCATGACACTTACCCTTGTTGGCGATACATTAATCAGTTTTATTCTTACAATTTTTGCGGACTCATTAGGGAGAAGATCCATATTGGTTGTTGGAGCGATATTGATGGCTGCATCAGGCGCTACCTTTGCAACTTCTGAAAATTATTGGGTTCTGCTTGTTGCTGCTATTGTCGGCGTTATTAGTCCAAGGTATGATCTTTATATCGAAACGATAAAAGTTTTGCTAACCTTCTCCAGCGGTAACGAGTGCGGCCCATTTCGATCCATTGAAGAATCAACTATCGCATACCTGACTCCAGAATCCAAACGAACTGATATATATGCCTGGTATTCACTGCTTGGTGTAGCAGGATCTGCTCTCGGAATGGGGGTATGCGGTTTGCTGCTAAATCTGCTTCAGGATCGTCTACAATGGGACTTGATTAGGACATATAGAATGGTGTTTTGGATTTATTCGGCGCTTGGTATAACTCTGCTGTTGATTGTTCTTTGTCTAAGCAAGTCTTGCGAGTTTGTGGAGGAGGCGGCTGAGACCCTAGACGGCGCATCAGACTCAGAGGACGAAACATCAGACCAAAAGAATCATCACATTTTTTTGAAGATCCCTCGATTCAGCCTCAAGAGTAGACCTGTCGTCATCAAGCTTTGCATTCTTTTTGCTCTAGATTCATTCGCGGCAAATCTAGCTCCTCTGTAGGTTTCAAAAGCTCGTCTTCATATCTTTTTCCTAACACCTTCTCAGTTCATGGATTACATACTTCTTCCACACCAAATTCTCACTCCGCAATTGCGATCTTGGTACCCTCTTCTTTGTTACAACAATCATCGCTGCTTTCTCCATGCTTCCCGCCTCTTCTCTTGCGAAGCGTTTCGGAAATATCAAGACAATGATTTTTGGGCACCTCCCTCAAGCAATCTTCCTCTCACTTCTCCCAATACCTAACTCTACCACGTTGGCCATTTTATTCTTAGTTTTGAGATCTTGTACACAGTCTATGGATACCCCGCCGCGCTCCGCATTTCTCGCCGGTGCGGTTGAAACGAAAGAGAGGACTGCTATGATGGGTTTTATATATGTATCTAGAAATTCGGCGGCCAGCATAAGCCCTATCATCACTGGGGTAGTGGCTGATCGAGGTAATTTGTGGGTTGCATTTGTGGTCGCGGGATTATTAATGATTGTGTATGATCTCGGCGTACTTTTGTTATTTGGGAGGAAGATTGAAGTACAAGATATGAGACGGGAGACCGATGATAGGAGCGAAGATGAAGTCAAACAGAGACAAGACTATAAAGACCTAGAGAATGGGCTCGAGAAACTTGATTCTATAAGAGATAGCAAAGAGGAAATTCGCATAAAGCGCTGAATTGGCGTCATGGATTTAGAAGGGATGTGCATTTGGGTTCAGAAAAGTTTCTTGCATAACGCTTTTAAAATATTAATGAACACTTAGTATATTCCTCTCAGATATAAACGTACCTCTGCATGATAAAACATTGATCTATCTCAAGAATAATATCGATCTGGAGCTGAAGCAAAACAAGCGGCTTTACATAAGTCTGAAGCTAGCTTCATAGCATACCCCATGATTCACAAATATCATTGGAATGATAATAAACAAAATTACATCAACTTCTTTACCTACCTAGAATGTGCCTAGGCTGAATTCATCAACAGCTCGTGACATGAATTTGGTCAGTCGTTTATGAAGCCACATTCGATGACTGATCTTCGCAAAGGAGATATAGATTTTGGAGTCAACACAACATAAGATGCGTAAATGAAATGATAAGTCCAATTATTATATCCTTAACTTTCCAAATCCTCTCTTTTTATTCTATACAGATTATATGTTCCACTAACGTTCCGATTCCTGTTAGTCATGCCTATGAAACCAATACGCAGAACAACGAAAATTCTATTTAATTATTATAGAGTATACAGTGAATAATGGAGCAAGCTTAGGCGGCGTACTAGAAATCAGAAGTTGTTATTGAAAGATGTCATTTCAATGCTCTAAAAATTTCATTGCTGGTCTATTATTTGTCCAACGAAGACTATCGTCCACATCAGAATGAATGCATGCCAGACCAAAACGCCAGGTCCCAGACAACTTCTTTTAGACACTCAATTCAATTTCCTTGCTCGTAGCGATCTGCGACTTGTAGGGAGCGAGAGCTACCTTGACATCATTGTCAATGAAGCGCTGTACCTGCTCTGGGCAGCTAGAAGATTTGAAAAGTTAGCTTTTTCCTATCCAATAATGTTCCGGCATGGAGCAGAGCAATTTTTTTCCCAAGAAGCATTTCAAATAATTGGGAGTGTAAATTCAAGGAATTAGATATCCTTACCGGCCAATGAAGTTCTTTGGATCCAGCATGCCGTCAATTTCACTCCAGACTTCCTTAAAGAACTCGGTTCGTTTAATTCTCTCAATAAGGTCATTCTTACCACCTTCCTTCTTGACAACGTCGCTGGCCTGGTGACTTAGGACACGAATTTCTTCATGAGCATCTTGACGCGACTTGCCTAATTTCGTCAGTAAGTATGGATTTCAAGGGTTTCTTCTAGAGTGAAGAGCAAGGTGTTTAAATAAAAATGACCCAAGAAGAAAATTAACGAACCTAAGCTGACAAGCTTCATGATTATATTCTCAGTAGCCATGAAGGGCAATTCTTCCATCTTGTCTTCATTTAGTATAGTAATTTTTAAAAGGGGCGAGCTGAGTTCTGCTACTTGCTCCAGGGACGGATCTAAGGCCAAAGACTTACAACACGGCTATGAATTCTGGCAGGGTAAACAACAAGACCACTGACTACATTATCTAAGGTCATGCAAATTGCATCCGAAGTCAGGAATGCCTGTTTCAAAACTTAGTATAAGACTCAAATAGTGTTAAGAGCCGAGGAGTGCCTTTTAACAGCTTCTTAATAGCTCAAAACTCGATACTCATAACATGGAACAATGGAGAGAGTTATACTGACCTCTGGAATTGTGATTCGACGAATGGCACCTATTCACTACCATTAGCATAATCCACTCAATTTCTAGAATCAGGTTGCATCATTTTAACACAAAAAGAAAGACGGTTTAGGATTTATTAATGAGTTAGAGAGGATAACCTCTCGCAGTAGGTGAGTAATTTTGAGAGATGGGTCTTAATAATTTGACTTGTAACACAAACGGGAATAAAGAAGTGCGAAGGGAGTACCGACTGTCGTCTAAGGTTCTCTCAAACCACTGTTGAGCATAAGTGTCCGAAGCGTTCTTGTTTAGGTTGGCGAGATGGCGACCAAGACCTGCAATTCGCTGATAGGAGGTTAGGTTGCTTTGTCATTTCAACGTTCGCGGAAAGCTTATGGCTAAAGCACGGATGAACTTACCTCACAACGCATTGGGTTTCGCCTGTTAAGAATGGGAATTTAGCCTTGCCTCCGGACAAATTTAAGAGCACATAGCGATGTCCCGGGAGTTTAAGTAATCGCTCCCAGAAACATGGTGGAATATAAAGTAAACGGATCTCGATATTCTTACTTGTAAGCCATTGCTGATGAACCTATGCAGCGAATTAGTATGCGCTTTTAATTTTCTTCCAGGGTAGATAAGGAGCTAAATAGCCGAGCTTTGAGAGAATATTTAGGAAATAGCATATAGCGCTCTCACAACAGCTTCTAATTTTGAATCGCTTATAGGAAAAAGAGAATGGTATGAGAATAAGCTCACCAATCTGATCCTTCTCGAAAGGTTCCTCCATTTCCTTTTGGGCAGCCAGATGACGGATATCGCCTGTAATTCTTTGGACTACTGCACCGAATTCGGAAAGAGCATTTCCGACCCTCAAATCAACGAGACGGGTATATGTTTGCGTGGATATCGCGTAACAGCCAGGGAAGCCAGCTTTAGCGCAGAGGATATCGTTAAGCGAATCAATTTTATTACCATCGTTGTGGAAAATCTCCATAAAAGAGGCTAGTGAGGTTAAGGGGTCAACGACGGTCGGATTTGAGTGGAAAATGAAATTACCTTGCGTTCCAGTTGTGCCTTGGGCTCCACGGAATCGTAAGTCAGAGCTTTTCTGCAGTTAGTATGAAACTTCAAGAGGGAAATGAGAGAAAAAGGAGAGGTCGAGCTTCCACAATTGCTCCTAATAGATGTATAAAATACTAGACTTCTATAAACTCATAATCGAGGAAAGGATATGACGAACCGGACGCGAGAGACATCTTCAAGTACCATTAACAGATCTTGGATCCACTGACAACTTCGACGGCCTACGGTAATCAATTGTGCAGGCTGATAGTGGGTGTACTATTGCTAGATCAGTATGGGATTTGAAATATATTTCACGGAGCTCTGAAGACATAATCCAAAAGCTCGGTGCCTATATTAAAGCTAATTTAAAGACGGGGGAGAGGAGACGAACTCCAAGCGTTGGCATCTCCTTGTACTGAATGGAGAACTGTGATAACTTGTGTATGACAGTAGCTAACTTGGGAAGCAGGAGGTCGAGGCCGTCGCGAAGGAAGATGAGATCGGAATTATCAGTCACATAGCAACTTGTCGCTCCTGTGTGTCAAGATAGTAATTAGTACTCTATTAACAAGTAAATTTGAAGCTGAGACGACATGGTGGAATGAATTGTTAGACATTCAGGTAAGAAATTAGTCTGTGTGAATTGAGGAGTTACCATAGTGGATAATACCCGCGGCAGCTGCTAATAAGTTAGTAAAGACCTGAGAAGATATTCCAGGAACTGCGGAGTTAAACTCCTAAATGAAGACTTAAAAAGAGTAGAATTGGACGGACCAGGAGCGACTTGGCCAAATGCATGCACATGAGCCATCACCTATCAATTGATTTTAATTAATGTACAATCGATGTGTGGACAGGGGCCATACATCATGTCGACGCTGTAAAACGAGTCAGCGGTTGCTTTGTATAGGGTGATGTTTGTCACCGCCTTTTTCTGCAATCTTCAACATTGACAGGTGAATACGGACCTTCTTCTCTTCCGCAGCAGCAACAACGAAGTCACTATCGGTCATGGTAACATGCGCGGTCATCTGCTCAATCGCCTCATCAGAAATTGGAATGCCAAGCTCCTTCTCTGCTTCTGCGAGCCAGACCCAAAGCTGACGCCTCAATTTATGTCAGTACTTCAATCATGATTGGAGGTCATGCAACTTACCATGTGGAGCCGCGGGTGCGGGCAGAGAAGATAGTCTTCATCTCGGTGCTGGCATAGCGTGAAGCTAGCGGGGTTTGGTAGGTGTCGTTTTCAGACATTTTGGCAATTGTAACTTCTTAAGAAATCGCGAGTGTGGAGGAGTTAGAAGGTAAACTGATAGAGGGGTAGAAAGAAATTATTCTGCCGCTGCGGCCGCATTTTCTTCTCCACGTGAACATAGTCACCCCACCTCCATCACCACACGAAAACTTTTCAAGCTCCTACAAATCCCGAGTTCCACTGGGCTACACCAATTAGCAATGTTCACGATCTCGGAAGGTGCTCTGCCTACAATAATAAGCGGTTGCTATATAAGTTTATAGCCGCATGTTCGACTAGAGTCCAAAACAATTCATAGATATCAGAATTCGGAATCTCACCAGCAAATACCATGGCAGCAAGATATAGTACGATCATCAAAATAGTCGTATCTTGATGTCTTTTGCCTTCTACTAATTTCATAATACTCGTGTTTGACAACCCTTTGTCAATTTGGACTATACATGTTCTGCCTTTTGTTGCCATGACGTTTTCCCCACTCTTCAAGACCCTGTTGTTACTCTACCAATCTTTGCCAGCGTTACAATCACCCAGATCTTTAACCTCTGACGTTTCCAGGTGGGCTGGCTTCACCAAGTAGCCTCTTCTTTCATTTCTTGTTTAGAATTCCGATTAGGACTAGTGCTCATTCTACCGACTACAAACACACTTAATTTCTTTTTAGGAAATTGGAAGGTCAAAAAGAGTTCCAATAGGCTTATATATGCACAGAATAAGACTGCTTAGGGAAACTTGACAGCTTCGAATCTCAGTAAGGCGTGTTATGTCCGCATTCTTTTGCTTCTGCATCTTACTGAGATATATGTTATCATACATTTTCAAGTCTCTCGGCGACAAAAGTTAATCTTATCATAGAGAATCTGATGGCACAGCGGCAAGGAATGACTTGAGTGGTGTTCTACTATCAGTGATAGGAGAACTAGATGCAGCGACTGCTCTCGTGATTACTGGAACTGAGCGTGTTCGTTTAATTTTTGGAATTGCAGAGTCAAATCTGTAAATAAAGACTTGGGCAGTATCGAAAAAGTTGGTACCGAGCAGCTGAGGATGGTCATATTCCTGGCAATGATGGTTTGGCCTTAGGCCTAGAAAGAAAGGTTAAGGAATTTACTAGTCGACAACATTAACGACATACAGCTGCTGGAAGATTGCTATTCAATAACTCAGATCAGATGTACTTCCAGAGTATCTACCCTGGGAGTGAAAAGTTTTTCCGAATTTGTCTTTAGTTATATTCAATCTAGGTGTTGTTACAAACTACATTGGGCTTCTTTAATTGTCGCGGGAAATTCGAGTTAACATATTTCATCTCTTACGCTGTCACATCGTTGCATTTGCTACTTGTTTGCTTTAACTTCTATAGAGACAGCCTTTGTATCTTGATTATCTCCTTCGGAATTATTCTCAACTACTCGAAAACTACGAAATCTCACTATTGAAATTTGAATAATATGGAAAATCCTACGTTTTTTTATGATTGTTTCACTTGAAGTATTTTCCTACACATAATTGGATTGGCTGTCAAGAGCGTATTGCATTTTCAACATTTCTACTTTATCTATCATCTTTCGTACTTCATGCTCTTGAGTTGAGTATCTTCAGATAATCTTCGAGAGAGGTAAATTCAAAATTCGATTTCAAAAACAAAAATAAATCTTACCATTTTTTAACTCTATCAATAAAGATCTCTCATTGTACAATACTTAAGAACCAGGTTCAGGTCGATTCAAGCACAACTTCAACCTTTCTCGCACTAACACCTTGCTTTTGTCTATCAAGCCCAATCTGTACCTCGCTCAACCCGTTGCCTACTATCAGTGCCTT
The DNA here is from genome assembly GCA_003988855.1 of Arachnopeziza araneosa. Lineage (NCBI taxonomy): Eukaryota > Fungi > Ascomycota > Leotiomycetes > Helotiales > Arachnopezizaceae > Arachnopeziza > Arachnopeziza araneosa. The sequence continues at coordinate 66,226 of QYAI01000156.1, forward strand.
TGGATTGGGAATCAGCTTCCCAGATTTCAAAGCCCATGGGACATATGTACCCCACACTTCCTCAGCCACCTCTGGCTCTTGGAAAACAATGTTTCCGGACCCTACGCGAGAAATTGTCACATCGTCGAATAGATCAGTAGGAGCAAGCCCAACGCTTGTAATCTTCCCTCCACCAAGTGCGTGGAGAACAGCGGCATTTTGTCGTACCGTTTCATCAGATCCAATGGCGTCATAGGCTCCTACTACAGTCTTTCCCTTCAGGAGATCAATTAAATCAGTTACCACATCTGGATTATGATAGTCGAGAGCATGAGTTGCACCCAATTCCTTGACGTATTCAAAGTTGGACGGAGACGCTGTCGTGACTACAGAATATCCAGCTTCTGCTGCGAACTGAATAACAGAGCTGCCTACTGAGGAGGAGCCTCCCCAGAGTAACAAAACCGGGACATCTTTCGCGCTTGTGCATGGTCGCGACAAACTTGAATCCGTCTTGGGATAGTTTAATGCAAGTGTAGTGCTTAGATAGAGTCCGGCAGCGGCTGTAGAAATTGACAGAGGCAAGACAGCGGCTTCCGTAAATGATACATCATCAGGGATCACAGAAGTCGTTGCTCCGAGCAAAATAGGGTATAATTGAAAGCCGCCATATGCTGATCCCTTTGCATGGCCTAGTGTGTGGGCTATTACTCGTTGGCCAATAGAGAATTTGTCCTTTAGATTCGAGCCAACCTCGATCACTACACCGGCCACGTCTTCACCCAGAATTGTTGGGTAACTCAGATTGAAAGAGTTGGAAGATTGGATTTTCCACTAAATTTTCGTTCAGCCTTTTTCGTTCCTCAAAATATTCCCCAGACGGGATAGATTGATATCAAGAGCTATGGTGATGTTGCCGGTGCATCACACACGAGACACTAGGTCTCGGAACAAAAAGAATCAGGGCCTAACAAAATCAAGAAATTCTCACATCTACTGGATTTACTGCAACGACGTGATTCCGGATGATCAACTCATCATCGCCAGCTTTCGGAAAAGGAACCTCAGCCACCTCCAACCGAGATTTCTCAGCCGGGATTACAGCGGCATAGTTTTTCTGCTGCTTGTCGTGAATTGTTTCAGTTTTCTCGAAGCCAAGGAGTTTTTCACTAGCATGGAACCATTGACCGAAAGCTCCGGTCTCAAGTAGGCATCCAATGAACAGAAGTTGGCAAAAAAGCCGCATCTCGATCCTTCAGTGCGTCAAGTTTGTGGATCTGCTCTCACAATCAAGTCGTTGACGAAAGCCTTAAAACCCTTGGATTTGAAAGTAAATCGCTGTGGGAGACGTTGCGGGGGGTTTGATGTATTTAATGGACAGCATAATCGGAGTGATAAATTCTGCCACTGGATGGCGTCAGCATCAAAGTGAGGGGATCTTCCTTTCGATGCGGCCGCAATCTCCGCTAACCTTCCGCCGAAGCGTCCGCACTCGTACCTGCAGGTCGAGGGGATTGCGGATTTAACATCTCGAAACCTCCACATCTTACATTAGACTCTATTGATTACCAACTAACAGGTCGTAGCTTTTTGAATATATAATCCCTTAGGAATAATCTTCAGAATCTTGCTCGAATCTTTGACAGACTCAAACTAACAATTATTCACCATTCATTTTGGACGCCAGGAAGAAATACATCTACATATCTCAATTATTTTCCAGGATTTAGCCCTTACCTATTGAGACTAGATCATATATACCAATTCTCCACATATTTTTGGATCATTTCTACTCACTACCTGCCATTATTAAACGTTATGGCGGAAAGATACTCTGAAGCCCACAAGGCCGAAAATCTGGCTGGACCGGGAGATAGTCGTCCAACAGCATTTCAAATAATTAAAGATGAAGGCTTGGAAGGAAGACTGACAGACAAAGTCTTCTTTGTGACAGGTACCTCTGCTGGTATTGGTCCCGAGACAGCTCGTGCATTGGCTGCAACGGGAGGGAAGGTCTTCATGACTGTGAGAGACCTGAAGAAAGGAGAAGCAGTATGTGCGTCTTTTCTTGAGCCTGGCCGTGTTGAGCTTCTCGAAATGGATCAAGACTCCCTGGAATCTGTCCGAGCAGCTGCTAAGGTCTTCTTGAGCAAAAGCGGCAAACTCAATGTTCTGGTCTGTAATGCTGGAATTATGGCTACCCCATTTCAGAAAACGAAGGATGGCTTTGAAAGCCAGTTCGGAGTCTGCCATCTGGCACATTTTCTTCTCTTCAACCTTCTTAAAGACACCCTTCTCGCTTCGTCGACACCAGAATTCAATTCTCGAGTTGTAACTGTTTCCTCCATTGGTCATATGGCTGGCGAAGTGCAGTTCGGCAACTACGGTTTTGAGGATGGAAGTTATAATCCGTGGAAGGGCTACGGCCAAGCGAAGACTGCCAACATTTATATGGCGTCCGAAATTGAGAACAGATATGGGTCTAAAGGGCTTCACGGTTTATCGTTACACCCAGGCGGAATCTGGTCTGGCCTTCAGAAATTCGTCGGGGAGGAACAAATGACGGCTTGGAAAACACGACCAGGTGTGCAGAATGAGATGAAGAGTGCGGAACAAGGAGCAGCAACCAGTGTCTTTGCTGCAGTTGGGAAGGAGTATGAGGGTAAAGGGAGGCTTTTTCTGGAGGATTGTGCAACAGCGGAGCCAACTGGGACTGTGCCGGCGGTTGAAGGTAAACAGGCTTTCGTAAACAGAACGACTGGATTTGCTCCACATGCTTTTGATACGGAAAAGGAGAAGAAGTTGTGGGAGGAGTCTCTGAAGATGGTTGGCCTTGAGTAGTGATTATAGCTAGTAATGGACTCGATTTGGCCAATTGTACACTGAATTATATTCCATCTTAGCTTCACTTCATAGTACACCTACACAATAACTTAAGTTGGCATTTATCGTCTGGTGTAACTGCAGCAGTTTTTCGTTCTTCAATATACGCAAACCCGTAAACTTACAGATATGGCGTTTGCGGCTCCCTTGACATAAGCAACACATCTCACTTTTCAGTATCTTTAACCTTTTCAGGAAATATCTTCAGTGGATAGATCACGCTCCATCGGCTTTCTACAGTAATTTCCCGATTCTAGGATACATGCGAAGGCTCGGAGTGGCAGATGACAGTTCCGGCTGGGGTTGATTGGCACCAGCTATCCTGGGTGGGGGAAATCCTCAAAACGATCTGGATCGCACCGCACCATCCTAGTTACTACAGCGTGGTACATTCTGGTACAATGTTGCATTCGTATGAAACTTACGGTACTTGAGTACAGATTACGTGAGTACAAGGTAGGGCAAGCGAATATTGAATTTCCTCACCCAAAACTAGCCATTTGGACGACTGAAAGACTTCTCAAAAATCCAGTACGAAGTCTATTGTCTGCAACTAAGCTTGAATCAAAATTTCAGACCTTATTGTACCAGTTTTATACTTAGAATGAGTTCCAAAGACTATATCTACCTAGGTAATATTTAACCTACAGAAACTGGTTTTCCCGCTAAAGTTCGCCTGATCTGGCACCATACGTCATCCCCACCCAAGAACACTCTGATGCAGAGTTGCACTCGATAGAATCTTACAGTAGATGTTTCTGTATTGGCCTGGGTCAGTGCAAGTAGATTTGACTTAATTTCAAGATGTAACACTATCTCGGCAAGAATTTCCGCGGGAAGAGCAACTTTTACAAATCTTCCAAACGTAGAAAATACGAAGGAAAAATACTCTCGCGCCTCTGGGATTCCAATTCGACGGCGAAATAGATACGGAACAATTCGACAACAATATTGAGGAGCCGGACACAATAAATCATGGAGATTTGGCCCAGTATTCGGATAAGGATATCGAAAATGATTTGGACAGTAAATCAGACTCTCGTTCACCGGCCAAAACAACTCGAGTGGACAAGCCTCAGATAGAAGAGGTTTACACAAATTGGATTTGCATTTAGTTCCTCTTAGTTTTGTCCTCTGTCTGTTTACTTGATCCTGATACTACTATTCACTACTCACAACTAGACACAGATCTCCTGGCATATCTAGATCGATCGAATATTGTATATGTTCTTCTGATTCTCCAAGCTGTGCAAATATGGAGTCCAAAACCTTGACCACAGGAACGCAAGGCTTGCAGGCATGGAAGAAAGGTTGAAGCTGGATTCTTCAAGCTACACATGGCTTCTCACTATCTTCTGTATTGCATACATTGTCTTTGAACCGCTGGCATTGATGCGGAAGATTATGCCTCCTCACCGATGGGCTGCTTTAACGGTCATATGTTGGTCAACCTGCGGTACTCTACAATCAGCTACTTTCAATTGGGGAGGGATGATGATAGCACGATTCTTTCTTTGGGCATTTGAAGCCTCATTCGTCCCGGGCATTCCATACCTGTTGTCTTTCTTCTACCTCCGCAACTAATTGGGCCTTTATTGTGGATTACATGTAAACGCCGCTCCGCTGGCAACGTGCTTTGCGGTTGCATTAGCCTATGATATCACGTCTAGTCATCCTCACGGCATAGCAAGCTAGAGGCTGTTATTTCTTGTCGAAGGATTGCCTGGCGGTATTATCGCCGTTCTGTCATTTTTCCTTTGCCCGATAGCTCTGACATGGTGAAATCCCGAGCTATCAGACAAGTTGGAAAGGATCAACTCGTAAGACTTCATGTTGTCAATTGGCACGATGTTGGGTCGAATTTATGTGATATTAAGGTTTGCTGACTCTCGAGGTATAGAAACATTTCTGATGATATCTTAGCCGTGGATTATAGGTCAAATGTTTTTTCTTGTAACCTCAGCTTCTCGTCACTTTCGGGTTTTCTCCCAACGGTCTTCTTCCAGATAGGTTTCTCCAAGGTGAATGCTCAAGGCTTACCAGCGCCGCCATACTTTTTCACTTTCCTTCTTATAATTGCAACCTGTTATATTGCAGATAAGATATCACAACGTGGCCTTCCAATCTTTCTTCTCTCGATTATTGGCGCTGCGAGTTACATTATGGTACACATATTTGCACTTGATTTAATGAAAATCGATCTTTTGGACAGCACACAACAAGCACCTTTGGGAAACTTTGCTCGTTAACTCTGTGATTTATGCTTCAAATCTACACTGATACTTTTGAAGCTTGCGACTTTTACCCATGTTGATGTGAGATACGTCGGTGTTTATCTCGCGGCTGCTGGAGTTTTCCCATGCATCGGAAATATCTTACCATAGGTTTTAAACAACCAAGGAAGTGACACCAGGAGGGGAGTAGGAATGCCATGATAAACGTGATTGAACAGTGTGGACCACTGTTGGGAACAAGATTATATCCATCTAGCGAGAAACCGCTTTACCGTACGGGCATGTCGGTGTGTGCTGCATTTACGCTGTTGAATGGGGCTCTCGCTCTGGATTTGGATTTTTTGGGGAAAGTGGGAGAATAGAAAGTTGAGATGGCAAATATGGTAAATATGGCGCGAAGTATATTCAGCAGGCGCAACCAGGTGATGTTGGGGAAGAAAACTCTGGGCCGACGTTCTGGTATATTCTATAGGATCAATTAAAAAAATCCAGATCAACGAGGCCTTGCTAAAATGAGGTAGATTTCACTTCAGCGCTTCTCTTTTCGGCATGGTAACCATTGTGGATGTACCGAATTTAACCGCTTAGCTTAGAGTCGATGAAGTATCTCCTCCTTGTCGGACTAACATAAACTCCAGCAAAAACTCGAATAAGTAATCCAAAGTTTTGCAACATTTGAAGGTGATCAACACTTGTTATACTTTCAAAGGTAAGACTGGTCATCTCGGCGAGTTGTGTAAGCGCCGAGGACCATTGACTATCTTATCTCTTTTCCGTCCTTCGAATCCTTTGCACTCCCACCACCTACGCATAGGCACACCTCCCCCAACAATACTTTTAAGTCATTTTGAATTTTCATTCCTGCATTCCTTCCAGTCTTGGCTTTATATAACCATTGTCTGTTGACGAGGTCATGATTTTGCCCGAGTCCCGAATAGCCGGACTTTCGCGATATACGATGCGTTCATTCCACGTCATCCTGACTCAACGATTAACTCCCTCGGCATATTCATCACTTGAGGGCTTCGCCACATGAGATGCGCAGGTGTGCTCTAGAATAGGCCGAGAAGAAAGGGAGAAGCGACCAAAGATTTATCTGTCCTGGAGATTTTAGTCTGCATTGGGTGTATGCTGACGAAAAGAAAGAAAAGAACAACGAGTGAACGACGACCTCTAGTTCGCCGCCTTTCAGCTTTTACCGGCCCCGTCGATTTTTAAACCGGTTTGGCTCTCATCCGAACTTTGACGACCAACCACTGAATGTCTCTACCGTTTATTGGTCTTCCTCCGGTTTTCATTCAACAGGCCTTCTTGATACCCTACTAGGCTGACCCATGCAGTTCATCCTCGAACCAACATCTCTTCTCAACGTGAATCGCCGCCTCGGCAGGTAAATGTCAAAGCGTATCTTTCTTTCCAACCATCCTGGTTCTCACTTTAGTCCTCGGTGCGGAATTCAAGTTTCAAGTCTCGGGTGCCAAGTTTCACATTCTTCCTTCCATTTTCCCCATCACGTTCCCTCCCAGCCCCCGATAAATAACTACCCGTCCCATCGTACCTGCAGAAGGGAGTGGAGATAACCGATACTTTGTTTCGTTTCAGAACATCAAACGAACCTCTGTACCTTATTATTCTGCCGGTGGATCTGGGGTGCAGGGTGCTTGTTTCAAAAGGTGTGGACGGCTGGGTACAGGGTAAGGGGGAGCTTGAGCTTTGACATGAATTTAGAGGTCTGATCTTTGGAACAGAAGGAAAATAGAGAAACTCAAACGGCTGAAATCAGAAGCTAAAATTATATACCCGTAATACTGTAGGATTTTACAAAGGATATTAATGCTCCTTGAGTCTAACTTTGCTGTTGTGCTCTGTTGTGATGGATGGCGATGATGAATGAAAATGGAGTTGGAGGTACACGAGATTCCACATTATAGAAGATCCATGGCCAAACGCTTATTATGCAAGCTTGTAGAGAAATCAACTTATACCGAAGATTCGTGGCCGTGAATCTATCTCCGCACTTTGTTGTATATTCTTTCATCGACGCGGAAAACCTCGATGAGCACAAAATCACATGACTTGAATAGTAAGATGACCTTCCAAGGACCTTTTTCGCTACGTAAGCTTTCATATTCACGGGAAGAATGAATGAGGTATAACGAAGTCTTGTTCACAGAAAATCCTAGTGTTTTCCACCCGCATAGGTACTAATTCTAATCCTTTCCACAAGGATCGACACTTCGGCATGAATTTCTCGTGACGATTCGGAGTTCAAAAAGAAAAGAATTGCTTTCCTTGACCTTCATGCCATGAAAACACCCTGCAGAGATCCCTAATATCTAATCTGGGAACGGAAAAAGCGAAGAAATAGAGTTTATTTTTCCAAGCAAAGTGAGGCCGCATTTTATCCAATCCTCAATTATTAACTACAAACTCTCTTTCGTTCTCTCGATGGAAGACCCGGAACTCTCCTGGCCCTTTTCTAGGTTATAGGAAAAAATAATCAATAAAATGGTTACTAGAGAATGGAAAGATATATACATTCTCCTTTTCTTCAAGCCTCACCTAGCTTGTGAGTCTGGAACTTTCGAGAGCCTCTGATGCGATATGTTAATCAAAAAGATAGCTTAGGAATATTGGTACCTGACAGGGTTTAAGACCCGTTCAAATCCCGCAACGCAGAATCTTTGTTGCTTGGTATGATAAGTGACGGCGTCGCCGTCACTTGGGGATGATATGTGAAAGGCGAGTTGAGAACAAAACTCGCGATGTTATGCAGCAATGAAAGGTGAGACAAACTTAGGAGCGACAGCAGGAGAGTGGAAGGGGAGTGAAATGAGAGAAAGTAAAGAAAAGTGCCTCACATGTAGGAAAAGCTCCGTAGCATCCGCAGATACCGCGCCTTGCGAGACACCGACGACCGAGAGAAATCCTAGATTCACCGACATTTCGGAACCCATCTCGTTTAAATCTCACGAATTATTATCACCTGGTCCATTTCCCTTCCTATCATCTATTCAGCGGCGACTCGGCGAGTCTGGTTATCATATCCGTACATTCATTCAACCAGCATCCATGTCCTTCTAGAAAAGACTAAGAAAACCAGAATTAATGCCGCAATTCATCCACGCCTTTGAGTCGCTTCCCACTCAACCAGTGTACCAGTATGTATCTTTGAACCCTGCGCGTGCATGTCTTTGTTCTCATGAACCAGCGCGCGGTTTTTTGCTCGGCTTCTGTCTGTGTACTTCCTGGAGGAGAGGAAGAGAATCTCGGGTGAAAGGTGGGAGTAAGTCTCACCGTCATCAGGTCATGTCATATGGGACGCGCCCCGAAGAAAATTTCCTAGAAGATAGAAAGACGGACAAATAATGGATAGACACAGAGAAGAAGATTTTTATCCCTCATGCGCAATTCTCCATCATGAACCGCTGGCAAGCGCGGGATTTTCAGCCGCTGGAGTGAAGAAGGGTGGGTAAGCGAATTGGATGGATAAAATTAAGAAAATCCACGCGCCGGAAATACCGTCATATTTGGGGGTGGATCAGATCTCGGATCCGATGGTCAGACCTTCTTCGCATCTATTTGTTTTGTTTCATTTCATATTTGGCTCTGAGCTCGCGGCGTCTGTCTGCAGCGGTGATAGGTAAACATCTGGGTTGGAGGCTTGAGCTTGGGCGGATGCGGATTAGGTATTAGATTTGGGCTGAAGGAAATCTACGGTGGACTTGGCAGGTACGGAAAACCGATGCTGCACTCTGCATGCACTCCATTCTTTTCTGCTTCATTTGGGCACATGTGTGCGGTATCTGATCTGTATCTGTGTGTGTCTGGCTCTAATTGGCAGTTCTTGCCCGACAGGGTAGGGCTGGTTGAAGAGATGGGGGTGGGATGGATGCGTCAAGGAAGGTAATAGCTCACGTGATGTATGTATGAGAGCGAAAATGCCTCATTGTGGGTTTTCCGGCGCGAGAAGAGAATTTTTAAGGTTGAGGTTGAGAGAGTTCGAGAACTGGCTGTCTCACTGCCGAGGAGGGAAGAGATTTTGTACTGTCATGCAATGAGGTCGCGGGCTAAAATTTGCTTATCTTAATGTCGGAATTACTGTCTTCATAATTTCAATAGTTAATTGTCCAGCCCTAGTCTTAACGAGGGAACCAAGGCAGAGAGAGCATGGGCAGACCGAGAGACAACGGCAGAATCCTCCGTTTCGCAGGGAAGATGAGGCTGCTAGCCCGCACATCAATCGTTGCTAAGCTTTTCAGAGGGGCTCCGGTAGCTGACTCGCGTTAGTGTTTATCGAGTCCCCAGCAAAGAAGTGGCGACGGATTTGGAAACAGTCGAAGGGTTGGTCGGTTAGGTAAGGAAGGGCGTGTGAAATGAGAATGCCGGGCCAACCGATCGAATCAAAACATTCCGCAAAGATTGACAGCCGTTGACCTGCCGAGCTGAGGGCGAATGAGGATGATCTATCATAAGGGCGAAATAGCGAAATGGCGAGATATGAGCGAAAGGAGGACTGATGATCTCATACCCATTTCCCGGGCTGCAGAGATGGAGATGACATGCCGGATAATGAACACCTGTTTTTGGGACAAGCCGAGCAACACGCTTTGTGATTATTATTGTAGAGTCGCAGGCCTCGGACGGTTTAGGGAAGAAGGAAAGCGATGTGGTTTCGCCGGGTGGCCGTTGAACTGGATGGGCATGAGATCTCTGCTGCACTGCTGAACGGGCCCTTAGTCAGGCCTGTACAGACAGACTTGCACTTCGCAGGTGAACCCTGGCGAGTCGCTGCGTGTGGCCGTCCGCATCGCTAAAGCCAGGCCGATCGTGCTAAAGGGCACACACTATCGTTGAAGCGGCAATTGACTAGAAGGGCTCAGGATTTCTGCGGCCAATGACTTGGTGCTCCGTAATGGGTTTCACATGGCCTTCATTGGTCAATTGGAGGGGAGGGGGTTACTGCTGCTGCTGCTGCTGGACTTGGCCCCGATGGCCAAACCCACTTGGAGCCAGTCCGTCTTACCGTCATCTCACGTCGCCCACCATGCTCGTTGCGAGGCCTGGTCGTGTTCGTTGCCAGGGCTCCTGGCGCCCTCCAGGATCTGGAAAACAAAGTGCCAAACAGCCTCTGTCAACACAACGCATTCCCGACGAGATTGTTGCTGAGCAGAAGCATGCGGCTGTTGGTTGTGACGGACGATGGGTCTGCACGCCGCCAATCTCCCTGGCGCCTGGCTGTCCGCGATACACGACCCGCCCGTACCCAATGGCTGGCCGGTGACGCTGTGTGTGGTGCTTGCTGTTGGTGAGGCCGCCCCGTTATGTCATCAGATAAGGACGACGTATGTGTATCTGGCAGCACACTCACTGATCTCAGACATTGGCCAATCAGCGGCGCGCGGAAAGGGTAAAATCGGTTTCTGTCTCTGTTCTGACTTCTCGCTTCTTTGCCTTTCCCCATCTCGCGCCTGTCTGGCTGGGACCTGGAAATCCCTCATTTCTAGACTTAGCCCCGGAAAGAAAGCGCACAACAGCTTTTCCCTCCCCTTCCACCCTTCCACTTCCACTTCCACTTGCTGTCCCAATAGCCTGCTCCTTCCGGTTCCATAGCTCGTCGCCCACTCGTAGATTCCCGAAACAGCTCAGCCAGAGACAGAGGGAAGAGGAAGGAAAACTGTGCACGCGGAAAGTGCCTCAGCAAACGCCTCTCGGCGCAAGGTGACATTTTTTTTCTGCTCGGACTGGACGGCACTGCGCTGCACCATGGTCCATGTTCGACCACCTTGCGAGGATATGACGCTGCCAATCCATTCACACCCACGCCCACGCCTCGCCCGCCCGCCAGTGCCCGTGAAGACCGAAGTCGCCTACCTTTCCACCTTGAGCTACCCTAGGAGCTGATCAGCCAAGCTACTGTCGGCTTGAGGGCCTCTCGAATAAATAAGAGCTCGTCCCTCCCCCACTCAAGCTCCTTCGTTTCCCTCTCACTTCTCTTTCTTCGTATCCTCTGAACTGTACCGCATCGAGTCAGTCAGCCTGGTGAAGAACGAGTTGTGGTCGTCTGTTGTTGGCTTTTAGCACCCTCTCCCCTCTTTCATACTACTTGACCCGTCTTTTAAGCTTAATAAATCACCTTCACACTGCCATTGGCAGCCCATCAACAATCAACAATGGCTCCACCACACGGCGACGTCGAGAACGGCGATGTCGAGAAGGAGCAACAACGCGGTCTCTCAGTAGGCGGTGCTGATGATGCTGAGCTCGGCGAGTACGGTAACCTAGTGAAGTATATCTCCAACTATCGCGATGGGCGCCGGAGCTCGATCGCTGGTTCATCCTACCAGGGTGAGGAACCGAAAAAGAAGTGGTATCAATTCGGGAAGAAGGCAGGCGCCGCTGGTGCGGATGGATTCGATGCTCCCGAGGACTGGCTCAATACCGACTGGAAGCAGGGCTTAAGAACCGCTGAAGTCGAGGCGAGACGGAAGAGAACCGGCTGGAACGAGCTCACAACGGAGAAGGAAAACATGTTCCTCAAATTTTTGTCGTATTTCACGGGCCCGATTCTATATGGTAGGCATTCCCCCACACGGGTCTCAATGGCGCGTAATTGGTCAGAATATCCATTAACTCACGTGGTTCTCTAGTCATGGAACTCGCTGTCCTCCTTGCTGCTGGTCTGCGCGACTGGATCGATTTCGGTGTCATTATCGCTATTTTAATGCTTAACGCTATTGTCGGTTGGTATCAAGAAAAGCAAGCTGCTGATGTCGTTGCCTCCCTCAAGGGCGACATTGCTCTACGATCGACCGTCGTCCGTGATGGTGCCGAGCAGGAAATCAAGGCTCGTGAATTGGTACCCGGAGACATTGTAAGTTTTACATCTCAATTACTGCAAATGCACCACTCAGGAAGCCATCCAACTAACTTTTACCTTGCAGGTCATCATTGAAGATGGAAACGTCGTCCCCGCCGACGCTCGCATTATCTCTGCCTACGATAACCCCAACGGCTACGCGGAGTACCTCCGTGAACTCGAGGCCCAAGCTGGTGAATCTGAGAAGGAGAAGGGTGATGATGATGATGATGGACATGAGAAGCATGGTTCCGGCTATGCCCTCCTCGCCATTGATCAATCTGCCATGACCGGAGAATCTCTCGCTGTAGACAAGTACGTCGCTGATGCCATATACTACACCACTGGTTGCAAGCGTGGAAAGGCCTATGCCATTGTCACCCACTCTGCCAAGATGTCTTTCGTCGGTCGCACTGCATCTCTCGTTTCCGGTGCCAAGGATCAAGGCCATTTCAAGGCTATCATGAACTCCATCGGTACGTCTCTCTTGGTCTTGGTCGTGGGCTGGATCCTCGCTGCTTGGATCGGCGGTTTCTTCCATCATCTCCACATTGCCACTCCCGAGCACACGGATACCAACCTTTTGCATTATGCGCTCATTCTCTTGATCGTTGGTGTGCCCGTCGGTCTCCCTGTCGTTACTACTACCACCCTCGCCGTCGGTGCCGCTTATCTCGCGAAGGAGAAGGCCATTGTCCAGAAATTGACTGCCATTGAATCGCTCGCTGTAAGTAAATCCCCGATCAAATTTAATTTTCGCGATATTTTTCCCACCTCATTTGGATGGTGTTGGGTTGGTGCAGGGCTGGTCCTTCCTAGTGTGGAGCTTGGGCGTTCGATGAAGTGGATCAGCGTCCATTTGTCCCGCTGCAGTCCCCACAGGCTTTAATTGGCCCGAGCAACAGCGATCCACTTGGAATCTCCGACGACCGAAGCAGACCATGTCTACCCTTCCGTCACTCCGTCACTCTTGTTTTCTTTTTTCCCTCCGCCAGCGGCTTGATTGTTGTGGTGGGGGTTGCAATGACAGTCAAATGATCCCATTCGTGGCATGCGAGAATCTGCATGCATCCTTCCGCTTCGGTCGAATTTGTGGGGTCCGTACGATGTGTCGCGATCCCATTCCCCTGTTGGGAGATGACGGTGGATATGACTTGGCCATGCCATATCAGATGGGTACTGCGCTGGGTAGCCTTGCGTTCATTTCAATTTTCATCTTCCCTGTGCTGGCATGTGCTGGATATTGTCACGCTCAGGTCTGCTAGCCTCGGCCTGCTGATTCTGCTGACATGCAGCCTGCGCATCTCGAAGCGGCTTGGCGCCTCGTGTCAATTTTGAGCTACGCACAATTACCGTATTCTGTTTCTGCAGCTGCAGCTGCTAAAACCGTTAAAATCATGCAGCTAACGTATATTGTTACAGGGTGTCGATGTCCTCTGCTCCGACAAGACCGGTACGCTCACAGCCAATCAACTCTCCATCCGCGAGCCTTTCGTTGCTGAAGGTGTTGATGTTAACTGGATGATGGCCGTTGCGGCTCTCGCTTCCTCCCACAACGTCAAGTCTCTCGATCCCATCGATAAGGTTACAATTCTTACACTCAAACGTTACCCAAGGGCCAAGGAGATCTTGTCTCAAGGCTGGAAGACCGAGAAGTTCACGCCCTTCGATCCTGTCTCCAAGCGTATCACTGCGATTGTGGTAAAGGATGGTGTTACATATACTTGCGCCAAGGGTGCCCCCAAGGCTATTCTCAATCTGTCAAATTGCTCCAAGGAAGATTCCGACATGTATAAGGCCAAGACAACCGAGTTTGCTCGCCGTGGTTTCCGTTCTCTTGGTGTTACCGTCAAGGAAGGTGACGGAGATTGGCAACTCCTCGGAATGCTTCCTATGTTTGACCCTCCTCGTGAGGATACTGCATCCACTATTGCTGAAGCCCAAGTTCTTGGTCTTTCGGTCAAGATGTTGACTGGTGATGCCATTGCTATCGCCAAGGAAACTTGCAAGATGTTGGCTCTTGGCACTAAGGTCTATAACTCCGAGCGATTGATCCACGGTGGTCTTTCCGGTACTACTCAACATGATCTCGTCGAGAAGGCAGATGGTTTTGCTGAAGTTTTCCCTGAGCACAAGTACCAGGTCGTCGAGATGTTGCAACAACGTGGTCATTTGACTGCCATGACTGGTGACGGTGTCAACGACGCTCCATCTCTCAAGAAGTCTGACTGTGGTATTGCCGTCGAAGGTGCTACTGAAGCTGCCCAAGCCGCTGCTGATATTGTTTTCCTCGCCCCTGGTCTATCCACTATTGTGTCTGCCATTAAGATTGCCCGCCAAATTTTCCAGCGTATGAAGGCATACATTCAATACCGTATTGCTCTCTGCTTGCACTTGGAAATCTACCTTGTCACCTCCATGATCATCATCAACGAGACTGTGACCGTCGACTTGATTGTTTTCCTCGCTCTCTTCGCTGATTTGGCCACCATCGCCGTCGCTTATGATAATGCACATTTCGAGCAACGTCCTGTTGAATGGCAGCTTCCTAAGATCTGGATCATCTCCGTCATTCTGGGTATCGAACTCGCTCTTGGTACCTGGATTATCCGTGGTTCCATGTTCCTCCCCAATGGTGGTATCATTGAGAATTTTGGCTCCATCCAAGGCATACTCTTCCTTGAAATCTCTCTTACTGAGAATTGGCTTATCTTCGTCACCCGTGGTGGAGAGACTTGGCCATCATGGCAACTCGTTGGTGCCATTCTTGGCGTAGATGTCATTGCCACCCTCTTCTGCGTCTTCGGCTGGCTCGCCGGTGGAGCTGGCCACCCATCTGACCCCTTCGACCATGCTACTACTCTCTCCAAGAATGGCCACACCTCCATTGTCACTGTCGTTGTCGTCTGGGCTTTCTCCATTGGTGTTACTATTGTCATCGCCATCACCTACTATCTTCTCAACCAAATTAAATGGCTTGACAACCTTGGCCGTTACCAACGCAGCAGAGCCGATACCCAGATGGAGAACGTCATTGCTCATTTGAGCAAGGTTGCTATCCAACATGAGAAGGATGAGCATGGAGAGAGGTGGCATCTGTCTCCTCGTGCGACAGAGGCTGAGGAAGATGATTAGATCATCTGATCTAGTCTGTCCTTCGCTTTTGTCGTTGTCTGTTTTTGTTTGAGATATCAAACAGCCATTCTCTCATTTCTTGAGCGCATTGCTCTGGGAGGATATATGCTGTTACGCATGATGTGTCATGTGAGATGAGGTGTGTTAATAGTTGCCACGGTGGATGTTGATGTTTGAATGGTGATGGGTGGGGGTGTAGTATAGACATACATACTGGAAAAGGTGTCATGGGTATAGATACCACGCAAGTCACGTCATATAGTTCTCAATGTTGTTATCCTCAATATATTTCTTTTTCTAAAAGTCTGGTGCGCTAATAAGTGACTTGGGTGTGACATAATGACCTATATTGCATTTGACATTTTCTTTTCCAATACGCTCAAACCTAGTCAAATTCAAAATCACGATCTTCAATGCCGGATGCTACCTAGCGACTGTCGGATCTTTGGCAAATGTACGAAATTTAAACGAGTGCTATTTGATTCCACTCAGAGGTGAAGATTTCAACGACTTTTGAAAGTACTCTTGCTACGAGGCGAAATGCTTAGAGATAGAAGATGGGCTCTGGAGAGGTGGTAGACCTAATGGAGCAAACCCTAAGGTAGGTTTGGAGAATGACTAGGTAAAAAAGCTCATCTCATCCTACAGTAGAAGATGTAATAAATATAACGGATCATTGTTTAGCTCCTCTAATTGGTACGGAAAACTTTAAGTTAAGTTTAGTTAACGTCCAGCAAGGCAGAAGAGAGGCTCCAAAAATGGGGTGAATATTGACGCTAACTAATCACAGCTGAGGACTTTAATCCCTCTCCACAGTCTTGAGATCATCATTTTAACCACTTGATTCAGCTCCAGCAAACTTACTCCACATATTTCATCACCTCTTAATCGAGTCCTGCTACATCTCGAACTAGATTCCTAAGTAACACTCTGGCGGGGTCATGGACTACATAGATGATTTGCTTGGGAGAGGGTATTTCCTACGAACGATTACGGGTCGCTTCTCAGAGAATTACTTGTGGCAGTTCGTAACTGGGGAGAAAGTTATACTGGGAGCTACGGCTCTCTTCTTCCTTACTGCTCTCTACTTCCTCGGTAGCATCCGGAAGAACGATTCCAAAAGGCCACGGAAAGCTCAACAAGCGAGGAAAATGAGAGAGGTATATAATTCACTAGAAAAACAAGTCGCTTCATCAGATAGTGGCGAGATTGAAAAAGTAGGTTTGCCGAATGCTAGCAACCTCACAAATCCTGATGCAGTAGATCCATCCCGAAGATTCTGTCCTACAAATCTCCCAGGTAACTACACACAGCTATTTCTGGAAGATGACTGAACAGTTCCCAGCTCTGGATATATCCCATAAAATCTCTGCGCGGTTGCCAGGTACCGCAAGCCATGTTGACCAGAGAAGGCTTCTACATCGATCGCCGCTTCATGCTCATGAGAGACCATGGCGAAACACCGCGAAAGCTCGAGAACATGCTCATCTCCACCTATTCCACCATGTGTCTCTTCCACCCCTCCCTATCCAGAGATAAAATCACAATTCAGTACCGATGTCCTGGAAATATGGAGGTTGAAGCTGATACTCTTGAAATCCCCCTTGAGCCAGAGGTTCTCGAGACACATGAGAAAATTGAGGTTGATATGCATAACAGTCCAACTACAGGATATAATATGGGGGAGAAATACAACACATGGTTTTCAGAGCGCTTCGGATTCAAAGTCATTCTAGTCTTCTGGGGTGGAAACCCACGTGTGGTGTTGGGGAATCTACCCGGAAGACCTGCAAATCAGAGCCCACGCCCTAAAAATGCTATCATCAAGATGATGAGATCCCTTCCAGTCATCAGATCTCTAGTTAGAGAAGACGAAGTCATCGCTTTCAATGACTGTGCCCCTTATCTGGTCATTTCAGACTCCTCTGTCGTGGATGTGACAGCTCGGCTGCCTGAGGACGTAGAAATGGATCTCACTAAATTTAGAGCGAACATTGTTCTCAAGGGCAAGACATCTGCATATGAAGAGGACTTTTGGGGGGAATTGGCCTTTGGACGTGATGGAGCAAAGATTATTCTGACGGCCAATTGTGGTAGATGTAAGAGTTTAAACGTCGATTACGTCTCCGGTAAGTCGGGTGCAGGGAAGGATGGGAAAGTATTGCAGCTGCTACAAAAGGATCGAAGGGTGGATTCTGGCATGAAATATAGTCCTATATTTGGACGTTATGGGTTTCTAAGTAAGGGAGGTGAGAGTTCTGTATTGAGTGTAGGTGATGAGGTCAGGGTGAGTAGGAAAAATGAGGAAAGAACGAGATTCTGTAAGTTTCTGTTGTCACACCTTTCTTATGACTAACATCTATCTAGATTGGCCAGGACTTTCAACATCGGTCTAGAATATTTGGAACCAAGGGGCTGCATCCTGTCTGTTGACAAGATCAAACAAAGAGATCACTCACTTGAGTCTTAACCATGAGCTGAGATGTTTACTAATTTAGTATACAATTATTCATTTCGAACTTACTGATCTTATTTTCACATCTTTATTCTAGTCTCTCGTCGGGAAATGATACGGCGAAGTTCATAAGGACCTTCTGAATGCCGTAATGTGGAGTTGTAAAGCATATGATGGTAGATTTGTGATGAAACCCTGTTGGTATTTTCACTCCGCTCAAGTAGACATCGGCAGCTTCCCTTAAGCTCCCAACTCAGCCTTATTCTCTACCTATGCCTCTACGGAGGTCACTGCATCAGGCTCGATTCATTCACTTAAATGCAGAACTATAGTGCTAGATAAATACCTTAAACAAGACAGTAAAGGAGAAAGCTTCTCGGGCAAAGTCCTAGAGAGACAATTCGTTTTAGCTAAAGTTTGTCATGGTCAAAAAATTGCACTAATTTCAAGGTCAGTGCGAAGTAATTTTTTGATGTGTGAACGCCTGATCACTTCGAAGACTAGATTGGCGTGTTTACAGCTTCTCCTCGGTCACTACCAGTCATCAGAGGTACATTAACGCAGTAGAAAACTCACTGGAGCTGTTTCCTGCAATTCGAGGTGACTTCGAATCGACCAGGTGTCTGTAGCGAGTTGAACTGGGCTGTGGGTCTAATACTGCCAGAAATAAGAACAAGATATCTGAAGACGGATGTTGCTTTATTTGATCAAAAACCGTCTCCTTATTATTTGACAGTGACTCCTCTGGGCTCAGTTATTCGTGGAGAACCTTGCGATCTCTCAGGGCGGACAGTCCTTAGCCTTAAGATCAGTATGCAAGTCAAGCACGTAGAACAGCGAGCATGAGTAAAGTTGTTGTTGCTGGTCGTCTCTGCATGAAAAGGAATTACATACATGGTCCTTCGAACCATCATGATACTTTGTGAAAGGATCAAATACTGCTTCATTGTTATGCTCAACATTGATGATATAAACGAGGCCCAGGGAAAATGCCAGAGAAGCAGAGAGATTACAATGAAGATTCATATTTCTAGTAAACTATGGCTTTGGTTATGGCAAGATAGAAAGACGTGAAGTTACATATTTCCTAACCGGCAACAACTTGCCAATTTCCTAAAATGCCAAGAGATGGTTCATATTTGTATTTAGCAGAAATTGGCTACCAATTTCGGTCTAAGCCGCAAGATGCTGTAACAAAACTCGTCCTTCATGAAAATTAAGGACCTTGAATACGTTCAACTATTTTTCACTTCAGTTTGAGCAATAGCTCTATCCTAAACTTATCATGAGACGTATATCATTTGCAGGCTGGGCGGCACCAGGACGCCTTTACTGCCATTTCCAACTTTCATCACTCTAGTACTAAGGATTTGATCCTTCGTGGAATGATTTGAAACATCTCGTTACTTCGTAAATTGACTATGGCACAGCTTGAAAAACACGAACTATTAAGTGGCTCTTTCATATCTTACAAGCCACTATTCTTCATTCATTATACACTCTCGTCTCAGTCCACCGTCACTTCTTCATTCTTCTACCTCAAACATCCATCCAGATATCCAGAAATCGAGTAACTGTCAAAAAAAGGCGCCAGCTTGCTCAGATAGCAGCATTGCAAGCAGTCTCTTGAGTCTGGCAAGCACTAACTGATTGTCCTAAGGTACCGCTATTAGCAGCGTCGTCGCAAGCATTTGCTTGCACACTGCACGATCTCTGGAGCGCGGCATTCTTGTTGACAAAGGTGGCACCATCAACAGCGAAAGGACGGTCACCGCTAGATTCAACAACAGCTGGGGCGGCGCCACCAAGAGCACCAGTGAAGGTTTGGACGTTGGCGTTCACAACGGCACGCTTCTTAGTAGCAGAAACGCCCAAAGCAGAGTTAAAAGCGTCAGCGGCAGCTTGGCCAGTAAGAGCCCCTGGCGTGTGTTAGGGAATCTAAATAGGAGAGGGACAGGGGGAACTCACCAGCAGCTGTAGCAGCAGTGTTGCATGTAGAAACGGTGGCAGCGGAAGCTTGGCATTTGGATGACAGTTCACTGCAGACGAATTGCGCAATAACCCCAATCTTCAAAGCAGAGCCGTGGTTGAAATCGGCTTGGTTGACAGCCTCGAAAGATGCCTCATTGCGGCCATCAAGGCCATCAGCAAATTCAATGGCGGGGTTAGAGCAGGAGCCGAAATCGAGAGCAGCGCGTTTCTTGGTCGCAGCGGCGTTACATTGAGCTTCTTGAGCATTGCAGTCACCGACTGAAGTGCCAGCAAGAGCTCCAGAGTTGGCAGCATTAGCACAGTTTGTGTTCTGAACGGAGCAGGAGCGCTGAAGGGCAGCACCTTCGTTGACGAAGGTAGCGCCGTTAACAGAGAAAGGCCGGTCACCAGAGGACTCAACGACGGGTGGTGCGGCGCCTCCGAGAGTACCAGTGAAGGTTTGAACGTTGGCTGTGGCTGGTTAGATGTTTCATCTAGTATCTCTTAGGTTGGGGGGATTCTTACCTCCACTTGCTGCACCTGAAGATGCGGCAGCATCAGCTGCACCGGAAGATGCTGCGGCGACAGCAGGAGCTGCGCAGGCAGCTGCAGCATCGGCGGATGAGTTCGAAGCAGCTACGCCTGAGCTTGCAGCGACTGCACCTGAAGCGGCAACGCCTATTTGAGTTAGGACCTCTTCCATTCAATCTGCTTTAATAAAGACGATAGTGGAGAATTTCTTACCAGCTACGGCAGCGGCAATTTCGGCGGCTGTAGCATCGTCGACAAGCAAGTTTTGAGAGAAAATGCAACCTTCGATATCATCAGCGACATCGCAAGTGTTACCAGCACCAGTGTTATCAGTGACCTAAGCTTATTAATAATATTTTCTGAGTGGAAAAGGGATAACTCACACTTCCTGGTTTGAACGTGCCAGATAGAAGAGCCTCGTTGGGATCAGCTCCAATAGATGCAAGCTGCTGAGCGAGCGCGAGGACAATGTTCTTGTTGACAGAGGCGGCGTTGGCAGAGGCAGGATCCTGATGTTGTTGGACGGCCGCAATCTCTGGATTCACAGCAGTCTCGGTGCAAGCCGCGCTAGCCTGGCCAACTTTGCCTGTGTTTCTCTCCAAAGCCGCGTAGAGCAAGGCATCGGATTGACCAGTGACATTTCCTGCCTGCTTGGCATTGGTGAAAGCTTGATCAGCGGTAGCTTGGTGTAAACAGGCGCTATAATATATCAGTAAGTAGTAACCAGATTACGATCGAACCCAACGTACAGATTGGTGATCTTTCCAGCGCCGGCAATAGCGGCTGCATCACCAAGGAGACCAAAGACAGGATCCTGAATCTCGTTGGGGTTGTTGATAGCCAAGTTCACTCGGACACCGTCGAGGAATCTGTTGTGGGAGTGTTCCTGAGGGACCTCACGACCTCTCAACATAGCACGGGGAATGGAGAACACATTTTTTGGCGCTGGCATGGGAGCCGCTGAGGAGATGCCAAAGAAGGCGATAAGGATAGTTGCGGTCTCGTACTTCATGATGTCGGTGTTGACGTGGAAAATATATAGACAGTTTAAAGAAGGGCCGGCCTAAGTTGGAATTGCTGAAAAGAATGAATAGAATTGAAAAGTTCACAGAACTGGAGCGATGAAAGAATGATTAGCGAACCTGGAAAGAGAGACTGAAGATGGGATGGGAAGAAACGACTATGCCATGGAGGTTGCTCTCTTATAACGTGAACCTCTCGAGCAAACGATCGCTTCACGAGATCTGGATCAAACCTTGGCGTGACATGGAGTTCGGCTGCTCTCACCCTGAGGGTCTACCTCATCTCTGCAAGGGAGATCAGACAATGACAGGAGAAGCGTTTACTTAGGTTCACCCGAACTGGTCGTCAATAGGCGGAGGCCCTTCCAAGCCTCAGCGCATTAACTGTCAGGCGCTTGGGCGTAGGTGGCTGCAGTCGGCGAGGACACCGACTGGGCTGAAGAGGGAGACGAGCACCAGAGATCCCAGATTTGATACCCGCGAGGAGATTAGATGAATGGTCCAAGTTCAATCTCGAGGATGGGAAAGGATGGGG
Source organism: Arachnopeziza araneosa (assembly GCA_003988855.1). Classification (NCBI taxonomy): domain Eukaryota; kingdom Fungi; phylum Ascomycota; class Leotiomycetes; order Helotiales; family Arachnopezizaceae; genus Arachnopeziza; species Arachnopeziza araneosa. Next base: position 87,830 of record QYAI01000156.1, read on the forward strand.
GAGCCTCACCCCGGTGGAAGGTCTTCATCCGGAGACATTTGATGATTGATGTCCGGCATTCTGGAGCACAAAGGTTATGTGGATAGGTGGTTGGGCAGCATCAGATGGACCCGGGACGATTCTCGTCTCAGTCGTTTGATTTCTCCAGGCGACGGCGTCTGATACCCTGGTGGTGAGACGAACCACGTGATCCAGCCACCTCATCCAACATGGGCTGCTTCTCAAGTATTCAAGCGACAGTGATATTACTGTGGATACTGCGGCTTCAAGCTTGTCTTTCGAAACTCGGGGTTAGGAAAGTCATATAGCAAGTAGTCATCAACTGCCTCATAGTCTCATGCCAGTAGGCAAGGCGAAATCCGGATGCCCAAGCGAGCCAACTTACCAAGATCGAGGATATTTGCTCGCGTTTGAAGGGGCGGCTTTACGGCTTGTGGTGGTTTTTGCGCAACAGCTTTGTGAGAAATGAACTCCCTCCAAGAAAGATCGTACCTACTGTGAGCCGCCGCGGTTGTCGCGCTATTGTTGGATGGGCATAGATTGCAGGACATTGAACAAAAGAGCCTTTGAGGTCAGATGAACTTGAGAAATTCAAAAGAGCCTACGCACAATGCCATTAATTGGAGCATTGAATCGTGACAATGAAGGTTGCTTCCCACGATTTTGTTTCGCCAGGCTATCGGAGGAAGATCAAAATGGGGATAGTGACACCTTGCCATTATAGATAGGTGACAACTTTAGTGCAGGAAAACTTCTGCAGTTTCCAATCCCAATATGCAAACAAGACGTCCGACTTATCCAAAACCTGCCGGTTCTTAAATTTCCATCGTTCAAATGTACCACGAGTCCGCGATCTTCCCACTATGGTATGATAATAAGAGAGTAGTCTGTTCTAGAATCAATTCAAAAGCGAGTATGCAAATACCACCACAAAGAATCATGCCACAACTAACTTTCATGGTCTTATTTTGCACGTTCGACTGCCTCAGATATGCTCAGTATTTCGTTGACCCTTCATCTGATCTTAGATTATCATTACCAGGATCTAAAACTGGAGAAGATCTTACAGCTTCGTTCACAAATTTGCCAAGCGTTACACATGCTGTTCAGACTCTCTCCTGCACATATCTAGAGAGCGTGGAAAACAACCTGGGGCCGCGTTCATAGTCCAAATAAGACCTCCTAACTAAGCCAGGGTGGCCAAATGCTTAAATTTGATTGAAGGTGGCCATGGATATTCTGGTTTATGATTGATAGTGGCGACTGACATGGATTGATTCCCCGGATGCGGGCGTGCCGTTTTATGCACGGATCAAGCGTCAGATGAACAGGCGAGACGGCCCACCTCTTTGTCATTCGTGGCGGGTGACAAGTTCCACAGGCTCAATCACATTGTGTTCCCAGCCCAGATTCGTAGACCCAGGAGAGTAGGTTGAGTTGAGGCCATCAGTTCTTTCCTCAAACTTACCGAAAGTTCCCCTGGCTTGTTCTCCTGTCTCGGACGCAAATCTACCGTTGCTTTGAGAAACCGTTTATGTCATGGGTCTTGATCCATCATTTGTTGTAAGGATCAAGTTGAAGCAGTAAGGCACCATTTCATGCTATCAGTAAAAATATCCTAGAGTGCCTATCCCTTTGCTCACTTCTCAGTGCGAGGAATTATCCTAGAGATTGTTTGTTGATATTCAAGGAACGAGACATACCCCCGAACTCGATCAGTCATATTTCGATACGTATGAATGAGGCAGAGGTAGCAGCTGTGAAGTAGAAACCCTGTATAAGTCAGCGAATGTAGTGACGATCATTCTTGAGCTCACCGCAGCGACGAAAAATGGCAAAGCCATCCAGAAAGGAGGTAATTGTAAAGATGCAGCAAGTATTTGTTGCATTGCTGGATCACCAAAGGCATGTCCAACACTCTCAAGAACATTAATTGAGGCATATAGGGTAGCTTTCTCATCATCTGAGATCCAATATGAGACAAGTGCGAGTGCTGAGACCCTACTACCAAATCCGGACGCGAAGATAAAGACTCCTACACAATCTGAATAAGTTAAAGAGTACTGAATATGACATTAAATACCTATGGGAAGGATCTTGCTCCTTTGTGCTAAGCCAATTACTAGGCACCCACAACACATCAATCCGACACTAGCTCTTACTAAGAAAAGGTCAATCGCCTGGGGATGTATCTGATATGCCGATTGAATACGTTTAGTTGCCCAAGGTATAAACAGTAAGAATAGGAAAATATTGACAATTGCTGTTTCAGTATAGAATTTCGCGCCTGTTGATATCTTAAACCCAAATCGGACTGATGCATATTGGATGAGCATGTTAAGCGTTGCATATCTAAAAATGCCCACAAGAAATACGGGGATCGTAAGTTTCACATTCTTCTTCGATAAAGTAGAGAGGATGATAGTGGTCGATGAATATCTCGGCAGAAATCCCAAAGGAGTCTCCATTCGATCATCTTCACACTCTTCTGTCGTTGTCAATGGACGTTGAACAGATTCCCCCCTGTTCTTCGGAGTGGGTAAAAATGCCAACATGAACAAACAGACAACAATTGATCCTACTGCAAAGCTGCACGGGATCCAAGGAGAGGTATCGATTGTCACGGATGCTAAAAATGATGATATCAGTTCAGCGATGTAGAATGCAGAAAATATATAATAAAATCCACGGCTCCTGAGGTGGTCAGCACGGTACATTTGCGAGGATGAGATGGAAAGGAGGGAACTTGCCTCTGACTTGATGGGATTGAATCCGAAGCCATAGCCCACATGAACGCCGAAGCCGAGTTAAGACCACCTCCACAAAGTAGGATGGCAGAGGAGAGCCAAACAAGCTGAAGCGGAAACGTTGCGGGGAACGCACCTAAAGTAAATTTAGAGTTTTCCCATATTACCCGTTTTAATTGATGCTATACAAACAACAAAGATTTCAATAAGAGCTCCAAGAACTCCAATCATGGCCAGGCTCAAAACTTTTCTTCCGCCATAAAGATCTCCCAATCTACCTATCGGTATCGCAACGAGTAGTACTATCAAGTATCAGCTACAATTGATTGAGAGCATAATATATCTTGCCTGGGATTGTATCAAACATTGATTTCCAACCACGGATCGTGGCCAGCGGACGCTGAATTTGGGGGATTTTGCATTGGGATTCCTGGACACCAACGGCGGGAAATTGATAATACTTCAAACACAAAGAATTCTCAAAAAGCTTGATCAACGGAGCGACTAAGATGATCTCGCAAAACGCAAGAAGGAAATGAATGGCCATAAAGTATAGCACGACTCTGAGCTGCGGCCTTGTGGCTTCCTTGGAGGGTTGTTCAGGTCGAGGGTGATCTTCCACGCCACCTTCTCCCAGGAGCGGAGCAGCCTCGCTCCCAATTCCATCTTGGACCTGTCGTCTACAGTTTCCTGCTAAAGGTTCCATGAAAGCTGATGCTGAAGTCTTGCATGATCATTGACGAACGAAGGTGGAATAGTGGAGAGTAAAGTGGGTCCGCTTACGCTTTGGCTCTCCTTCCACCGCCTTTGGCAGAACGCGTCTCCCTCCTTTAAGTTTCGCCTTTTATAATATTGGTTCAGAAAATTGCACGTAGCGAAGATAAATTTTTCAACGCCCCGCATTGCATAACTCCCACTTACGTACCAAGATACTTACTAGAGATAAAGAAAAGTACTTAAGGATTTATTAAGAATTAAAGTAAATAATAGCCAGTGCGCTGCCCACGAGCGAAGCGAAGTGGGCAGCGAAAGCGGATGTGAGGGCTAGAAATTAAAAATTTGTATACGAAACACACTAAACTTTTCAACTGCTTGTCTATTTTTCCGCGAAACCTAGCACAAATATGCTTAGAACTTCAGTGACATCCGAAAATCAACAAAAGATTAAAGCAGCCGTTGAATAGCTTTATAGCTTGCCAGAAGGTAGCAAAGAAAAGCCTATAACTGCTACTCGAATCTATAGAATTCCTTAGTACGTTCATGCTATTCGAATAGCTGCAAAACGCATACTACTTAAGAAGCGTAGCAATAGAAGCTTGCCGTACGCTATAAGTAGCAATAATCGAATCTTATTTAGAGCAGATAAGAAGGTTATAATTGTCACGAGTTGGACCCGGTATGTTATGAGATTATTCACTCTCACATGACTGTCACGTGCGACAGTCATGTGACGAGGCTAGGCGAACATAAATAGCCGCTTCTCATAGAATTAGGAATGCATTCCTTTACATCCACACACTATAATTTTGTTCCTACCAAACTACGTTAAGCGTTGCAAGCTTACTAATTATATAGCAAGTAGCAAGCTTACTAACTTTATAATAAGCTACAAGCTTACTAACTTTATAATACGCTGTAAGTTTACTAACTATACTTTAGCTTAACTATTATATAATACTACTAATAAAAACACTAGTAGCAAAAACACTACTAATAAAAACACTACTAATAAATTTAGCTAATTAACTAAAATTTAATACTATACTACTAGTAATACAACTAAATTTCTTTAATAGCTTACTAGTAAACTAACTAAACTTCTAGCTAAAAAATTAACTAAAGTTTTATAATAGCTTACTAGTAAACTAACTAAGCTACAAGCACTTAAGTTACGCACTATATAGCTTATAATATAGTTAGTAAAATTAGATATACTAATTGTCACGAATTTAAAACTTCTTATTTGTAATCACGTGCCGAAAGCCAGCCTTGCAAGGCTGCAGCCAGGCTACTAGGCAGACTAGCGCGTCTGAAGTAGATAAAACTATTGTAAATTTTAGAGCTTCTTGCTTTTTCTTTTTTAGCTTAAAATAGTCTAAAATAAAGCCTTTAACTTTTTTTCTAAGCTTTTAATTTAGCCTTGTAACATAATTCTAAGCTTACTTACTTTCTTCTTGCAAAGAAATCTAAATTATACTAACTAGAAAACTAAACTTTAAAACTAACTTTGCTACAACTTTCGAACTTTTTACTTAAAAAAGAAAAAAACACTAAACAACTAAACTAACTGCAAAAATAGTACGACTTACAGTTATACTAAACTCTAACACTAAATTAACTTAAACTTAAACTTAAGCTGCGACTTTTAATTTAAGCTAAAGCTAAAAAAAACTAAAACTTTCTTTAAAGAATAATAAAAAACAAAAGTTTACTTTAAACTACTTTTAACATACTTACAAAACAAATCTAAAAAAACTTTATAAAAAACTAAACACGTTTTTAACATAGTACTACGCGTTTACAAAACACAAAGCTAACTTAACTACAAAGCTTAAAACTTTAAAACAAAACTACAAAACAATAAACAAAAACTACAAAATTAAAATTGTTTAGCTTAAAAAACAAGTATTAAAACTACAAACTAAAGCTTAATAGCAAAGTAACTTTAAGAAACTTCTAAATCGCATTACTAAGCTACTAGATTTTTTTGTGTTTATAGATAACAAAAACTTTAACTTTGCAAACTAGCTTTTTAAAATAAAAAACAAGCTATTTGCAAACTAAAACTACTACTTTAATAACTAAATTTAAATTATATATGCAAAAAACTAAATTAAAAAAAAATAGCTACTTATATTTTTTTATAACTTAAACTAAACGCTATAAACTTGTACAAAACTATTTAAAACTTATTTAATTACTTTAGCTTTATTTATAAAAACTTAAACAAGCTATTTATAGCTAAAAATAACTTTTAAAAGCT
>QYAI01000157.1:0-59522 GCA_003988855.1 Arachnopeziza araneosa
GGCCACGGACCAGACCGGGCTAGTGTGGCCCTCGAGCGTCTGCAGCGCTGCTCCCGTAGCCGCGTCCCAGAGCCGGACCGTCTCGTCCCTCGAGCCGGAGACGACCTGCTTGCCGTCGGGTGAGAAGGCCACGGACCAGACCGGGCYAGTGTGGCCCTCGAGCGTCTGCAGCGCTGCTCCCGTAGCCGCGTCCCAGAGCCGGACCGTCTCGTCCCCCGAGCCGGAGACGACCTGCTTGCCGTCGGGTGAGAAGGCCACGGACRAGACCGGGCCAGTGTGGCCCTCGAGCGTCTGCAGCGCTGCTCCCGTAGCCGCGTCCCAGAGCCGGACCGTCTCGTCCTCCGAGCCGGACACGACCTGCTTGCCGTCGGGTGAGAAGGCCACGGACGTGACCAAGTCAGTGTGGCCCTCGAGCGTCTGCTGCCCCGCGTTCCAGTGTGCTTGTACTTTTGGTTTCAGCTGAATCCAATCTGGGATATAACCCTTGAACTTCCTTCGAATAATGCTATTTTCCGGCGCAAAGACAAGAGCAGAGCAATACAATTGAAGGGGTACCTTTTCGATAACAGATCGGTTATATAAGGCAAATCGCTTAGCATCATGGATGAATGCATACAAATAGGGGCTGTCCTTAACCTAAGGACAAGTTAATCAGACTCTTATAAACAATAGACGGATAGCTAACCGGAATATAAGCCTCTAAAGATAATATTGCTTGAATTCCCTCTGAAGCCTTCCCTATCCAGCCAAGCGCCTCGAGCCAGTGCAGTAAATGAGCCTGCAGAAACTGGTAAGCTTCTTTGCCACTACGAATATAAGAACCACCTCTTTGCAGATGCTGGACCCAGTAAAGGCATGCATATTGAACTTCAGGCGAGAGGTATTTCTTAATCCAACTATCCTTAACTTGGCTAGTTTGAGTGCCAGGAGCATGCATTTCGCAAATGTCCTTCTTTAGTGTCTGAGACATTAGCTGTATACAGCCAGCAGCTAGCATCTGGTGTGCCTTCGTCTCATCTACCCAGAAATCCTCACATCGGTCTTTATTGAGCAAGAAGTCGCGAAATGAAGGGTGGTGTAGGTGGAGCGGCCGAGTAGGGTCCTTTGGAATGTCAAGGATCGCATGAAGGTCCTCAAATGTCCGGTTAATATCTTCTCTTGGAAGGTGTAATAACCTGCTTAATGAAAAGGCGGAAAGAGGCGAGAGCAGTACTACTATACTTCCAAGCGTATGCTTTAACATATTATATACTTCTTCTCTCTCTTCGTCCGAATATCCCGAGGAGATCGAGTGCCTGAGGACAGTAAGGTAGATCTCGTCGAGGTGCTTGTCTGGTGCGGTAATAGCGCTGCTGCTGCCCTTGAGAATTGTATCTAGTCTTTTGCGTGCGAATCGCTTCCCTTCGCGGATAAACCGACATGCAGTTGCTGCCCAAATGAAGAGGCCACAAGCGTGTAGAACTAGCTGTCTGAGAACTACTTCGCCTGGCCAGTCTGCACTAAGAGTCCACTCTTCCCTGATTATCCCTAGATTATATCCTAGGAATAGAAAGATATCGTGGTTGATAATCGTTGGTAGTACGTTGTGGAGTACGAAGTCCTGGTGTTCGGAGTTAGGGATCTGGTGAAAGCCGTGGCGTATCGGAATTTCAGGTCTGCTCGTCAACAAGAGCCGAAGTTTGGCAGTTTTCAGTGTTCGAGCTTCAGCTAAGAGTAGCAAAATTATCCGAATATGCTCATCTCTGTCGCACTCATCCAGGGCATCGATTACTAACACGTAAGAGGACGGAGACGAGCCGCTGCCAAGCTTTGACAATGGGCAGAGGATAAGCTGGCTCCACTGGTCACGGAAGGACTGCCTTGCAATATCTTTGCGGTTAGAAATAGCATCACAAATATAGTGTCGAAGAGATGGTATATTGTTTGCGAGCTGTATGGCAATGCTTGTGAAGAACTTGCCGGCATGGCTCACATCTCCGCCACCTCTTGAGAAAAAGAAGCTGGCACCTAGGCGCTCTTCCTCATAGTATCTCCGGGCAATGGTCCGTGCAATTGTCGATTTCCCCGTTCCGGCTAAGCCATTGAGCCAGAATATGCACCGCTCATCTTGTCCATCGACCCAGTCGCATATCTCCTGTAGCAGCTCAACCCGGGTGTCGGGAAGGCAAGTAGGATCTTGTTGGTGGTCGAATGAATTGAACGCCGCCCCCGCAGCGGATGGAAGACGGTCGAGCTCTGGGTTGAGCGATTAGTGCTCCTTTTTGGTTACTATATAAGGTAGAGAATCAAGTGTTTGGAACTTACCCTTTAAAGATATGTCTCCTTCCTCGCAGAGCCGTTTAAACGCTTTGTCCTTTAAAGGTTTGTTGATCTCCTCTCGGAGCCGCTTCAACGCCTTCTCTCCCCCCTCGCCATAGAGGAGAGGGATCTGAATATCGAAAATGCCAAATAGCGAGTATGCCTTGTCCTCTTCGCGTGTAGTCTGGCGGTCTTCTGCCCATGACAACCGGTCTTCAATGTCGAATTGTGACAGAGGTACTCCTCGGAGCGCGGAAATCGTAATTCCTGTTATCTCGTGGATTTGTCGCTCTAACCTTCTCTTGTCGCCTAAAGGCTCCTGGTCCTTCGAGAAGAACTCAACTGACGTCGGGGCAATAAGCTCTTGAAGGGTCCAGCCTCGTGTAAACCATTTACTTGACCGAAATGCTGGTTCCCAAGTATACTCGGTGAACGAGTCACTTGCTTTCCGTTTCTTTGTCGACACATCTGTGAGATAGGCATAGCAATTGACCGCATTCAGATACCAGCGAAACATCGAGTTGATAGCCTCCTGAAGCTCGACGGCATTAGATTTGTCGATACAGCATGTGTCAACCCAGAAGTACTGCAAGCGATCGCGTCTGGCCTGTTCTCCGCAGAATCGGATCTTGTCAAAACCAGTCTTGCTCGCTCCATTCTTCTCTATTATGTCCTTGAAGGTGACCTCTTCCGGTCCCCATGTGTGTGAGAGTATCGCATATGGGGGGATGTCGTCGAAGAATTGTGTCAGGCTGAACTCGTCATCGTTGTTGTAGTGTAGTAGACGCATCTCAGACAGGATCTGAAAGAATGTCTGAACGAAAGATGCCAGGGAATAGTTCTCTTCGTTGAGGTAGGAGTACAGGTTGGGTCGAGGTTGTGCTCGTACGGCTCAGCTGGATGACAGCCCCGCAGCATGGCGTGGTTGTGCATCGCCACGAGAGCGCCAGGTCAGCCGAAGATCATGGCGGCTGTCTGGACTATTCGAAAGTGGGTGATATATCATGGAAGATATGGCCATGGTTATCCGATTCGGGTCATTACCTTATTACCAGCATAGAGATGAGATGAGAATTAGAACGATTGAGTGGCAGCTCCATGCGAATGCAGACATGTAACCTTAGCTGTTGTGGAAACTTTCTAAAAGAACGCCACACTTTCACGTGACAAAAAAAATCCATAATAAAATACGACTAGCGTGGTTACGACAGGCGGAAGAGCAAGCAGCGACGCAGAAACGATAAGAGGAACAACAGGCCAGGAAGTGGCAGAAAATCCTCGATGATGAACAGTACCCCTTTACAACCGAGGGAAGTACTTACCAGGCTTCCAAAATACTCTGCGGCCACGACGGCTGGTGGCCAAAAGTACAAGGCCGTACAGCATGCCCGGAGTGCCATGAAATTCGGACTTATCTGCTGGAGTGCCCGGGCTGTAAGATGAAGGCGTGTCCGAAATGCCAGTATACGATACGTCCGAGGGGGAATCGTAGAGCTTCTCCAAGGGTAAGGACCTCAAGTAGGGATTATTCTTACGACTACTTCTAGGCTTGTGAAGCCAAACATAATAAGCAGACCGATAGGCTTTGGTTTTGAGGACATGTTCTTTACACAACTGGACCAGATGCTCTAGTACTTAGGGCACGCAGGGTCCTTGCAGTACTATGCCCACTAACGGGCACTGCACAGGTCATTGTTGTCCCACGCTAGTGTCACTAAGAAAATATAGGAAATATTGAGGTGTGCACAGATTTTCAGATGCTTGAGGTCAAAGTACCTATTGTTTTTTCCGGCATGTAGGGTTTTCCGTTACGCAGGGATGGACGTTATAATAGGATTTCAATTTATACAGACTCGATCTATCAATGCCGCTCTTCTATCTTCTCAGGATCTTGAAACTTACCTTCTTAAATGAACCGCTGTTATATGCTCTGGCTTCTCGATTCCTTTCAACTTCTTCTCACCTTTGATAATGACCTTGTACTCGTTTCCTTGGATTTGAGTAGAAAGAATCCTGCTTCTCAATGTGTTATCGAGAGCCTCAATCGGGACTTGAACTCCAGTGACTTGCGAAAACAAAGCGGCAATAAAAGCATCCGAAAAAGTGATCTCTTCTGGGTGGGCCTTACCCTCGATTCGACTCGCAATGTTGATTACTCGTCCGTAGTAGTCAACCTTCCCAGTATCTGGATGGAGGTCTATGGCGTGGGGAGCACCATAATGCATCCCTAACCGGAGGACCAAGCCCCTTCCAGTCAGGGCGGATCCATTGGCAATATCTCTCTGCGTCCGGAAATCGACAATGGTGCTACCCCAGGGCTCGTTCTTCATCTCCCTGAGAATAGTTAGACCAAATCTTAAAGCATCTAGGGGGCGGGGGAAGGAAAGAAAGAATCCATCACCAAGAGCCTTGACTTCGTACCCGCGAAAGCGAGGCAAGTAGTAGCGGAAAATCTCGTTGTGGCGTGAGAGCGCGTTGTACATTGCTGTGCTGTCAGCCTCCCAGAGATCGGTCGAGTCCACAATGTCGCTGAAGCAGAAAACGCGGGTCTCCTCCGCGGTAGGTCGAACTGAATGCATGACGAGGTTCGTGTCAAGGTAGAAAGTGAGTCGAAAGTTGATTGCTGTTTTGCATTTTTCTCCACAAGATGTTTGATATATATCTTCTCCATGGCCATTGTTCAACAAATCCATTGTGCTCGCGATGGATTCTTATCTTTTTGAGCATGGTAAAGAAATGGTTTGGAACAAGAGGCTCACATCTCTACTCCTTTCATTCTATTTTAAGACTTCAAAGGACAATAGCTCATCAAGGCATTGTACTACCAGTATGAAAGAAATGAAAGAGTTGTCGATGAGCATCTTGAATTCTCTTTGTTTTCTTTTTCTCGGCTTTCCAATAGCTTCGTTTCCAAGTACTCACTTGTGTAGTTAGCTGAAGAGCTGGGTCAGTCCAGCCATTTTTGTTTCAACGAAGAGAGTATTGGCCGCTTATGCTAAAACTCAACAGTGAATTTGGAGAGGCGATATGTTTGGATATATACTCTGTCAATTCTCCGCCGTAAACTATCCACGTATGCTTTAAAAGTTCTTCTATGAGCGAAAGATTCTCATCCACTCATACTACTTGCTTCTGTTGAATTGATGATATCTTGCGTGATGTACCAACACAAAATAGAAGCTGCAGAGAGACAAAGGGAGAGGCCGCAGCAAAGAAATCCGAGCTTGAAGGGAAGGTATTTTTAGATGGTCAAAGAAGTTAGGCGACCGGTTCTTACCGTTTTCAACCATCTTCAAAGATCCTTTCGTACCTTCATTCGAGTCCTCTTTGGTAGCCCAAGCAGTGCGTCAGCTAGTGCTTTGATATTAGAGATGAAGGGCATCTTAATATAAATATAAGATATCCTTTAAGGACGACTTTTAAAATCTTCCCTCAATTCCCTCTCCAGAGGTATTGGCTTTAGTTATTAGGTACCAGCGGGTGATTTAACAAAAGGTTTAAGATAGGTGATATCTGTGTATACTGAAATTATTGAATCAATCATTTGCTCCCCGTTTGATCAACTCGCAAAGCACTTCCCACTTCCAACGGAAACATCGGAATCAAAGTGCCATCTCTTCCGCCCCAAATACTCATCTTCCCACACATCTAGAACCCGTTTTTGTACTTCCAATTCTGATCCCATGCCCTTCAACCCCCTCACGCACGTTACACACCAGCAGGTCTCTGCTCCTTCCCTTCCCTTCTCGCATATCTCCAAGACACTCAACTCTTCTACCTCTATCGTAATCACCGTAGGCGGTCTTACACCGCTCCACCTCCCGCCAGCAATCTCACGCTTCAATCTCAACTCCCTTACCCCATGTAGCATCTCCGGTCTAACCATCATCGCGAACCTCACCAGATCCATCTTGTTCCTAAAGCAGAACCAGTTCCCCTCGTACAACAATGGCGTGCACTCTTCAAAGAATCGATAGCAAGTCTTGGGCAATGCCAGCAGATCAACCACACCCCAAGGATCCGGCTGCCCAGGCTGCTTGTAAAATCCCCAATGCGCCTGACACACGGGCGGGGAGCGACCGCTGCACCTGTGCGCCTTCAACAGACGATAAATGTGCAAAAAATCAATGGTGAATAGATAACCGGTGATGACCTCTTTATAGATCTGCATCCGTATCTCAAGTGGGAGACGGAAGAAGAGGCTCTGTGATTGCATGCATTTCCCTGTTCCGTTGACAGGCAAGGGGATCTCAGGAGTGAAGAATCGAGCGAGGTTTCTGGTACCAGCAAGCGATTGTCGGATGCGCCTTTCTTCCTCTGCTTGTTGATAGCGTATTAGCGCCAGGCGCCGTCGCCTGTGCATGGGGTAGCGGATCTCGTAGATGATGAGCCCTAGTGAAGTCCAAATCTTGACTGATGATTCGCGGACATAGGAGAGGCCGTGTTTAATGATGGCCCATGCCGAGTGATCGGACATCTTGATGTTGGCTGCTTGTTTTGAGACGGAAGGGAACCGAGCGAGCGAGGACGATTGATTGATATAATTGATAATGAGAAGTCCTGGTTGCCAATATAAATAGGGTGCAGGTTCAGTCTGGCACTTGTATAGGAATGCCCCACGCAGGAATTGTAGGACTTTGGAGGCGTCAGAGGTGTAGTTGGTCGATGGCTTCCTTGATCTACCTCCACACCATGCGAAAAAGTGATACAAGGCTAAAGGATCCAGTAGACCACGAGTTTCGTACGCCCTAGTTGATCAATAAAACATAAAATTATCTTTGATAGATAATTATAAGAGGATGAGTCTACACTCAGGGGTGATTTGACGTTGCGATCTAAGCGCGGAGGGGTACGAGTACTCAAGCGCCGTGTGGCTGCGTAGTGGAAATAGTAGGACTTCTGCGCTTGTGAAAAAAGGAAGGGAGGGGCTGAGCTGAAGAGACGTCTTTCAATGAGGATACTGGGGAGTTGGTTAAGAAACACAACAAATCGTGGGTAGATGCTGAAACTATGAATCAAAGTTAATATCAAGTATTCCAGAGTCCAAGACAAGTGATACGAGAAAGAGATGCTATTTGAGCAGGAAATTTGGCTTGAGAATGTGGAAACTAGATACGACGGATGAAGGAGCGACAACAGATAATAATGGAATATTCTTGATGCCTACTCAGCCACGCTACAAGTCATAGTACACTTCCCCACCCTCCGCATTTTGGTCAGCATATGTGCCGTGACTATATGTCAACGTCTTATTTTGCAGATTGCCTTAAATAATGTCCATCCTTGTGCAGGTTCTCTGCTAAGTCCTATTCCCAAGACCAAGTAAGTTTTCTCCGACGTCAGAGGCCATCTCAACGGCAAGGTCTTTAAATTAGGGTAGGTTTAACTCCTCGGTGTTATACACACGGGAATCCCATCGACTCCTATTTTTTTTAAAACAAATAATGTGCTGGTGTGGAAGAAATATAAAGTGCTGTAAAATATTCAAGATCTCTGGAGATGTAAGAGCTCGAGACTGCTGATTGAATCATATTTGCCATATACATAGAATAAAGAAGCAACTTCGCCGCGGCTGTTTTGACCACTATGTCAATTATAAAGAATGAGCTCTGGGCACTTCAAAAAATCAAGATGAGCAAGCAAACACAAAACATATCCAACTGGAAAGCATCCGATTTTCTGGCTGCAGCAGAAAATAAGTCAGATCGCCCCTCGGTCTCCGAGCTCGAGAAGTACCTGGCCCAAGGCGCCTACACCATCGACGAAGGCGGTACCCTATCCTGGCACGCCCTCCACGACGGCAGGTGGTGGCTCAAGCTCGAGCGCGGCGGCCAGACGAAGGAGATATTGGGAGGCTCCACGAACAGACCCGGCAGCAACGTGGCGACGAGCCAGATGGGCTCCCAAGTAAAGTCCTGGCTTAACCGGAAGCAGAAGATCATGAACATGGGAAACATGGGTGCGGGAATCCTGGGGACGTCCTCTGGATTCATGAACACAGGCAACAACAATGCCGTTGCCAGGTGGAACGCAGCGGGGATGAACAACAGTGGCAACTTCATGGCCGGGATGCGAAACATGCAGAGACAGAGGCTGCAGAACTGGCAGGGCGGAAACGTAAAGAACGTGAATCCTCATCTTGCGAATATCATGAGACCGGGGTTTCTGTTTAATAAGGGGAGTGGGAATGTGGGCATGAATGGGATGAACGGTATGGGAATGAATGGGATGAACGGCATGAGGATGAATGGGATGAACGCTATGAACGGTATGAACAACATGGGCTCCGCCGCTGCTGGATGCAGTCTTCAATAGCCAGCCAGCCGCAGCGCGTGCAAGCTCCAAACTCCTCGACATCACAAACGTACCTACTACCTACATACCTAACCACAACACTCCTGAACGTGGAAAACCCACTGCAAAAACACCTTGTATTTATATGGCAAACGACACCCCGAGAGCGGTTGCACTCGCATGCCTGTATGCTAAGCACGGTGCTGAGCGGCTGGATCCTTGGGCGGGTTACCTTGAGATTGAGATTGAGATGGGCAGACGTTGACCGCACTCCTCGGATGAGATTGACTCGGGAAGATATCACCAGCTCAGGACGGATCATGGACATGCAAACCACATCGCACACCTCTCTTCTCTGACGTCAGGACTCCGTCGTAGTTTTTCTCTTTCAAAAGACTGCAGAGGAGTGCCTGTATCGCCAGGCAACTTGAAGCAGATGTGTTCTACCTAGGTGGGTAGGTAGGTAGGAATATCCTTCCACGCCGCGGGGGGCCTTAGCATGGAATTTCACCTTGTATTAGGTGCTAGGTAGTTGGGTACCTGCTGGGGAGGTAGATAGTATACAGCTCAAACCAACGCCCCCTTTCTATATCCAATCTAACCTAAGCTATCCACTCCCATAACGCGGTTCGCCTCCGAGAATGAGAAATCAAAGTGACAAAAGTAGACTACCGAGAAACCCATCAGGACCATCCCATCACGATACGTACAAACCATCTCCAACTCGCATCTCCGGCGCGTGCACTCAGGATGCCGCACGTTGTCCCCATTTGACGTATAGAGGCAGTGAGAGCCCCCGCTAGTGCTGTGCTAGAACCGGCACTTGAGCACGATGAAACACCAGAGAGCGGACGACTCGCTGACGTTTTAAGAACTCCCTTCGCCTCCTGTGAGAGGGGGAGGACGCAAGATTGAACCACTCACTCACTCACTCACTCACTACATCAACAACGCCTTTCACCTTCTGTAAACACCAAAATCCCAGAGATCAAACCACCCAGCAAGCAGGAACCGGCACGCCATCACTCACTCACGACCTCCCTCCTCCTTCACCTGTAAAATACCAAGAACCGCAATCTCCAAATATCAAAACCCCCAACAAGCCACCCAGCAAAACACCATCTCCACATCTCCACATCTCCGCACCAACATGCCCCCCACCGTCCCCGCGCTTCACGAAGCACGCATGCAAAACCGTCAAGTCCAGTCATTCGACCCCGAGGCCGTGACCCCGCGCCTGCAGCAGCTCGTGAGTGGAGACGGAGAGGACGGCTACGGTGCCGCGGGTGCGGGAGGAGCGGAGGAAGAAGAAGATGCGGATCAGGATGCAGAGGGTGCAAAAGCAGGTGAGGAGCGGGCGCCCGGTTCGGGGTCTGGACGCGGTTGGTTGGGGATGGAGCCCGAGCAGGATGGGTGCTGTATCCAGTAGAGTGGTCTGCGAGAGGATGGGTGCTGTATCTAGTAGAGTGGTCGGTGAGAGGATGGGTGCTGTATCCAGTAGAGTGGTCTGCGAGAGGATGGGTGCTGTATCTAGTAGAGTGGTCGGTGAGAGGATGGGTGCTGTATCTAGTAGAGTGGTCGGTGAGAGGATGGAGGTGATTCGTCATGGATTGAGACTAGAGGACGGCTACTTCAGAGACGGTGTGTATAACGAACCAAAGAATAGGAGATGTAAAAATTAGGCAGGAGATGGAAAACAGAAGAAAGGTACTCCGTGAGGTTAAAGTCAGAGAAGGAATCAACCTTAGTTTTGTACAAGTATCTCATACACCACTCACGCCGTGTCTCTTCCCAAGCCCTCCTTGTATCGAGCCAGACATCTTTCTCTAGCCATTTTATGCTCCACAATCCTTTTGGGGTATCCAGCCTTCTTAGCCTCAACTCCTTTGCCTCTCCCATACGGATCATGGATTGCTTTCCCTTGTATGCCCTTCAGCTCCGGAACCCACTTTCGAATAAAATCTCCGTCGGCGTCAAACTTCTCACTCTGCAACTCGGGGTTGAAGATCCGAAAGTACGGCTGAGGATCTGCCCCTGTACTCGCCGAGAAGCCCCATCCTCCGTTGTTGGATGCAAAGTCACCGTCGATCAGATGTTCCATGAAATACTTCTCGCCCATCCTCCAGTCGAGCAAGAGATGCTTTGCAAGAAAGCTGGCGACGACCATCCTCACGCGGTTATGCATCCAGCCCATCGTGTTCAACTGCCTCATGGCAGCATCCACAATTGGATAACCTGTCTGTCCGTTTTGCCAAGCTTGAAAGTGTTCATCGTTGTACTCCCACTGGATATTGCTGTACTCTGGCTTGAATGGCTTGTTCATACATACATATGGCCACTGGCACAACACGTGCTTGTAGAAATCTCGCCATGCGACTTCAGAGATCCATGTTTGGATGCCTTGGCTACCTCCGTCGAGCTTCTTCGTCGTGTTGTGATCTCTCGCTGTTCGCACCGCGGTCCTTGCCGAGAGGGTTCCCGCGGAGAGATGGACCGAGAGATTGGAGGTTGCGGCCTGCGCTGGGAAATTGCGGAGGTCTTGGTAATCGCGTATCCTTTCATTACTAAACTTCTTGAGGCGGTCTTGAGCTTCATGTTCGCCAGCGGGCCAGAGGCTGCGGAAGCGCTTCTCTTCCTCCGCTGTGAGACGCTTGTTTGGTGGAGCATCTGGGATCTCCTTGTCAAATAACTCTTTGAATTGCGATTGAGCGGAGGCGGGATTCTTGCTCGGAGGATCATAGAGATCGAGTATCGATGGATCGGCGTGTACATGTGCAACCCACGCCCTAAACCAAGGCGTGTAGACGCTATATTGTTTTCCACTGCCGCTCACTAGTGCCCTAGGAGCCACCACACAGGTGTCCGCCAGTACATCAAAGGCCCTATCTTGTTTCGCCAGACCCCTGACCATCTCTGCCTCCCTCCTCAGCTCATCGACTTCGTATTCGGCATTTGTAAAAAGGTGATTGGCGCCCCATTCCCGCATCAATTCCTCTACTCTCGCTGGTATCCGTTTTCTCCTCTCTACCGTCTCCACATAGAGTGGTATATCCAGTCTCCCCAGGTCCTGCTTCAACACGGCCAGCGTCCGCAATGTGAAATCCACCCGCACAGGCGAAGTCAGATGGGCTTCCCAATCTTGTGGGCTAGCAATATAGATGCATATCAAGGGAACCCCTCCTTCCTTGGCTTTTTTGCTGGCAAGATGCAAGGCATGGTTATCTCTGGTTCGCAGATCATTCTTGAACCAATGCACCACACTACCTCCCAACTTGATCCTCTCCCTTTGCTCCCTCGTATCTGCCAATGCGTGATATAGTTCCTCAATCGGTCGCGGTAGAGCGTCACTGTTGTATGCCTGCGCTCGAGCATTCGACATCTCGTGGGGATAGTACTTCCGTAGAACTATGCCCGCACTAGCTCCCTCTTCGTGGTTTGGATGCGGTGCACGCAGCGGGTCGCTGGAGGAGGGTCTGCCATTGGCTTTGGCTTTCTTCGTGCCATTGGTATCAAGTGGCTCTGGAGCTTTGCGTTTGAGGCTCGGGTTGGATTTCTTGGGTGGCATTGTGAGGCGGATCGATGTTGTGAAGCTGATAGCTTGTCCCCAGAGTAATTGGGTTGGCAGGAAGAATTTAGTTCTCGGGGAGAGATGTTGAAGAAATGTCACGCTTCTTGCAACAGTGATTCGACCGAGGACAGGGTAGGTCACGAACATTCAGCAAAGATGCGTCGTTGGAATGTTGATATTTACTTGAAGATGTTTCGCGACGCGCGAGTCGTTGACATCATCATTTCTCTAGCGCGAAAATCAAAATAGAAACGTCCTGTGAGAGCACTATTGTTTTATCACTAGTCTCAAAGTGTGGGAATGGTACATATTTTGTTCATGCTACACCTACCCGCGCCACAACTCCATCTTTATCATACAAATGAAATCTTCCAAACCATGAAGAATACAAACATGCGGAACCGTACCAACTCCGAGGTATGCAGGATGAAATGCGTATTACCGTCAAAATGCCACGCTACAATGCAGTCCTCCTTGGAACTCCTTCCCTCTTACTAGTGCTTGCGATTTTGAGACCCTTCTTTAACTCCGAGTACATGTACCCATGTCATAAAGATGACTGCCAAACGCCGGTGATGATGTGCGTAGTGTGTATGAATGCTGGCAGCAACAAAAGAAAAATGATAGCCAATTGACCTGTAGATGTAGATGGTGCGATGGTCGCTGTGTCAAGGCAAATGTGATGGTCGTAGGGCTGATGCACTTTTCCGTCGACAGCATTATTGCTTTCCAGCCTCTCTTCTTTTCTCCCGCCTGTTTCTCATCTCTAATTCTGCTTGCTTTCTCCCTTCTTCCATCTTAACTTTCAACGCTTCGAATTTGCTCGCTGGATCTGAGGGGCTCTGGTTGTCATCAACCTTAGGTATATTATCAACCTTGGGAATGTCATCAGTCTTGGGCTGTTTAATGACTGGCGGATTATCCTTGGGTTTGTCGTCGGGTTTATTAATCTTGGCTTGTGTCCCGATCTTCTTCGGGACAGGAATCCATTCTAGTTTATCCTCATCGAAGTGGTGGCTAAAACGTCAGTAAAGAACAACATGCGTAAGAAAGAGGGGAATCACCCTTCAAAGTCGACTACTGTCAAAGCCTTCTCTTGATATTCGGCTTCTAGAATTTCTTTGTAGGCAAATGGAATCTTGGCAGGCGTGCCCTCGAAGAAGGTATCTCGCAAGGGAAAGATGTATGAGTCCTGGAACAGGTCAGCAGGTGGTAAAGACGAAGCAGATGATGCGCACCCGATATTCATGGCCATCTTTGCAACTTAACATGCCCTCGCCTGCTGGGTGGGTGTGATTATAACGTGCGGTCGTGATGTCAATGAACAATCCACTCGTAGTATCCACCCATCTCGCATCAATCACATTCAGCTTGTCCGACTGATCTCGATTGACATAGTGTGGATTGATCTCCAGCATGTAGTCTCTGCCCTCGGGAATGCGTGGGGTCTTGTAGTGGAAGACGGACATGTTATAATAGGAGGCGAGGTAGTGCATGGAGGCCTCGGAGACTTGCACATCGGAATCAGAGTCCCACGGGAGGATCTGCGAGGATTCGTTAGCAATTCACGATGGACATTCGTTACGTCGGCGCAGCAGACCTTGCGATTCCACCACCATCCCAGTAATGTGCCATGCATCAACCAAGTCTCGACGCCGATATCTGAGAAGGTGGCCAGGTAGGTCTGGATGAGGTTGGATAACGCCTGTCTCCGTTCGCGATATCCCAATTGATGGTCTGCAAAGCTGCGGGGAGAAAGTCAGCGTGTGGCCGGCGGGCATACATTGATCTAGCAAGTGATCACGTACCGGCCATCATAATGCGGATGGAAGCTGTGTAGCAATGTTAGTCCGCGGTCGTGTCATCGCAATCGAAGTAGTACTTACACGCTCTCGTCTGAAGCAAAAGGGTGGTTAGCCTTGGCAATCATGGGGGGAGGGGGGAAATCGCACACGCGACAGAGCAGCAACTCACGGAAATATTTGCCCTTGGGATCGCCTCTCTTCCCACTCATGTCCTTGTGCATGGTCGTGCGGACAGAGAAGAAGTCAGCATCACGCTTCTGGATAGCCAAGCCCGAGATCAGGTTGGGCAGAGCCAGCAGCGACAGCCATAAGAGGCGCATGCTGAAGTGGTGAGGGTTTGCAGGATGTTGGCACGCAGCAGCGTCCTGTCCACAGCAGATCTTAGAGTTTATGGCTGCGCTTGGCAGGAACAGCGAGAAGCGACTGCCGGCTTGGCAACTGTCAGCCAAGGAGGGCGATGGTTGGAGCGGCGTCGGCGTGGTTGGTGGTGTTCTGAAGGGGTTGCAGAAAAGGGCGAGAAAAGGGCGAGAAAAGGGTCTGGGGGATGCCAAGAGATATGGGAGATTTGGGAGGATCAGCGAAGGTTAAGAAGGAAAAGGAAGAAGGACGGCAGAGTGGAGGAGAGAACAAGAGTGGTGCTGGGATGCCTTGAATGAGCGGCAGACTAATGTCCCCTTTTAGCGGTGCGAAGGAGGAGGGCAGAATGGCGAATAAAAAAGGGCGGATGTGCTCAGCTCGTCCGAGCAACGGTCATTGGAGCAGGTTTGGTGGACAATGGGCAGCAGCGACGAGGGCGTTTTTGTCGACCCGTTACGACGTGAATCGGTGGTGGTGGAGACTAAATAAAGTACAGCGACTTGGGGGGGGGGAGGGGGGCCACGAACGGTATGCAGGGGGGGGTTGGTTGCTGCTAAATTCGCTGGACCATGCCTAGGTGTTTGACAATGGAGGAGCTTAGTCGAGATGCCATGAATAGGTGGGTGTTTGGTAGAAAAATGATGGAGGGTAAGATGAGGATGAGTGTCAATGAAGCGCTGACATTGTCCTCTTGCTCGCTCTTGCTCGCTCTTCCTCGCTCTTCCTCGCTCTTCCTCGCTCTCCTGACTCCCCCCTCGCCCTCGTAAATTCTTTCCCACCACCAACGCCCCCAATCTTAGCACTGTCTCGGGGCGCCAAATCAACGCGCCAATTTTGGTTTTCCTTATTATTGACCGTTGCGTCGTGCAATGCGAATATCGGTCAACACCTACCCCTATCCGCGCAAAACCACACCACCCAGCGTCGTCTCCCTCCCTCCCTCCCTCCCTCTAATCGTGGTCGCGTGCAGATGATGCTAATGCAGATGCCCCCAGCGATCGTTGTTCCCCTTGAGCGAGGGCTGACGCGGCCTGAGAGCGCGCAGGGATGAAGGCTAAGCTTTTTGACGAAAAGCTTAGCTACGCCATGGGCCCCCTTTTCGGGTCTCCGGTGAGGTGAGTCCTGCCCCAATGCAACCTTCCCTTTTCCTCCGCCCTGCCTGGGATACGCTATGTCAATATTGGTGACACGGGACCAGAGCGTGTGGCGCTCCATGGCCGCACCCGAGACTGATGCTGGACCGTGGAAACACCGGCTTCTAGAAGTCAAGCCTTGGGCGTTCAAGCGTGGGAGGACTGAGTGGGAATGACGGTGCGCAATGCGATGACTACATTTGCCATGGCAATAATGCTCTCCTGATACGAACACTGCGTTGCGAACTGAACTGAACCGAACCAAACAGAACACCAGAGCCCGTTTCCTCTCCTGACGCCAATGTCCCCACTGGTGTTGCTCAGCTCACCTTGAAACAGACCACCGCGCTCGATCGAGCATCATCCTCCATCCATACCAATATCACTCAAGAACTGGTCCCTCTACCTCACAGTACGTACCTCCCGTCCCGGAAGAACCACGTCACACACACACGTGAGCAGTTTCATGTTGAAAGCTCTAACGCCTGCTCCCTGGGCGGATTCGCCTTCCGTCGCCTTCTCATGTCCCTTTATCCGGCACTTCTTCACTGCACACTTTATCTCATGAATTGGCCCTCCAACCACCTTCCTCAGCATCATTTCGTGCAGCGGGTCTTCCCATCACTTTTCTCTCGTCTTAATATCAAACCTGATCTCGCCGCGCTTCCGAACCAACCCAGTGGAAGCATGCATACTTCGTTTATCTCACATTCCACTATGGAATGTCAGCCGAGTATATTACACTCAGATCTCATGTGAGATGCGCATTCGTCATCCATTCTTGTCGAGAGCATTTGGAAATGAGCCTCAAGCATCAAGCATCAAGCATCAAACAACTTTAATCTTAGCCTTAGAATCGAATGACGTTTCATCCAGTCGGTGCCGCCCGAAGCCTGCTTCATCTTTCATTCTGCAATTAAGCATGCCGCATCTCTTATTTGCAAAGTCACGTGGGTTCCACTCATCGCCTACTCCCTGGAAATCAATACTCTGTACCTGGAGCTCAATATCTATGAAATTGCCTAGAAAATCTTCCAAGCTCTGCTCTTTACACAAGGTACGTACTCTCGTACGTACTCCATTCTTGTCATCCGGTCTCTTCTGTCCACAAGACGCTTTGAATGCAACCAAGGTTCAAGTTCCACTTCATCTAAACCTTCCTTTCCCATACACACAACGGGTCGCCACAATTCTCGGAAGCCCTTGGATTGGTTTTTATCCACTGCTTGATTTGCACGTTCGCGCAACTTGAACCCAGTCAAAACGCCAATCTCTTCGGCCGGAAGGGATTC
This sequence comes from Arachnopeziza araneosa, assembly GCA_003988855.1. Classification (NCBI taxonomy): domain Eukaryota; kingdom Fungi; phylum Ascomycota; class Leotiomycetes; order Helotiales; family Arachnopezizaceae; genus Arachnopeziza; species Arachnopeziza araneosa. The sequence continues at coordinate 16,748 of QYAI01000157.1, forward strand.
CGAACTGCCAATTGACCTGGTATTTCAACCACAGCTTCATTTCTTCCACAAACCACAGATGCTCCACCCCCAGATGGATAATTTTATCATCCTGTAGCATGAATTTCTCTCGAATATCCAATGCTTTGCATCTCTTTCGCATCTCTGTCCAAGAGATGAGCGGTTTCATTGCCCTTTCCACACTTCAGCCTAAGGTGTTGAGTTTCACACCCCAGAATGGGTTTGGTTGGAAAGAAGTTCGGTTTGCATAGACCTTTTGCCCTTCGCTGTTCAAGAGAACTTCCTGGTCGCCGACCGGAGACGGCACGCTCATCTCCCCTGCATCGTGTTAGCATTAGCCACTTCTATCGGCGGCTTTTCGTCCTACCACGAAATATTTCAATAGCTGATACCAGAGGTAACAGCAAGAGCAAAAGGGTCAGGAGCTGCCCAAAATTCCAGTCTCTCTCTCCAGTATCGCTGAGGGGCAAATTGGGCGTTCCAAATGCTTGGCTCAACAACATGACTCTCACTGCAGCTCCGACCCCAATCCCGACCAGAACAAGTAAACCTACGACTTGAATGATGATGGTCCATCTCCTCTGCCTGAAATGGAGATACCAGACTCCCACGGCAAAGAAGATGCATTGCCCAGCGATCACCGCCACGGTCCCGACGATCGAGACGCCTGCATTTGCTGCTGCTCCACGCGACTCGACCTTCCATACACACGCGATCGGAAGTGTAGGCTGAAGATTCTTCATCACAGTCATGAGAACAAAGATCCCGCTTACAGCACTCAGGGACAGATTGACAAACATGAAGAATTGTCTCAGCCACCGCAGTACCCAATCTCGCTTGAAATCATTGACCAGCGCCAGCAAAGTTGAAATGTGAGTCGCGGTTGAGAGCAGCGAGAGCATCCATACAATGAAAAAGTGGTATGGGACCATAGACTTCATCTTGGCGAGCGCGACACACTGGATCCCGATGCCAGTGATGATTTGCTGGTCGGAAAGTGAGAGCAGCAATTTGCGAATCACTTTCGCCTCTCGGTTACGGAGGGAATGAAGAACAATGATTGCAGACATGAGAAGGGAGATGCCAGCAGTGATGATGAAAGAGAGGAGGACCTGGTTTAGGGTTAGCGATTTCATGTAAACAACCAAAACACCTACGCCTGCGCCTGCAACCCCAGAATCGGTGCTCGCTGAGCTTGGAACTATCGTGCAATTGGAATTCGACATTTTGGGCAATACCTTTCAAGTGAGAGATGGAGAAGGCGAGAACTTACATATGAAAGATCTGAGGCTGAGCATGCTTGGCAGCAAGGATGAAATACACGTCAATTAGATGTGGACAAGATGGTTCGTGTGTTGAAACAAGATCTTCGCCATGACGAGCCTCGCTTGCTGAGGCATTGGTAGTCAGCTTTCGACGAGCGTCAGGAGTTTGCAGCAGTAAGCGCCGCGGCGACAAGTGGTACAGCTACGATTTCTATCGACGTTGGTCGTTTTACAACTAAGGCTTTGTTACCGGTAGTCACCTCGTGTGTTTGTTCGAGCATATCGAAGCAGGTGATGCGCCAATATCCCACTCAACGGTAGTCGCAAGCCACCCCCTCAGCCAACCAGTCACCTCTCTGATTGAAAATGGCATGATAATCATCAAATCCTATTGGGCCTTGCCCGCTGCTCTAGATGATTGAGACCAGCAGAACTCCTGAATATCTCCAGCCTGAGTAATCTCTTCAAAGTCAGTCCTTGCCAATTTCTCCGCTGAACCTGAGAGGTAAGATGGAGAGGGACTTGTGATAATTACTAAGGGTGGCCGACGATTTGTCCACCGGGGTTTATCTTCTGTGCATGTAATCGGAATGATTTCCGTACTCTCTAAAAGATTCCTGCCACGGGAAATGGTCCCGAGTAGTCTTGGTAATACCTCACTTGCAAGCTGTGAAACCCTCTCTCATCTCAGTCATGTAGTACGCACTCCATCCCGAGAAGGATATGGGAAGATATACAAAGGATTCAAAAGTCGCTTCTCGTCATGAAAAATCTCTCATTCATCTTGGCGGAGATCCCTGCAGGAACGGATTGCCCCACCATCGAAACTGAAAATTCGACAATCTCATAGAGTCATCCTTCCCCACGCCCTTCGTGCCGACCAGTAATCGTGATCAGCTACTGAATATATATGTACGACTCTATCTTCATCTTCGGAGCCATGCAACTTTCAAGTTACACCTTCTCGTCCGGTCATACAGGTAATGTAACCTGCGCCCGCAGGGCAATGAACCGGTGGCCAATGTACTGCGAACCCGAGTCCTACCCACCCTTCTAGCAGAGGAGGAGGTTGTTCTCCGTCGCAAAGATTGGTCTGAGAGTATACGGTTACACTTGATCTGGATAATGCCAGCGAAAGAATCATGCTCCCTCTGCTCTTTGTAACTTGAAGGATCTAACTAACAGGAGATAGAATGGCTTCCCGCGACGAACAGATGACAGACGTTGAGAGGGCCAATGGCTTAGAGGATCCTCTCACTAACAAGAGCAAACACGATACCGCGCATGATGCCTCGGTTGAGACCAGCGAACCTCTGCCCACCGATTACAAGGTCCTCCAATATACCAAACGAATCGAGCACTACTTTGGCCTAGAGGCTCGTGGTATATACCGCGTGAAAGAGGACGAAAAAACAGCAAAGACAACCCTGAGTTTCATGCACATTGTGATTTTGTGGTTCTCGATCAATACTGCGTCCCAGAACATTACCCTCGCGAGCATCGGACAAGAAGTTTATGGGCTAGGCTTCGTAGATGCAACGCTTTGTAGTGTTTTCGGTGCCATATTAGGAAGCATACCTGTTGCTTACACAGCTGGATGGGGGCCGTGGAGCGGAAACCGAACAATGGTGTGGAAATTGTGATTTGAAATGACTAAACTGACTTTGAATCAGGTTTGCGCCAGGTTTACCATGGGATGGTGGCCAGTCAAGATCTGCGTCCTGCTCAATCTGGTTGTTTTGATTGGATACTCCATGATCGATGCTGTCATTGCAGGACAGATTCTTTCGGCCGTTTCTTCGAATGGTAGTCTCACGGTCTCAGTTGGGATTGTTATCACAGCCATCATAACCTGGCTCGTCACCACTTTCGGCATCAAAATATTCCATCACTATGAGAGGTAAGCTCTCTATTATGTTATAGACTAGTCACTAATATGTTAGGTACGCGTGGATACCTCAAAGCGCTGTGCTTCTCATCCTTGCTGGGTGTGCTGGCCCCAAGTTCGACATTTCCTCGCCGTCAACCGTAGAAGGTGCAACATTAGCAGGAAATCGTCTGACTTTCTTTTCAATCTGCCTCAGCGCGGCAATCACATATTCTCCAGGTGCAGCAGACTTTCTCGTCTACTGCGATCCTAAGATCGCCAATCGATGGAAAGTCTTTGCTGCAACCTTGATTGGCTTATCATTCTCCTTCACATTTACATTCGTTCTCGGTACTGGATTAGCATCCGGAATCAACAATGATCCAACCTGGGAAGCTGCTGGAGCCGGATCTGGCGCCCTTATAGTTGCTGGCTACAATGGCCTTGGTAGTTTTGGAAAGTTCTGTTCCGTGGTCGCTGCCCTAGGTTTGATTGCCAACATGGTGGCACCGATATATTCCTCTGGCATTGATTTTCAAGTTCTGGGGAGATACTCAGCTGTGGTTCCTCGATTCATCTGGACGAGCGTTGCTGTCGTTATCTTCACTGTTTGTGGGCTGGCCGGAAGAAATCATCTATCAGCTATTTTCACCAACTTCTTGGCATTGATGGGCTATTGTAAGTTCAATTAGCGTTTCTTGGAAAATTCTAACTTGATAGGGGTTGTTATCTGGATTGCGATTACGCTAGAGGAAGAATTCATCTTCCGACGCCGAATGAAGCCGACCTTCGTCTGGAGTGATTGGGACAAGCAAGACAAATTACCCATTGGCATTGCCGCACTCGTTGCTTTCTGTGTTGGCTGGGTAGGCGCAATTCTCTGCATGGCTCAGTATTACTTCATCGGGCCACTGTCAAAGCTGGTTGGTGACGATGGTGGAGATATGGGGAACTATGTAGGGTTTGCTTGGGCAGCACTAGTCTACCCACCTTTGAGATATTGGGAGCTTAAAAGGTTCGGTAGATAAGATAAAGTTGCTTGAACATACAACTTGAAGACGAGTCCTGTGTGGTTGACTGTTGCTTATACATGCACTGCATTTTAATCTTAGCACTTGATAAAAACTAGTCTTTCGTGCTAATGTTACAGCCAAGAACAGTTTGCGTTAAGAATTGGTCAAACTCTCTTTTGACCCGTCGTTAAATATCTACTGAGTCTTTTTTCTTTCTTTATTAAACCATCAAGCATCAAGTGGCCGAGAAGCAAACAGCTAAAGAAGCAGTAAAGGAGGACCAACCTCTCCGATCTTCCGACCGCCTCCAGAAGGCATCTAACTCTCAACCTCCCGTGATCGAACCAGAAAATGTCGCGGCACGAGCACCGCACCATCCGTAGCCGACTGCCAAACCCACCCTTCATCCCCGCGTGCTGAATCCGACATGCAACGATCCCGGAGAGGAAATCTTAGATGGCGTAGTATGGACGATGGGTCTGTGCTTGTGAGATCCCATGCAGGGTCGTAGATGTCTAGCTGGCGATCTGAGGTAGTGCATACGCGTGGTTGTGCTCGGTTTATTGTTTACGCAGCGAAGCGAAGCGAGGTACCCCCTTTTCTGCCCAAGCGACAGCGTTCTACGCAAGCAGGTCCTTTTGGTGGAAGATTTTCTCATCCGAGTCGCAGGCCACCGCTAAGCGCGTAGATGATCCAGACGAAATGTTCACTGTTGCATCTGCAGCGTCCTTGAGATGGAGGTTTTTACCATCCGAGTTGCAGGCCGTAGATAATCCAGACGAGATATTCACTGTCGATTCACCTATTTACACACGCGGATACTCGCATTGGACGAAGGCTTTTACCTCCGAGGTTCATCTGATTCTTTACGTAAGTATCCCACCATGTCATCTCGATTTTAAAATCCTCGAATCGGTCGAGATGGAATAAACCTAGGTGTCACTACCATTCGCATCTGGGAGGGGGTGCTTGTAGGCGATGAGCCTGGCTGCAAAGGAGACCTTGTTTGGAGCTAAAGACAAGCTGTGTAATAAGTTGGAATCATGAGTCTGTGTTGGGATACCCTTTTCTCCACTCTGTGTTTAGCTACTCATCAACAGAGGGTATAGAGGAAATTCGCACTATTGCTATATGGAGGCAGAAAGTCTTCTAGGAAACTGTACACTTAGTTTTTCCCGTCCCTAAGACCGAACAATCTACACTCAAAAGCCCCTAGACATCTTTGAACAGTCTTATACGTGTAATAAATTGGTGGGCTTTCTATAAGTGTCGAAGCCATGTCGCATGATGCCGTTCCGAATAGTACCAGCCGCGAAATGTTATTCTTGAATAAGCTGATAGCTCTCGACCTTTTCACGACTCCTTGGTGACCAAGATAGCGCTATTAATCCATCTACATCATCACGTCTAATCATAATTTCAAACTTCCTTCCCCATCTTTCAGCAACGATAAAGGAGCTAAATTGTGGTGTGATGACGTCCCCATCAAGAACGCCGGCTTCGGCAGCTCGTGATTGAGGATCAACATTCTTGACAACGGCTAGTTTATCATATAGACAATTTTCTGGGAAGCCAAGGGAGAATTCTTCTTGATCTTGCCGCTCGATTCTCCAGTTCACGTCTTCCGTTACGCGAAGGCAATCTGGAGGGAGGATGATGGGAATTGCCTCGGACATGGAGTGGTAATCTATTAAAGCGCTTGGTCCTAACTCTGCTTCGAGGAGGGAATTCCAGATTGCAATACCGTGAGGCTTCTTTTGATTCCTAAGATCCACCATTTGGAGAATAAGGTCATCTAAGGAACGCCCTTTAGCTTTTTTCAAATCGTAGGCCAGCTTCATAAAGTACATGAACCCTCGCTGGTACGGGATTCGGTTGACGTGCCCACCAATCCAGAATTTAGCTTGCACGTCTTTGTTTTGCACATCCCGATCGGGGTTGGTGTAATAACCAGATATACGTATGTTTAGCCTGCGGATAAATTCTTGCACTGAGAAAATCCTAAATCGGTATGGCAGAATAATAGAGTAGTACTCTGCGATTCCTTCGTTGAACCATCCATCAGCAAGTTCTTCTTGTGTGGGACCATTTGCAGAGAAGCCGAGTCGTGGCCAATTATGAATTGTCTCGTGCATCAAGAACTCTTCGGTCTCATCCTCGTCACGAGGCATAATTGTGGTCCAGGCGAAAACAAAGCCGCGGTGCAACCCTCGACCAGAAGAGCATTTTTGAATGTTGCGCCTAATGAAGATTCTATAGGTAGAGTCCTGGTCGTGGAAAAAAGAAGTCATTTTTAGCATCAGCGCTTCCATCTTTTGACCGAGGGCAGGAGCATCAAATATTGGGTTCTCTAGCCAGTATAACCCGAAGTTTCCACCAGTCTCTCCATCTGGATAACTATGCAAAGGACCAACGGCGAAGAAACATTCATCTAGAACAACGGCTTCGGCCTCTACAGAGACTCTTTGGCCTTCACCTAGAGAGCATGCTGCCCGTGTTCCGGTGGGCGTGGAAGACAGGTCCCACTCAAGAATGATATTCATGACTCCATTCATGACAGGTTGAAGGATGAAGGACATACCGGCAGCCGTTAGACCCCCTCCATCTCTTTCGAGTGCAATCTGAGGACCGCATGGACTTGCTTCAGTGGGATCCCATGGCGTAGCTTGGTATTCGATAATCATCTGCCCAGGCGAAACATCCCTTCCAGCGAAGAATTTGCGTTGACGGTTGTCTTTTGAGTCCTGGGAATAGACAGAGAGTGGGCCGAGAGAGTCTTGAAGCTTAATCTCATCTGTAGTGTACTGAACTGTCTTTATGGGGCCTCTAACTAAGATGTGGTTGAAGAGAATTTCATCTTTAGCGATGGAGGAGACATCCAAAATCATCTGGATGTCAATGCATTGTTCTGTTTTATCGCAAGATAGCGAAGGCTTGAGAAATAGCCTGAGGGAGGGCAATACTAGCATGTTGGCAAAGTCAGACGATGGATTTAGTAATTAGACACTGAGGATATAGATGTGACAGGGACGAAATGGGAAGATTGGAACTTTGAAAAGGAAGTCACCTCGATTTTAAGTGCCTGCACTGTTTGCGACATTGGTGGTATCATCACCAACTTGAATGCTGCGCCGCATTCAAATACCCGATCCCGGTCATTTTAGCATGGCAAGCCACTCGTGGCCGTGGCAGCAGGGGGATTACCTTTTTATTCTAGAAATCGTTCTTATATCCTCCTACCTTGACCAACGATTTTTAGGGTGGCTGGAAGTAGGTGGAGATACAGAGAATGCATTCGAGCAATGAGAAACTCATATCTGAATAAGAATGCTTCGAGCTTCCTCTATTAGCATTATGATCTTTGTCAATTTTTGCAGCATAAACGGCCTTGAAAGACACGTGTTTGGTAATTCCCATCAGGGTATCTACCTTTGAACCTTGTGCTACGTCCTTGAAAGGGAGGGAATTTTTCCATTAACTCTGGCGAATCCTGAACATCCACCTTTATAAGCTGCAACACACCCAACGTGGCCTGTATATACTACTGCTACCAACTGTCAGCAAATTAATATACTATTAGGACCTTCTGGAAAGATTGCCCTAAAACGCCTGGAGAAAGGATACAACTACTACAACAGATTATTAAGTTTAGTTCCAAGTAATCGCTGTAGCTTTAACTGTTTGCTTCATGGAGATTTATGAGCTGTAACCTGTGATTAACTTGCGTTGAGAAAACACAATACTTGAAAGAAGCTTAAGCGGAGAACCAAACATCGACAAAAGCAGAAGACGGATTGAATATGGAGCCAAAAGAATTCCTAAGTATTTCTGATTAGCTAGGAATGGTTAAGTTGAGATTAGATAACAATAAACGCTCGTCGTTTTAATTCAAATATTACGTACTTTAGAACCCAGTTCAGAAAAAGCGATGATGAAACAAGTTATTTGTTTTGGAATTTTTTCAGAGCCACGATCACATTAGCTCACTTAACAGTACTGCTTAGACCGAAAAACAGAGATTCACTAGGTATAACGGACCGGAATTCTCCTTAAGCTAGTCTTATTCTGTCTCTACTTAGCTATGTTTGCATCATAGGTATTCTAATCAATCAAGCTATGCCATTAAAAGGTGAATCACCGCGTGCAACTCTAAGTGAATAGATAAAGTGTAAATCAGGGCTATCTCAACCCAGCCATTTCCACAACAACTCATCTTTGAAATCAAACCACACTCTCCAGTTACTTCAATACTGAACATGTCTCAAATACTCCGTTCTTTCACTCTCTCACCTGCTGTTGGGCGCTCCAACAACCTTCCTGTTACTCAAGTGCGCAAAATCCACACACTCAATTTAGTTCAACTCCATGACAATCTGCATACTACAACAAAAGTTCGTTTCCAATCTCACGGCCTCAAGTTCCACCCAGAGGCTCTTACTAGGGAGCTTCAAAAGAATCAGCATGGCCGTGAGATTGAGTTCCGCGAAGTTCATGGACGGGTCCGGGATGCCACACCTTCACCTTTGCTTGGTATTCTCAGAAAGGTATTTCTATTTCAGTGCTCTGGTGATCGAGGCTTACGATTCATAGAAGAAGGTCCCATCTCAGGTTGTCGTGGGTTCGGTTATAGCTGCGGCTGCCGTTGGAATGGAAGAAACCTTGGCAAGGAAGGATTTGGCAACCAAACGAAATCTAATTGCGGCGGATATGGATTGCGCTTTTGATCTGTAAGAAGTTTTAGAAAGTGCAGAGTGGAATCATCAAGCACAAAATCAAAAGCAAAATTATGGGATAGCTAGCAGATAAACCAATCAAACACTCTGCCAACATTCTTACTGCAAAATAACGCTTGTACATTGGGTATTTCGATTTTGATGCAGGACTAAATTTACAAAGAACTCAACTATCACACTACGATGCTCCAAGGGTTTTTAGCGCTTCTCTCAACTCCTTCACTGCTGTTGCCGCATCTTCGAAATTAAGGGCTGATATCGCCCACCGAGCGTGCTTCTGTGCTTTCGCAATTGCTATATCATCTGTGATATACTGGTCCTTCGGAAGTGGAGCGGGAGGTGGCTGAGGCACGGCAGATGGTTGGTACCGTTGAGGGGGTGGTGGTTGGTAAATAGGCTGCTGGGGTGGAGGGGCCTGATACGAAGTTGGTGGCTTTGGAGGATGCAAAGTTCTTGGCGGAGGTGCATTAGATGGCGGTTCTTGGCGATAGAAATCTTGGGGTGGAGCTGATGGCTCGTTTGGAAATACAGGTGGTGGAAAAGATTGCAAGTCTGGAGAAATCGGAAGCCCTGGAGGAGCAGAGGGCTGTTGCGGTAGACCCAGATCAAGATCGCTATCTGGAGGAGCTGTTGGGAGAGTTGACTCCTGCGTCTCTGATGTAAAAGTTGGGACTTCGGGAAAATATCCTCCACCAACAGACCCATTTCGTTCGTTTGGGGAAGGCTCCATTGGAGAAACATTCTCATCTTTGACTGCGCTGTATGGGAAGCCGTCCCGCGGATATGGGTCGAATTTGGGATCTGGGCGAGGCGAAGGCTGAGCAGATGGTTGGGCAGATGGATGTAAAGATTGATCGATCGATGACTGCCGTGCTATCCTTTGTTCGATTCGATCCTGCTCATCTGGTACTTCCTCTACGGAAGCAGGTTGTGGCTTCGACGATCCCCCTAACTCTTGAACCTCTGGATCATTCGGATCGAGGGCCGGCAAATCTTCTCGAGGTTCTGGTTCTGACTTTGGATTCGATTCGTTGGGGTCTTTCCCTTCTTTCAACGCCTTGATTATCCTTACAGCATTCCATTTTGCGTATTTGATCTTTGCTAGCGTCTCCGCATCTGGTGATGTCCATATATTGACGAGCTCAAGAAAGGTCGCTGCAGCCTGAAAAGTCTGCGCTGTCTGCCTGCTGGACGTCAAACGAGGACCAAAAAGGCTCGTAGGGCTCGTACATTGTGACCTTATTTGCCTTCATAGTTCTGTCTGCTCTTAGAAACGTCTCTGAAGCAAACTGTTCAACGTATGCCTGGCCTGCTGTATCATCGACAACCGCATCGTTTGTAGCATTGTCAGCTTTGATCTGATGCGCCGTCAATATATGCCACAAGCCGAATTCAGGATTCGTGTACTTGTTCCAGTTTATCCATCAAGTTTGTGGTATAGTTGAGGGTTTCGCCATCGCCATTGTGAAGGCCTTTCGCAAGGATCTGATTGACAACCCAATATTCACCTGTCCAGATTAATTGTTGATCTTTCGGCATGGGGCAGACTTACACCAGTAGGCTATTACAGGCTTCACGGCCTCTAGTTGTGAAGCTCGAACAATGAATCTCGTGAGGTCGGCAGCCTTGATTTTGTCCGGGATATGGGAAGCCATAATGGGATGTATGAATGGTTGTAGGAAGGAAGAAGAAGCAGAAGGGGAGAAGGAAGCCTTTGCAGTTGTTGGAGCCTATGACGCGCAGGCGGAGATGGTGCAAAAGTGGACGTGCTCATGAAAATGCTTCAAAAGTACGAAGTACTGACGTAGAAAACAATGATCGGATACGTCGATTATCCCTAGGATAACGGCCTAATTCAACCTTTATTCCGCCCCGCCTCCTGGATGGATGAAGAGCTTCCCCCTGTCTCTTTTACCCCGGATTCTGACAAACGATCGGCCGATGAGGCCAGCTTTCCACAAGACATTCGATCAATATAACGCAGCCAAACTTCTCGGAGTCGCTCTCGCTCTGTCATCTTCATGAACTGAATTTCCTCGCAGCTGCTACAGCTTTAAAAGCAGTCCAAATTCAATCTACCATCACCACAGTCACCAATATGGTTCATACAACCGCCATTACTGTTGCAGCAGCTCTGCTTGCGGCTTTGCCAGTCAACGCTGGTCTCTACACCAAAAACTCCCCCGTGGTTCAACTGGATGGGAAGAGTTATGATCGATTGATTGCTCAATCGAATTACACATCTGTTAGCCTGGCCGTTTCGTACTTCTCTCCTCTGCTAACTACATGCAGATTGTTGAATTCTACGCGCCATGGTGTGGCCATTGCAAGAACCTGCAACCAGCATACGAAAAGGCAGCAAAGAATCTAGCAGGACTTGCCAAGGTAGCTGCAATTGATTGCGATGAGGAATCCAATAAGCCGTTTTGTGGATCAATGGGTGTCCAGGGATTCCCTACCTTGAAGATCGTTAAGCCAGGCAAGAAGCCAGGAAAGCCCATAGTCGAGGATTACCAGGGCCCGCGGACCGCTAAGGGAATTGTAGATGCAGTCATTGACAAAATGCCAAACCATGTGAAGAGAGTGGACGACAAGACCTTGGAGTCGTGGTTGGCTGAAGCAAACGAGACCCCCAAGGCAATCCTATTCACCGACAAGGGCAAGACCAGTGCACTTCTAAAGTCTATCGCGATTGATTTCAAGGGCAGCATAAATGTGGCACAGATTAGGAATACAGATAAAGAGAAAGCTTCGTTGGAGCTGTTTGGTATTTTAACCTTCCCAACGCTTCTCCTGCTCCCAGGTGGCAAGGAAGCTGAGGGTATTGTCTACGAGGGAGAGATGAAGAAGGACGCTATGGTTAAATTTTTGTCACAAGTTGCGGAGCCGAACGCAGATCCTGCACCGGGAAAGGCCAAATCTTCGAAATCCAAAGACTCGAAGAAGGCCTCCAAAGACAAAGAGTCATTCGATAAAGCATCCAAATCACAGGAATCTGCCGAGGGAACGACCGCTGCAACAAGTGCCACAGACGAGACTTTGGTGAAAGAGCCTACCGAGTCACCACACCCTGAAGTCGAGACAGAGAAGCCTGTTGTTCTTCCGGAGCCGGCTCCATCGATTCCAATCCTCTCGTCCGAGTTTGATGTCATCAGGGAATGTTTGGGCCAGCGAACTGGCACCTGTGTGCTATCTTTGCTCCCTGCATCTCCTGACGAATCTGCGGCAATCGCTGTTGGTGTTCTTTCCGAGGTTGCTCACAAGCACGCAAAGCTTCAGAGGAAGATCTTTCCATTTTACGTTATTCCTGCTAGCAACCCTGTCTACGAGCAGTTGAAGACTGCATTGTCTTTAAGCGACAAGACTGAGATTATTGCCATTAACAGTCGTCGAGGATGGTGGAGGAGCCTCCCTAGCGAGAAGGAAATCAGTGAAGAATTGGTTGAGGGATGGGTTGATCAGATTAGGATGAGTGAGGGTGCGAAGAAAAAGTTGCCAGAGGGCTTGGTTCCAGCAGAGCCTGAGGTCGAAGAATCCGTGAAGGAGGAACCAGTTGTTGAAGAGGTGAAAGTGGAAGAGACTACTGAGCCACATGATGAGCTCTAATCGAACAGTGGTTGCGCTTTGAGATCGTTCTTGGGATGTACATTAGGTAGTCAACAATAAATGCATATCTAGACATCTATTTATGAACTATTCGTGATCAATGTTGGCTTTTTAGACTCCAATAACACCAGGGTATCATGCTCTTCGTATCTGTACCATTATAGCTGGCTTGACTCCAGCATTTTGACACCTCTTGCTCTTACAACCTGATCTAGAATCTCTCTGACTTGTTTGCACCCATCCACACCCACAGCTAGCATGCCTTCTAGTCTGCCAATTTGTACTCTCGTTTCCATGACCAGCACACATACCGAATCTGTAGTCCCTACCGTTCCAACGGTCAGAAATGGCAGCTCTTGCTCCTCCATGTTATTCAAATCCAGTAACGGGTCCGCAATCTCATCGTTCGAGGAGTAGGAAGATGTGGAACCTGCTGTACAGGCACAGATATAATCCTTCATCGGAATCCCAGCATCGATCAAAGCGATTGTAGATGCATTGATGCAGGCAGCGAGAAGAGAGCCATCCTGGGAAAGAACATGGAGGGTCAACGTAATTGTGCTATACGGATATAGATTGGTGAAGAGGGTCTGCGATAAAGCGTTTGCGATGGTGCTCTGCATCTCAGTGACGCGTCTAGTCTAGTCAGTCTGGTAACTTCCTGCAAGGAGAGCAAATGTACTTGTCATTCTTCATCTTCCTCTTTCTATCCACTCCACTGAACCCAGCTATGCTAATTACCACTTGAATATCGGCTCTGCCTTCTCCACCAGTTGCTCCTCCCTGTCGTACATTTCCTTTGCCCTCTGAAGGTCCAATCACTGTACAGATGACCTTGGTGTTTCCCATTTCGAGGTATGAAGATCCATCTGCCGCGGCTTGTGTACTAATCTGTGCCGTGAGGCGACGCAGTTCGTGCCAGCGCCTGCCATCGAGGCGGAGGAGGGCTAAGGAGTAGGTTGATGTGTCGAGGGGCATATTGTGGTGGAAGTTTCGTTATTGTTTTTGGTGGGGGTGGGGTGAGGAAGCATCGGGAAATTTCCGGCGATGTTTCCAGCCTCCACCTCAATCCAAACACATTGGACAACCTTCACATTCACTTCCAATTTTCTTTACTACTCAGCCAGCATCTTGTAGATGTCATCTACGGCCTTAAAAGTTTCGTCGGCTTCCAGCAAGTGCTGAATTTGATGCTCCTGCTTTCCATTCAGCAGTCTCTCCATGAGTGTCATTTTGGCGCCAAAACAAATGTGGTCTTCAACCAAGAACCCATCCAATTTTTCATATTTTAAACGAGACAATTTCGAATTTCTATTGTCGAATGTTTTTAGAATATTGGATATATGGCTCTCGTGTCTGCTATGTCTCTTAAAAGATGCCCATATCGGGATAGGATAGTATATCGTCTTTTAATTACTTAACATTACATATCACGCTGCCACTGTAAGCACAGAGACGACAGTTGCCAACAGACTTTACTAGAGCAAATCTGTGGCGCGTACTACTCTTATCAATTCTGCTGTTTGCAAAGAATCCAATTGTTGAAAAGGATTCTCGACCTGATTTTCAATGCTGTCTCGTTTGGGGGGGAAAAGGGGAGTAACCCGGGCACATCTGACTGAAGATAAAGCTAGCTTGTCGCTGGAACCGCCCGTGTGTTTGAGAAACCTAAACCTTCCAAGTTTGGATCATGAATAGAATATTCCGTAGTTTATATCAGATGATAGATTAGCCTGTTCTATTTCCAGTTACAGTCTTACCTTTGCAGAAATCCTACAGTTACCGAGATTTGCCCCTTTGAATCTTGAAGCCTTGGCTGCCGTGCCCCCAGAAGACAACAAGGCTGAAACGAATCGGGAGCGCAAGATAAAGAACGACTGGTCAATGGCTCCCGTGCTGACGGCATACTAGTATATTTTCAGCTTCTCAACCCCCAAAGGGGGTCAGAACCAGCCAATCAGAATGCTCCTTCCGCCGCTGTAAGCACTTGCCTCTTAGTTAAGACCATCAACAAGCATTTAGACTCGTCCGAATCACAGATGCAATAGTTCATTTCCTAACGTAGTTACCCTTGAAGAGGAATTGATAAATCCAGGACCTACCTCCCGTTTTCCCATGTCTCTATCTCCTCCATCTCCTAGTAGTCACAATACGATCCGCTACCAAGCTGGAGGAGATGGAATTCTATACGCCCCAAGGATCAACAAAGCATTCAGTTATGAGCGAACCTAATCAGCCTGGGTTAGAGGTCGGGGTTGATCCCCATGCAAATTCACACGTTGGTTGGAACCAAGACTTAAAGCCGATATGGAGAGGACATGACCACGGATCAAGAAAGATATTAGGCTTATCTGTTGGAACGTTTTGGGGTATACTCGTACTTTTAATTGTGCTTCTCGCTGGTGGGATCGGAGGAGGAGTCGGAGCTGGGTTGGCTTCCAGGAAGATTTCATGTCCTAAGTGAGTTCCTTTGTCTGTACGGTTAGGGAAATAACTCATCAAATAGCTCGGCTCCAACCTCAAGTGGGTCACCTTCAGTAAATGCCCAGACATCATCATCATCACCATTATCGTCTACTACGTCAGGGAGGCAGACAGCGACAGCCAGTGTAATATCAGCGACTTTAGGTTCTGCAACTTCAACATCCGCAGTCCCCTCTATTTCTCCAGCACCATCAACCCGCTGTGAAACTGAAACTACCTTCAATGGATCATCAATAGTACCTCTTGATGCAGGTGGAAATCCCATCCCACTTGGAGACACTGATCAACAGACCTTCAAAGTTTTTTGCAACACCAATTGGCCGGGTGGAGCAGCACACGGAAATCCAGGTTTACATGATATTATGAAGATATATCAACCGGACTTGATGCACTGCGTCGCAGCATGTGCAGAATATAATGTGGCGTACACAAATAATGCCGGTGCTGGAATTGCCGTTGGCGGTGGATTATGCAAAGGAGTCGCATTAGTTCTTGCACCTGGAGAGTTTTGTTATCTGAAAAACGGGACAGGAGTAAATGATACTAGCACAAGTGGTGGTGCAAGGATTGACAGTGCATTGTTGCAATAATTACATTATCATTTTACATGCTAGACCGAATTAAAGATATAATATCAATCCTTTATTTCTCAGCATCATCGGCGACCATGATTGTATCATCCGAGAAGAGTGAGCAATTATCTGCAGCGTCTTCAACGGTAGCATAACCACCACTGCGAGCGGTGTAGCCCTTTTTCCAGGGCTTCTTCTCCAGTATATAGCCTACAGCATAGAACGTTGTAATGAGTAGAGTTGAGGCACTACTCATGGTCAGTACAGAGTAATAATGATTGGATTCCACTCACAGTGCGATAGCCCCACAAACAACGACCGTATAAGTCAGCGCCCGGTGGTGCTCTTCCACTCCAGCGGGCGAAAGCTTGTATCCTTTGGTGACGCGTGTCGGTTTAAACCAGTCATCGCCATCATACCACTGCGAAACAAATGGAACCTTTCGAAGAGTTGCGTATCCAATGATCATCAGAAATGAGCACACCACATGAGTCGGGAGGAGAGCAGAATGCTTAGGGCTCGATTCGCGATTGTAGACTGAAACAGCGGACGCGATATAGTTTTCGAGGGATGCTAAAACGCACTTGAAGTGGTCAGCTTCATGTCTAGGTACCCAGAAAGAAGGGCCAAACTTACAGCAACAAGGATAGGAACGAGAGCCACAGGGATGGGATCGTGCAGAATGATGTGCCAGTATACAAAGTACGATGCGATGAATGCGGTGAGAATGATGGAGGCTTGTTGAATTGATCGAAGGAGGAAGATGATCTGGTTGGCGGTAGAGCCTTGGAATAGATACACACTAGCCATGGCGTCAACTGCGTACATAAAACGTTTACGAAGTGCGTTTCTAGAATGACAATGTGCCTAGCACGATAAAGCGAGCGTTGGTGTTTGTAAACGAAGGTATTATGCTGTCGCTGAAGAAAGCCTAAATGAATGTCGTTCTAATTTTAGCCGCTGAACGGGAAGAGCCGAACGCGAAATGGGATGCAGTCAGCCGCATGAGCCCAGGTAACTCTCGAGGTTTGAGAAATCTTTGTATATGTTCTTGGAATATTCTATTCGTGTATTTATTACAGTATTTACATGACTCAATCATCCAATTCGTCTGAACTTGTTCGTAAGACTTAGCAAAGTCCTTTTAGGTGTTGACAGTGCGTATCCTTCTTCTTCCACGTTGTTCTTCCCTACAATACTTAAAAATACCTGATCAAGAGTCGTTGGGCTGACTGAATAGTGTTCCAGTTGTAGTTTCCCTCGGTTTTCTTCGAACAGCATGATCAAAGCACCAATTCCATCACGACAGGCAACTTTGCTCAAAGGTTCCTGGCTACCTTTTATTTCATCGACGTCAGAAATCTGAACACCAGGAGCCTTCTCATTTTCATGCTTCTGTATTGGTACAGAGAATCTTATTTGGCCATGATATGTCTTATCTTCAATAGCCGCTCCTGGGAACTGATTCAAGACCCAAGAACGAAGGCCTGTGATTTCTTCATTTGTGGTATGTGGCGCTGATTTCATGATAAGATGTACATAATATGCATCTCCATGTTTGTGGCGTAGATAGTCGCTAGTTCCAATAGCCAACATTCTCTTCGCCATAATACCTGCCCGATCCGCAAGTGCATCGGCTTCTTCCATGCTGTGTGTCGTTAAAAGAAGCGAACGGCCAGGTACAACAGCAGCAAGAGTCTTCCACATGACTCGTTTCGCTGCAGCATCCATGCCTGAGCTGGGTTCATCAAGGAGTAAGACTGTAGGATTTCCAATGAGAGCGATGCCAAGGGAAAGCTTCCTCTTGTTTCCACCAGAAAGCTTAGCAGCCATTCTCGAGGAGAAAGATTGCAGTCCCACAGCTTGGATAACCGCTTCTACATTATGATCAAGGTTTCGAACACCACGAACACGGGCATAAAATCGAAGATGTTCCAATACTGTCATTTGGTCCATGGCTATAGACAATTAGTATTTTGAAGAGAAGATCGATATTCACATACCATCAAATTGAGGACAGACTCCAAGATGCGCTCTAGCATCTGCACGATGTCTGTTGATCTCGATATTTTCTACAAATACATTTCCTCCGTTTTTCGATGGTTGAATATCGCCACGAATGAGGGAGATTGTTGTTGATTTCCCTGCGCCGTTTGGCCCTAAGAGTGCGAAAACTTCACCGCGCTTGATCCCAAATGTGAGATTGTCGACGGCTGTGGTATGGCTAAAAGATTTGGTAAGATTTAACACTCGAAGACCATCATTTGAGTTGGTAACACGAATAATCTCGTCAGCAATCTCTGGATCAGCAGGATCTTTCAGATCGCGGGGGCCAGTAGGCACCTTACGCACACGGCGATACCAAGCGATGATTGACCCAGAATCATACCAAAGGAGAATAGCGAATAAGATGAAAACTTGCATGAACAGGTACAGAATTGGTCCGCCGTATTGCAAGATACCTCCTGGATTTCGGGATAGCTTCTTTCCTGAGCAAGTAGTAGAGAAAATGTTGAGTGCCAGGAACAAACCTCGAACCAAACTTCCCATTGGAGTGATTGCTGATACTGTGAAGTGGACGACTATCAAGTAGTAGTCAATCTTGTTTACAGAAGCATAGGTTATTGTGCAAAGAAAACAGACAAGATATCCTAGAAATAAGACTGCTTGAACTGCTGCAGCTATTGCAAAAGCTGAAAGCTGAGTCCTTGCAATTAATGACACACAGTATGCAAGGAGAATCGAAACTAAGCCATAAAGGAGGAATATTATAAATAAATAACCGATGTGGTACCATTGCGAGGAGGCTGCAGCGAAGATGATAACTGCCACAGCACTATTTATCAAGACAGTGAAGAAGTCGAAAGACAAGTATGCGAGCCAAAGCGGTAAAGATCTTACACCGTTGGAGTACTCTAAGCCTCGAATGTTCCTTGTTCTCTCAATAGTCGGATATAACGAGAAAAAGGCCGGATAGACAGCCATTGCCAATCCGAAATAAACAACAAGTTGTAATGATTTTCCTGTTGAGGGTGCCCAAGGAATGTCGAATGATGCATACTGAGTAGAAATGCTGATATTTGTAAGCATAACATCCATGATGTTCTGACCAAATATAGCGTAGTAAACATCTCCATTGCCTCTGTATGCCAGAGTACTAGGAGTGCTACCACTCCCAACGAAAAATCCGGCTGGAGTGACGTTGCCGAAATTTTGCTTGATATAATTATTGAAGTCAGGCAATGTGTCTACCAAGTTGAGTTTCTTCTGAATTATACCAGGAGGAATTGACGGTAGATCAGGAAGCAATGGACCATAAAGGTCGGTAAGTGTATCGTTTGAGAAGTCGGAAGATGGACCAAGTGCGAAATCGTAATGAGCCTGGGTGGTTAGTGTTTCGACATCGGAAAGCGAGACCGAGTCAGCAGGTTCACATCCTGCCAGTTCAAAGTTCTTTAAGAATAAAGTCACCAAGCCAGCGCCAATGATTGGAATCAGTAGGGCAGCTGCATATGGCAGATAGTTGCGGCGAAGAATTGTCAAACGTTTCCGGAACAAAACCCAAGCTTGGCGAAAGAATCCGATGTTTTGGCCAGTGTATAATTCAATGGTGGGTTTTTTGTTCACTTGAATTGTACCTTCTTTTAAAGACTCCACGACAGGGTAAGGTGATTCGAGGCTTTCACTGCTTTCTACACGAATCTCGTCTGCCAGCTGCAAAAAAACATCTTCAATCGTTGGGCCTGAGAGTTCATAATCTGTCAAGTTGTCATCTTCTAGTCGTTGAATTACCCCAGCAGCGTCTCTAGATGTTGGGGCAATATAGGTTGTCAATCCGAAAGTATGGATCTTTTTGATGCCTTCGATTTCTGGAGATCCTTGGTGACCTGGCCCGATTTGTAAATGGATTCGATACCCGCCTCCAAGTTTATCCTTGAGCTCTACTGATGATCCTTGAGCTCTCAGAGTACCTTTAGATAATATGGCAATCTGATCCGCCAAGAGATCAGCTTCGTCAAGAAAGTGGGTAGTAAGAATGATGGTTCGTGAGCCTCTTTCTGCAAGTAAAATGTCCCAAATCTTTCTTCGACTCAAGGGGTCTAACCCACTGCTCACTTCGTCTACACAACAAACAGCACTGCCGCCCGTGAACATCATCCCCAGTTGTAGTTTCCTCTTCTGGCCTCCAGATAAGGTCTTAGATTTAGCTCCCATTTTTCTATTAAGATCAATAGCCTTGATTAGAGCGTGCAGCTGTTCTTTGGAGTCCCGCTGGCCAGTTGATTTAAGGTCATTGAAAATGCGGATATGCTCTTCAACTGTCAGTTCAGGCCAGAGAACATTCTTCTGGGGCGCAATGCCAATTCCACCTGTGCCATCAACTGTGACAGCTCCGCTTGTTACTGTGTTGAGTCCGGCAATTGCATCGAGCGTTGTACTCTTTCCACTCCCATTCGCGCCAAGCAGAACGCAAATGTGCCCTTTACTTGCGCTGAGAGTAAGTTCACTCACGGCAACAACAGTTTCTTTTGGGGTTTTTGTGAAGACGGCGAACTGTCGACGAAACCAATTTGGCCGGTAGTGTTTAGTAAAATTCTGGATCTTGACAGTCTCAATAGAAGAAGAGGAAACAACTTTTCGTCCTTCAGAAGCAGTACCATAGAGGTATCTTTCGACCCATGCTCCAAGAACTGGGTAGATGAAGATCTGAAGGACCAAGAAAATCCAAAGAACAATCCCTGGTAAGGACCACGGATTATGTGGCGCTGCTCGAACAAGATCTGTGGCCGTCTTCTGTTGTTCGTATCTCGCCATAAATTTGATTGAGAATACGTAATTTGAAGAGGGGAATAGAAGGGACAGAATGGCAACGGTTCCGGATGTTGATATAGTAAGAACTTGCGCGAGGACACCTAGGAGGAGACTAGTAATAGTCATTGTGATGCCACTGAGCTGAGCTTTCTTGAAAAATGAGGCACCAAACACAGAGAATGACGCAAGGGCAAGGCCAGAGAGGAGATGAAATACAATAAGGATGGCCATTGAAGTGGCAGCGAAAACACCGATCCCGAGAATGATGGCCATGATGATCCACCCTGGGAGATATATCAGGTCGAAAGCAATATGATAAGATACAATTCTAGCTAACTGGGGCTGCCATCTCTTCAGGTTTGGCATCATCGCTTCGATAAGCTGCGACATTCCAAGTTCTCTTTCCGAGGCTATAAAGCCAGTTAAGTGATACGTGATTCCGATCATACCGATCAGAAATGCGACACCTAGGAGACTGATTATCGCTTTTTGATATGCCACTCGGATGTTCGTTTCATGTTGCGCTTGGGTGATGCTCGTGTAAAGATACTGGACGGTGTTCGGGAGAGTTTGGTTGGCAATTGCAAAGTCAACTGTTCTCTGGAGGGGAAGGTGGTAGATTTGAACATCGTTGCTATCAATTCCGTAGTTGACCTTTTGTCCAAAAGCTCCGTCTGTTCGGATGGTGTAGTTCCAGAGACCTCCTTCCGATGGAGAAGAATAGAAGACAATCGCGCCATAACATTCTGTCGCGCCTCGCAGACTGCTCTTACAAACATCCAAAAGTTCCTCTTCGTTATTCAAACGTGCGATCTTTGTGCCAGTCCCTGATGTTGCCTGCACAACTGTATCGATGACCCGATCAATCTCGGAGGAGCCATTATTGACAAACGCGATAGTGTCCCGCCCACCACTTGCAGCGTTGAGGCCTTCTGCCAAGGTTCGAATCGGCCGAGGCGATCCAATACCGTATGTAGATGGAGGGACAAAGATATTCTTGGCATAGGAGAGGAAGATAAAGAAGAGGATCGGGAGGACGAAGGCTCGGATAGAGGTGCTAAATGTATGGCGATTGAAGGCAATTCGAATATTCTTGAGGGTCAGCGTCCAGCACTGATGAAGGAGTGTCATCGCAAAGGGCGGGAGGAACAGTCGCACAGCATCTGATACTGATTGGGAGCGTGCTCAAGATGGCCGTGAGCTTTGGTGGCGGTACAATGCGGGGTGATAACAGCTAAGGATTGAACGAGGATCGATTGCCCAACGATAACATTATTGGTGTAACAAAGGACGACGCAAGAAGTATATAATTCGAAGCACTGAAATTTCACGAAGCTCATGATGGATCAAGATTGCCAGGACCCGCAAGATCTGCTTGTTTATGATTACGTACGTTATGAGCGCTTTCGGATCTCGGATTGATCCTTGCCAAATCTTTCGTCGGCGAGAACTCTTGGCACTACTCTAACAATGAATGCTACTTCGCTAGAGACTCTAATCAGCCACATACCTTTTACGCTCTGGTTGACTGGAAATGTTAGGAATGATTTGAATCACGCCAAGATGAGTAGATATGGTATGAGGCTCTATGCAACAAGATGGGATAGCTCTATATATTCCTTTCTTGCCACGTCCAAGACTCCAATGGGTCACGATCTCTTAATCTACCTCCCCCACAACTTCCGAAAGGCTGAATCATGTAGCTTCATCAATTCCCTGGGAGTACCAACTTCCCTTATCGTTCCAGCCTCCATAACCACAACGATATCCGAATCCAAAATCGTCTCCAATCGGTGCGCAACAGAAACAACAGTGCAATCTTTGAATTCTTCCTTGATAACGCCCTGCAAGATCTGATCAGTCTCGCTGTCAACGCTGCTTGTTGCCTCATCAAGTAACAAGATGGCGCTTTTGTTTAGAATTGCGCGTGCTAGAGCTAGAAGCTGCTGCTGTCCTTTTGATAAGGAATCTAGGTGAAGCTCGACATCTAAACCGCCTCGCTCAATTAAGATTGACCAAAGCCCAACCTTCTTTAATGCAGTAATTATGGCACCATCTGAAGATTCGCCTAACGGATCAGTGTTGAAACGGAGACTTCCAATAAGATGGAGCGGATCTTGTGGCATTACTGTCAATCGACTCCGAATTATATCACGTGGGACCGTGGACAAATCCACAGAGTCAATCAAAATTTGACCTGCTGAAAGGTCTAGGATGCGGAGAATCGTGGAGATAAGTGAGCTCTTTCCGCTAAAGAATAATGTTAGGAGATAAATAGGTATGGTAATCACGATTGATGTGAGGGAATTTTGGGCACATACCTTCCTGTGCGGCCGCAGATTCCTACTTTTTGTCCTGGCTGGATTTTTAGGTTGATATTCTTCAAGGCCACGTTCTGAGAACTAAACAAAGTCAGGTCTTGGTACGCAAGAAGCAGATTGCTATAGCAAGAACATACTCATAAGATGCAGATACGTTTTGGATTTCAATCGCTCCATCCGCTGGCCATTTTGCATGTGGAATCTGATTCTCGTAGCTCTTAGCCTCGGTTTCCGTCCCTATCTCAAACTCTCGCAATCGAGAAATTGCGCCTAATGATGTTTCCAATATTGTCCATCCGATGACGAAATTGGATATTGTACTGTTAAACGCTGTAAAATATTAGCACACCCATGAATATACTCGGGCTTGTCCACTCACCTAGTATGTTATTCAGTGAAACTCCAAGCAGTCCAGGTGAGGTTGTGTTCCTCAAGCTTGTAGCTAAAGTCACGACTAGAACGGCCAAAGCGGCAATTATGAGATCCAGAACCAAACCCAACCACCTTTGAATACAAAAGAGTAGATAAAAAGGCTTTTGCGAGTTGTCTAAACGTTCTCTGTTCAATTGAATGAACTTCTCCTCCCAGCCAAAAGCTCTGATTGTAGAGAGCCCGTCGAGAGTTTCCATGAAGTTTGTGTACAAAGGGCTTCTTGTTTCGAGATCCAAGTATCGTAGTTGTCGCGAAACCTTTAAGTAGACGTGTTGCAGAAAGTAAATAGCGATCAAAAAGAGAGGAATAACAAGTGCCATATAATATGATCCCATTGCTATGAGCGAAATTTCAGCCAAGCACAGTAC
The DNA here is from genome assembly GCA_003988855.1 of Arachnopeziza araneosa. Lineage (NCBI taxonomy): Eukaryota > Fungi > Ascomycota > Leotiomycetes > Helotiales > Arachnopezizaceae > Arachnopeziza > Arachnopeziza araneosa. The sequence goes on from QYAI01000157.1 coordinate 40,221, forward strand.
AAAATCTAAAATTAGTGTTAGCCTTGAGAAGTGGTCATACTTAGACTTATACACTTACTCGAAAAGGTTCTGAGTAAACCCTCGACCAGAGGCCCTTCAATGAGAGACATGTCGTTGCTGAATTTGTTGATGATAGTTCCCGTTTCTGTTTTTGTGAAAAATGATTGCGGTGCGCTGAATAATGAATCAGAATGTTACCCACCCGCCTGGCAGTTTTAATACTGACCGACTAACAACATCAAGAAGTACTTTGTGTAGTCTGCACCCCGTTGATGGTCCTATCCACACGCAAGCAGTCCTAACTGAATCAGCATTTGAACGACTGCGCTAGAATGAATTTCATGCCACTCGTAACCACCATTCCCAATGGAAAATCCAATAGAGAGCAAAATATAGACGCATATAAACAACAAAACATGATTATTGCTGTTGTCAGTCCACCATTTCAGCCAAAGCTCTACGCACTCGAATTAGTTTTGATTAAAATTTCAATTATAGACAAACTTACGGCTGAAAGTAGAACAAAACACATAGATGAAGACAAACATAATAAATGTGATCACTGGCCATAATCCTACAGTTTTGAGGTAGGTTTTGTAAACCGAAAGATCACCCGTCTGCCGTAAGAGATCCTGAGCCTCATCATCTTGAGCTAATGATTCATCAAAACCATTATAAAGAGACTGAACAAGGGAGTTTTCAGTCGATTCTTCCTTCTTGTCTTGTTCTATGAGCTTAATCAAGCCCTTGCTTTGAAGTTGCTGAAGCGATCCGATTTGAGCAGAATAATTTGTGGCTGAGAGGACAACCACCTGATCGGCTAGTGAGAGATATTGAACTATAGATGTCAAATACTATCGAAACCACTGCTAATCGACACTCACTCGAATGGGTTACCATAATTACTGTGGCATTTAATTTTTCAAATATCCCATCCCTACCGAACAACCTATTTACCACAGCCTTTTCCGTTGTTCGATCTAAAGCACTCAAGATATCATCTAAAATGAATATTTCAGCTCGAGAGTACAGTGCTCTTGCTAAAGCTATGCGTTGTTTCTGTCCTCCGCTCAAGCTCACTCCACGACTTCCAATTCTGGTATTTTGGCCTGTTACGAGCTGGGAAAAGTCATAGTCCAAGGAACAAGCTTTAATGACTGTTTCGTACCATTCTTCATCCATGATATGGTCTTCACCGAAGCCACAAATAGCCTGTCGAACGGTACCATTCGGAAGCCATGGATTTTGTGAGCAATAGGCCGTTGTGTTTGCTCCGACAGATATTTTGCCTTGATCCACGGGAATTTCTCCTAAGAAGGCCTTCAGTAGGGTAGTCTTCCCACTACCTACTGGGCCGATGATCATGATGATGGTTCCTTTGTTGATTGACAACGAATCCACACGAACGGCTATATCTGCAGTTTTCGCGGGTCTGATATTGACATTATCAACTCGAAATACAAGTTCGCGCGCGCTGATCAGAGATTCAAGTTCTGTTAAGACATCGGACTCTTCCAGGGGATAAGGTGCTGTTGCAGTTGCCAGCCTGTGATCAATCAGAGATTCAGAGAGCAGAAATTTTTGAATTCGATTAAAACAACCGGTACTTGCGAAACAGTTTGGGGCAGCAGATAGAAGATATGCTGCAGAATTGGCCACTAAGTTGATGAGGGCAAGACTTGTAAACGCCTTCGTGGCATCAAATGAGCGATCCCCTCGAAGATATGACTGAAATGCATATACTGAGAAAGTAGCAGCCGGCGCAAGTACGAAAGGGATATTCGCTATCAAGATTAGCAGACAATATAGGTAGGACAGTAAGGAAATTGGTTTCTATCAAATCAATACTTACCAATGACATTGTTCCACACTGCCATCCACATCAATTTTTCTAATTTCTTTGTCTCGTTGATTCTTTCATCCTGGACGACATGATTCGCCATTCCGGTGAGGCCCATCATTTTCAGACATTTCATATCATTTAGCATAGATTTGGTAATTCCAATCCGGCGCTGTGTGGCTGCTGACCGAGCCTCCTGATATACCCCCATCCGTTCAGCCACAACCGAGCTCCCAATTGAAGATACTAAAATGGTGAGACTTGGCTTATGCTTGGAAGGTTCTGAACCTACATAAAACGACCAAAACTGGGATAGACGAAACCCATCCAAGCTGTCGAGCGAGTAGAGGGACACCAATCATTACTTCGATTGATCGGGACCAACATTCGTTCAATTCTTCCAAACAACGTATGATCTGGTCCACGTCAGTACTCATGAGAGTTATCGCACTTGATTCGTCGTAAACTCCGTCCTGAAGAGTGAGAGCCCGATTGTAGATGAGTGAAATGGCGCTGGCCCGAAACATCGTGATGAAACGGTACAGAAGGTGACTGCTAAATAAGGTGGAGATCTTTAAGTGTTAGTTTTAGGAAAAATTCTGCCTTTGAACCGTACATACCGCAATTCCAAGATAGATTAAGGCTGTGGCACCGATGAGGCCATAACCTTCGTTCCTACTGAGTACACTGTCTTCTTCACCAAGAAGGTCAATGACACGAGTAATAAGGAAAGGCTGTGCGAAAGTAAATGCTGTTTGACACAGGCGAGGAAAGATTACATAGCAATATTGCCATCGTAGACATTTCCAAAGTACAGCTACCAAAGTGAAGCGTCCTTTAGAGTTTGCTACAGGACATATTAGATCTTTCCTGTGCGCTTAGGGAACTAAATAAAACATTTACTTACAGCGAGTATTCCAAGCAATTTGTGCATCTTGACCCAATTTTTTGGCAGCGAGATCTTCGTCAAGGTTGTAAAGAGCTTGAAATGAAGCCAGACCTTTCGATCCCCCGGTGAATATGCCATTCAGCCACCACAAAAAGCCCCGATTAATGATGCCACTAGTTGACTCTATGGACTGTCGGTAGTATGGAGGTTTTAGAAAAGCCCTTTTATTATGACTTTCAAGAACAAGTAAAAGTAGCTTCAGCAAGGCCGCTACTGAGAACAATGCTGTATTTAGTATGTGAGTGTGCCTTAAATAAAGGCTTCTTATCTGGGCTGAATCTAAGATTACTGAAAAAAGTAGATATATGCTTAAAATAGACGAAGGATTGATGGAACGGCCATGTTCGAAGTATAATAGTGGAACCACCTCAATTGCAGCGACTATGCTCAAGATTGCCGAGGGTATTGTAGCTACATTTCGAAAGGATGCGTCCTGTGTGTAAAACAACAGCGCTGTCAATTGAAGAAGAATATTGACAATGGAGACAGCCTTTATTTTGATTTGTAAGTGAAATATTCAAAATGTTGTATTCCTTGATCAAGACTTACAAGCTTCACATTCTGAATGGAGTGACGAAAGGTCGTCTCATCTTTTTTGAAAAGGCGGAATATTCGAGGAGGTGCGAAAAGAAGGAGGAAAATCGAAGGGATGCAACTAAGGATTGATTGTTCGAAAAAGAGGGTAAAATCAAAATAACAATTGCTAAAGGGACCAAAGGCAGAGTCGTTTGCTGTACATGAGATATTTGTATGTGGATGGAAGGCCAGAGAACTATGATTGTCTGAGTGTAGTATAAACTGCATTTTAATGAGATATGGCGCTCTGATTGAAGAGCATTCTTCAGCGTAGGGTTACGATAGAAGGAAAAGAAGAAGAGTGTCAACGGGTAGAATTTACCAACACAATCTCGCTAAACACGCCAATCACGAACTTGGCCCTAGTATGGTCAGGGGTCCGCACAGTTATAGGAAGGTCGATAAAACTTTTACCACAGTCTCATTTTAAAGTCTGAATGTTCAAGCATTTGATACATTTTACTTTCAGATTGATTCCGAGATCTGATGTTGGTGTTTACCAGAGTCACTCATGCCACTCCACTCTCATACTCAAATGTTAAATTTATCGAGAGATACGAAACACTGCAGGACCATGTTGCGCCTGCCATGGCCCCCATCGTCTTCCCATCGCTTGCTAGCAGATTTACATGGCTTCGTCGGCCACGGAAACTACATATTTTGCTAGAAATCTCACTCCGCGGCATTTTATTAAGAATGTCAACTCATCTGATCATTATTATTATTTCATTGCTGGGTTTAGATGAAGTTGTTGCTCTGTCTTTCTGAACCTTAACTCCCTTCGCGGCTAGCAATACAGCACGGTTCGTTTTCAATATTATCTTACACAGCAATATTGTGATGTTTTAAAGCGAAAGCTTCCAAAGTCTTGCGATCCCGACATTCATTATGTGGAATGCCCCAACCTTGAATACCTTCTCGCTGTCCATGCTCATTGATCTTTGACCACTCAACAGTTGAGTCAGCATAGCACTCAACAGCCTGCCTCAAGTAGTTGAAGCAGTGGTCCATGTGGAATGGAGAAAACGACACTCCGTCGTGGTCTAATGGCTTGCCATCAGGCCTACGCATCTCATCTGGTAGGTAGGCAAATTCTCGTATCGTTGCCTATTTTTTCCACCTGTTAGTATGTGTCATGGGCGAACTCTAACGACCACCATAAGCGTCTTGACGTACCAAGCAATGAAGTTGATGGAACATGGAGATGCCAAATCTCTGGGAATGAATAGTATCAGGAAGCCCAGGCTCATATTCAAACTCTTCGATCAAGGACGTAGGAATTGCAATGGTATGTGTCTCAAAGTTTTGCAACCACTTATTCCACCCTACAGCAGCCTGCGATGTGTTTCCAGACCATTCAGCACTATCTGTGAAAACCACAGGTCCTGGTGCACGTCCAACTAGTTATGTCAGATACAATGTTCAATGTCATTAGTATAGATATACATACTTTCCGGAACAAAACTTTTGACTGATCTTGGTGCCTTGCTGCGAGTTCCTTGTTGATACGCTACATGAATTGCAATTATGAATATAGTGACAAACATGAGTTGATGGAAAATTGATACTCCATTCGTATAAAAGCGTCGTTTATAGACTGAATGAAACACCCTTCGGATTTTGCTTGTCTTCTGGTCGTAGGCATCTTCCTTTCCTTGTTCCTGAATGGGAAGCAAATGCTCGCGTGATATTTCATTAGAATCATTTCTCAACATCTTGAAATAGGAGAGAAGAATATGTGGTAGATAGTGCAGTTGAAGAAAATTGAAGAACGTTTCTGAGAGTTTCTTGCGTTAGATGATTTGTGAAGAATATAGCACAGACAGCGAAGTAGCTGGCTGCCTAACACTCCTTCATGTAAGTTATTAAGATGAGAGAGTACAGATCTTATTTTACAATCTCAGCCTGTACGTAAAATACACCACTAAACCTCGGTCAGATTGGAAAGGGAACAGAATAAGAGGCCGTGCAGGCATGTAACGTGGTCAATTCACTTGCATGGAGTCCAAATTTCCTTGCAGGTAAGCTTTCCAATCTGATTACTTGCATGACCTATAGATTTTATTGTAGATTAAGGGTTGCCCTTTTTGTAAAGAGGTAACAGAAGAATTTTTTTCGAATTTACCTGCCCCATCGAGTTTGGTCATCTAGTCACGGTTGTCATGGTAAGATGAGACAATCCTCGGTGTCATGCAAATTTACTATTACTTTATACGAGTTTTAAGTCCGGTTTTTAGTCAAAGGGAATTATAAAGTTGACGATTTCCTCGAAGTTGAATAAAGTCTTCACAGCTCTCGATATCCTTTTGAACACATATTCAATTATCAATCCTGTTCTTCAAACTTCGCAAAATGAAACCCTCCACCATTCTCGCACTATGCGCTACCATTGCCACAGCCCAGGGTCTGGCCATTCAGTACCGCGAGGCCGCCTCCAATGAAGTTGCTACTCCAGCCCTTCACAACAGTTATAAGAGGGGCGAGGAGGAAGTTGCCACGCCAGCTATTCACAACAGCTACAAGAGAGGCGAAGAAGAAGTTGCAACTCCTGCACTCCACAACAGCTACAAGAGAGGTGAGGAGGAGATTGCCACGCCAGCCCTTCACAACAGTTACAAGAGAGGTGATGAGGAGATTGCCACGCCAGCCCTTCACAACAGTTACAAGAGGGGTGAGGAGGAGGTCGCTACCCCAGCTCTCCACAACAGCTACAAGAGAGGCGAGGAGGAGGTCGCTACCCCAGCTCTCCACAACAGTTACAAGAGGGGTGAGGAGGAGGTCGCTACCCCAGCTCTCCACAACAGCTACAAGAGGGGTGAGGAGGAGGTCGCTACCCCAGCTCTCCACAACAGCTACAAGAGGGGTGAGGAGGAGGTCGCTACCCCAGCTCTTCACAACAGCTACTAGATTGGCAACAAGCATCTTTCAAGGGTGTTCGGGTACTAAGGAAGATGAGATGAGAGGGAGATAGGTGTATTCGAATATAGTGAGGGTTAGGATTCAGAGTCCAAGTATTAGGACTTGAAATAAATAAAATTCTATTGCTTGCTGTTCACATTAACAATCTCTTTTCATAAATAACCTCCAATATTTGTTCCAAAGTAATATTCAGGCTTGAATGATTTTGACCAAATCACTTTTAAGATTCGCAATGATAACGTCGGTCAAGATTCTGAAACTCAAGTACTAGTAGAGTTGCGTCAAAACCGTTGTAGAGACTCTCGAACAACCCCATAGATCTTACAGCAATGGTATTAGGGCCGTAATGGTTGCCATGTAGGTTAAAATTCAGATTTGGGTCTTCGTTCGCTTCACTTCTCATACTCCAATAAGGTCAACACCATGTTTGCCCTGGTACTTTTCAGTGCTCACCTTTCTATTTTCGTCTGAGGTGTTCGTGTTGTTATTAAATTTACGTATGTTTGGTGGCACAGTTTTATCATCACAACACTATCTTATTCTCCAAGTATGCTTTCGAAATGGTTTTTGGCGTTTCCAATTAGGGCTAGCACTTCTGCAGGGCTGAGCGGCTGAACGGGATGACATCCAGCGGGAGATTTTCCGTCAGCCGCGGTTGTGGCTCCACCTTGTGAACGGAAATTTTCGGTCGGCCCGGGGCTGTGGCTCCACCGTTTGATCGACGGTGTACGTTGATTTCGAATGTGACACCACACTAAAAATAAGCCTTCTGTCATATCTGCGGACGATCGTGGCCTTCCTAAACGAAGTTTTCTCATCTCATTTCTATACGAAAGGTGGAAACAATATCACTGCTTAAAAATCCAAGCGTTCGGTATAGCACGAACCACTTCCTGAACCTAACAAAGAGATGACCACGTAGTGAAGGCACTCAGAGCATCCGAATTTCCTTCCGAAAATAATATGCAGCTGCTTATTCCAGAAGAACCCACACGGGAAAAACAAGAGATGGTACAGAGCAACAACATTCCGGTGAAATCGTCCTAGCGTGCTTGACATCAACGTCACATTTTACGATACAATGTTTACCCACTTCTGCATCTTCCTCCCTTGAAAATCCTACCCAACGGTACTTGATAATCTTTTGAGACCCATTTGTAGCTCCCTTGGATATATATTCGATCGTCTCTCATTTACTACCTTCTATAATGAGTAGGTACCAAGTAAGATATGGTTTGGTCACCGAGGTAAGTACTAACTTTTCGAGTCTGCCTAGGACCAAAATCTGCTGTAGAGGAGGTCACTGGCTGTTTCGTACTACCTACCCCGACATGATAAGAGAATAAAATTTTCTTGATGTAATATGCTTATACACCCTAACCTTTCCATGAAATGCAACTACAGTTGCCGAGGAAAGTGGCATGCTGCATGTGGAATGTACCATGCAAATGAAAAAGGCGAAATGAAGAACTGAGCTCTTTGATCCTTGGCAATGTTAAGAACTCGTACATGATCAAAGAAGTGTACCGTAACTCCGACAGTCTAACCACATATTATTCTAGCACTGTTTCAAACCATAGACAAAAGAGAAATTCAAAATTGAGCTAAGTAGAGTAGTTCTCATCCGTCGTCTTCCTCAGCTAGCTTTTATTCGTTGTCTCCCACAGCTAGCTCTTTACTTATTTCAACTCGTGAGGATGCGAGACTCAGCATCCATGATTACGAAATTGTCAAAGATGATGAAGTTTAGAGATAGCTCAGAAGAAAACATTCGGTACGACCTGGTGGGCGATGACAAGTCTCTTCTTGAGCAGCCCGAAGCCCAGCTGGCGCACGGCAAAAATGGATGGACAAATGTAACAACGGTCAGATATGCACTGATCTTGACTGTGCTACTTATTTCAATTATGCTTAACGTCGTAGCATGGCTGGAGCTTCACAAGCTTCATTATATGTCCCACAACCACATATTGGAAGAATACGGTAACAAAGCAATTCATCTCCACACGCGCTTATAAAGTTTTACTGATTATTGATTGATTTAGATTCACCAATTGTGAGAGATGTAGGAATCCAGTATCATTCGCAGTTCGTCAATGGATCGTTTGAGAAAAAGAATATATATCGTCAGAAAGCGAGCAAAGAAGTTGACGATGCATGGCTAGCACTAGGAACAAATGGTAACACCACCTAGGGTGAATTAAGACTTTTTATACTGATATCTTTAGATGGATCAATTTTGATTCCGGTCAACGAAGCCGCGCAGTTTGGTATGAAACAAGGTCAGGTTCAACGGGTACCTGAGGAGGGAGGCGGATATATGGCGGATATATTTGTCTTTCATCATCTTCACTGTCTGGTTAGTGGAGAAGGGATGATATTGGACACATACTGAGAATGATGACAGAACTTAATCAGACAGACTTCGTATTGGAGCTGGGATTATTACAGAGCCAAGGCAGGCACTGATGAAGCACCTGGTACCGCATTTGAAAATTTCGAGGGGGAAGACCAGGTCGAAACCCATTTCAGTTAGTATTTTTCTCAATCTCAGACGCTGCTAATATTCTCAGCTCACTGTCTAGACATGATTCGCCAAGAAATCATGTGCAATGCGAATACCGCTATTTATGGACAGTGGTACGTCAAGGATGTTGGACCAACGCAAGATTTTAGTTTCAACCGGCAGTGTAAAAATTTCGAAGAGATACGGGAATGGTATGCGAAAAACCATGTGGACATGGACCATACTTATGTGAGGCAAAGGCCAGGAGATGTTGTTCTGGATGAGGTCCCATAACTGATAGGTCTGGTATGCACTCCAAGTAAGGCTTGCAAATGGAATGAGATGCCACAAAGTCAAGGGTTTTCGTCTGAAGTTAAGAAATATTTCTCCATGGTACCAAGGAGAAGAGAAAGTTTGAAAATTGAGTAGGCTTATTGGGAGAACATGTTATTTAATATCAAAATTTGAATCTCTTTCCTATAAATGTGATAGTTTTGATAATCGGTCCAGTACTTTAACTTGCACTTTTGTACCTGAGCAGATGCTACCCGCAGATGAGCAAGATAAGCGAAAGTAAGCACTTACGAGGCAGCCAGTCAGCAGCAAAGCTGTCATACTACTTAGTTAAGAATATTTTTTAGTTTCTTTATATGATGTCTACTTTGATAAGTAATTTAGCCTATTCTGTGCAATTTTAATAATTACTTACCCGATTGTTAAATTATTTTTGCCTAAATCTTATCTATAAATGAAATTGGACTTGACGAGCGATTATTTTCATGAGATATGCTTTAATATTATGTTATATCAAGAGTTTCTGACAAAGTTAGACAAGAATCTGCTTTCTTGTTAGTTAATCAATCTAGAATCTGCGATTATCTGCCTTTAGAATGTTAAGCCGCACTATTACTGTGTTGCTTCTCCTCACCAGACTTCACGTATCTACAGCATTGGTAGCTCCGAAATCAACACCCAACACCGCCGCTACTGTTATCAAGGGTTCTTCTGTGAATATTGAAAATGATCTCTGCCTGCGGACGCAGACACGAAAGTCGTGGTAGGCCTACAGCATTCATATAATGTTCTACCCACTCTATGAAGATAAAGTGGTGATTGTATATCCAGAGGTAATTATATACTAATAAAGTCATAGGCAATCTTTGAATACGCTTGAGAAGAGAGCCTACATTGATGCTGAGCTCTGCCTTATGAAGCTCCCAGCCGATCTTGGGATCAGAGGGGCCAAAACCAAGTTCGATGAACTACAAAGTGTTCATGTGATGCAAGCTGAGATCATTCATTTCGTTGGACAGTTCTTTCCATGGCATCGCTACTTCTTGCATGTTCATGAGCATCTACTACAGACACTCTGCGACTACGATGGTGCTCAACCTTACTGGGATGAGATCCAGGATGCCAGCGACTTTGCTCAATCCCAGCTATTCGACCCAACCACCGGTTTTGGGGGCGATGGTGTTGGCTCATCTAGTTGTGTTTCAGATGGCCCATTTGCTGACTATGTCGTCGCTATCGGACCTGGTTACACTGTCCAACCAAACTGTATCACGCGCAACTTAACCGCTGGTGCCTTCTTTCAGCAAGGTGTAGAGCCCGTAGTGATCAACACCTGTTTGAGCTTGTCTAATTTTGTTGATTTTTGGCACTGTATTGAGGCTGGTCCGCATGTCGCTGGTCACGCCGGCACTATGGGTCTAGTAGGTACATTTCTAAAGCGAAATCATAATGAAGACTAACTAGAGAGATGGTGGACCCTATGGCAAGCCCTGGTGACCCACTGTTCTACATGCACCACGCTTTTCTAGACAAGGCTTGGGCTGACTGGCAAGATCTAAATCCCGCCCTTCGGTATTTAGATGTCGGCGGTAACAATCACGTCAACTTGACTCACCCATTCGCTCTGGGAAGCCCTGTCTTTTTTGGAGGATTAAATATCACGTTTTCGTTAGGGCCATTTCCGACTTATAATGGTACAAATGCGGAGGTGATTCTAGGAGCTATATTTAATGCGGAGCGGCCCTCTGATGTCCCGTTAGTTTACTTATATAATTCTTTACGATGATGTAGACTGACTTTACCAGCTCCCCGCAGGTTCTAGGTGATTTAAACGGTACCACCACAACACTGTCTCATATCTTGCAGGGTTACAGTCTTCTCCCAGATGCAACGGTGTCAGATGTTATGTCTACGAAAGGTGGCTATTTATGTTACAGATATGAAGAGAATGTATAAAGGTTCGACTTTGAACTTAACGTACTTTTAGGAGACCTCATTTCGAGTAAGAAGTGTCCAGTCTTGTGCTGTGGTTTTTCTGGCAATAATAGATATTGTGAAATACCATATTGCAATTGTACTCAATCTGTGATCAAAAATGGGGTGACTATCCTCAACACTGAATTATGCACCACACCGACTAAGTTTTCGACACAGTCACGGAGCAATAAATCTTGCTTCATCCCGAACCGGAATTTCGTCATTTTCCGGATTGCAATTCCAATTTCGTTATCATGAGAACAATTAATCCGAAAGTGACGAATATATCGTTGTCCCCTCATTAGGTTCTAGGGAAACCTTAACCCACGCTAGCAGGACCACCTATCCTGATTAGCTCAAATTCGTTTCGGTCATGCAGTTGGCTTATTCATCCGTGATGCATTTTCCTGAAAAGGTAAATTTCGTAGAAATAGACTAAATTAGGCTCGCTGATCGTAACACCACAGTATTTAGGAAGACCTGCTTCACTCCACCAAGTATTACTCAGTTATTACCTACTCCAATTGATGTACTCTTACTCCACATATCTTTGCCTCGGACAGGATGAGCTCAGGTGAAACAGCAAGGTCGTCAACCAGCAAAAGTAATCAGCATCCTCGAAACGACCAGCGAGGGGTGAGCGGTGACTTCTTATTCGTTAACGAGACGATATCTGCTCCTTCGTTCAGACCTGGGGTTCGCTCAGAAATTAGCGCTCACATTCGTAGTATACAAACCGCAAAAAAGTCCAGGTCAAGCCATAAGCATGCGAGAAGGAGACAGTACATTCCCATCCGAGCAGCTGGGGATATTCCCGCTACTATTCCAGAGCAACTGCGTCATGATGCAAACTGTCCCTCAAGTCTTCCACAATACCCAACAAGAGGGACCACCTATTTAACTCACGCCTTGCACGATAAGAGGTTATTCAAGGATCTTGGACCTTCAATACCGCATCATCTCAAAGTCCCCAAACTCGTCACTCCTGTATTGAACGGTGGCGAAGATTTGGAGGCTAGAGAACTGGAGGTAGCCACGAGCGGGGTCTGCAAAGCTTGTGGACAAGAACTTAGACCCCAACAAAACGAAAATGTCTCGTATGAAAGGCTGATGGAAAGGATAGTGTTGCTAGCAGATCCTTGGGACAATAATTCTGTGAATAATTTAGGAACTGGGCAGATCGATCCTTTTTCGTGTTTTCCCATCGCAGACCCGAAGCCCTTCCAAAACCAGCTGGTTGATCATAGTAAATCCACCCCTCTACTTCATTCCAACCCCGTTTGCCTCTTATTTTTCTTATTTATTATGGATATGACTGAAATCTATAGTCGTTACCTGCCTCATACCTGGCCTTGTACCAGCAGAGGTTCCAAATAGTACAGTCAACTCGGCGGCAAAGGCTTGGTTTTCTTCCTCGCTGGAAACTCCATTCTTGTTCCATGCCTTAGTATTTGCAAGCTCTATCCACCTCGACTTCTTACATTATTCCAAGATCTTCCCTAATTCCCCACGGGCTCTTTCTCACAAGCTCTTTGTTATTCAAACACTCAATGAAACCATTTCCGACCCAATTCAGGCTGTACGAGATGAAGTTATCTTAGCTATTTTGATCCTTTCTGCCCACGAAATCATTCATACCTATCGGCCAGAATTCAACTCCTTTCATTCACCATTACAGAAACTGAAGTGGCTTCAAGTATATGGTAGCACGAACTTTATTCCAGAGCATCTAGAAGCTATGTGGAATCTCGTTAACCTCAAAGGTGGAATTGAGAATGTTAAAATGACTGGACTAGCAGAGACCTTAATTGAGTAAGTTAATCCGAGACTTGTTTTCTGCTTGTAAAACTAAGTGGGTTGCCAGGGCAAACGTTATATGCGCCACACAATCATTAACTAAACCAACTTTGTCACTACTACGAAGTTCTAGAGCCGGAGTATCTAGACTTATGTCTTGGGCGAACTCTTTGAATCATCTGTCAACCCACACACAGGGAGCTGGTTTCCGGAAGCTACGACACCTCGGCCTTACAGATGAGATGTTGTGCTCCTTTGAGGCGATAAATGCGTTGAATCTCGCCATCGACCATCATCTCCAAGGGATGTCAACTGGCTTTGGCCTCGGTTACATAGCAAAAGTTCGTGAAGCTGTCCAGCATGACTTGCTATGCTTATCAAGTGGCGATGACTTAGATCAACGAACTCTTGAAGATTCAGGGATATATGAGTGCTGTCGCTTATCAGCACTTATTTTTAGTATCGGAGTGACATATCCAATTCCAAACAGCTTTGGAGTTCTACGAAATCTTGCCCAATGTCTTAAGGTCTCAATAACAGCTATCAAGGGTGCACCACCACTTGATTTACTTCTATGGATGCTAGTACTTGGTGGTATTGCAGCCGTCGATAAACCAGAAAGGGGATGGTATGTCTCGGAGTTAGCTGTTTTGAAAACAGCAATGGATGCTCTTGATTGGGAGAGTATCAAGGTGATATTAGAATCATTCATGTGGCTAGAAAGTGCATGTGGCCAAGGGGGAAGATTTTTATGGACAGAGAGAACAGATTCAAGCTGCGATAATGATTAGGTATAGGACTTGTATCTAGTGTACGAGGGTATGATAAAACTGTGTGTTTAAAAGACTAGAAAATAGTGTAAACAATAAGAAATGAATAAGTAGTGTACGAGCGTAGAAGGAGCAGCTAATAAAATAAGAATCTCGTTAGCTTCTAGCTGACTTTCGATATGTATATTTCGGAAGAACAACTGAAGCAAGAACCTGAAGCAAAAGCCGTGTGTTTGAAAGACCAGAAAGCAGTGTAAACAGTAAGCAATAAATAAGTAGATGAATTAATAAATCAGTAAGAAAAGAATATCAGTTAAATAAAATTCGTATAATCAATGCTTTATTCGCAACAACGCAATCTATTCTCTCTTCTCTATCTCCATGATGTAACGGCACGAACACGGATGTAGCTAGTCAAGAGGCATATAAGAGTGCGTTAATAGTCTGAGTACATTTGGTTTATAGGCTAGCTACGAAGGAAAAGAAGAATATGAAGAAAGGAAAAACTACAGAAGTAAGGGGTGCCTTATCTACAGTAAGCTTCTCTCTCGCCCTAGTCCGAATAGACTCTGAATGTGCCCCTTATTCTTCTCACTTCGGAAATGAGGTTCTTATGCCCGAGCTGTCTACGCATGACATTCCATTCACGTGATATCCTGCTCATCACATTTGGCAGTTAGCAGCCGAAACAGCGTGCTATTTGCGAAATAAAACGCCTGTAGAGCCTGAAGAAAAGACTCTAATTAAAGCTTATAGTGAAAAGAAGCCTGGAATAGAGTATTTAAGAGCCTGAGGCTGCTTAGCCTACGCCTATATACCTAAGGAAAACAAGGCTAATAAGCTAGAGGCTACAGCAGTAGCTACTATATTTACAGAGTATAAAGAGACTTCTAGGCAGTACAGGCTATACGACTCTAAGAAGAAGCAATTTATCAAGGCGACAGCGCCTATATTTTATAAGAATAAGCTCTTAGAATAGAACTAGAGCGTTGCTCTAGAAGATGTAGTGCTGCCTTAAAGCTTCTAAAAAAGAGTTCAGAAGCCTATAGTTATAGGCTCTAGAGAGCTAGAGATTCAGCTTCTACAAGAAGTGCTAGATAATACTATTATAGTAGACACAGAGAACTTCTACGCTAAGAACGCTCAGAGTACGATTTTTGACGAATATTTTAGGCCGGAGCAGGCTTGAGTAACTGAACAAGAGTTAGTTCTAGTACTAAAGAGCCTAGAAGAAGCTTTGAAAGACTCTATCTATAGACCTGAATGAAAGAAAGCTACAGTAACAGAAGTCGCTAAATTGCAGGCTCTTGGTACCTGGACAGTAGCAAAACTGCCTGAAGAAAAGAAAGCTATAGGCTGTAGAATAGTATATGCACTGAAATATACTTCTACAGGCCTTATTAAACGCTACAAAGCTTGATTAGTAGGCTAGAGGTTTAGCTAGAAGCCTGGAGAAAACTATTTAGAGACTTTCTTACTTACAATTAGGCTTAAGAGCTTAAAATTGCTTCTAGCTATAGGCGCTGCAGAAGACCTGGATATTCTACAGTGCGACGTCGTAAGCGCTTATCCTAGGTCTAAGCTTTACGCTACAGTATATGTTAAGCTTACTAAATACTTAAGAAAGTTTTTAAAAATAAACTCTGACGAGGTTCTGCTGCTAAACCAGGCTTTGTATAGCCTGAAGCAGTCTGGAAGAGAATAGTATATTAAAGCTTGTAGAAGCCTGAAAACTCTAAGCTTTGAACTACTTTACAGTAAACCTAGCGTGTTTCGAAACGCTAAAACAAAGCAGCTTATAGGGCTCTACGTAGACGATATAATCGTTTTAGCTATAGATCGGCTAGCTGCTCAAGCTACTATAGACGCTATAAGGCGCCTTTGAGAAATCAAAGACTTAGAAAAGGTCTTACTGATTCTAAGCTTGAGAATTACTAGAGATAGAGCAAAGAAGTGCTTAAAAATCGATCAGAACTTCTATATTCTTAGCTTAATCGAAAAATACAAGCTTTAAGACGCTGTACTAGTCAGCTTGCTAGCAACTAGAAGAAAGGCCTATAGCAAGGCCTAGCCTAGAGAGCAGCTCGCTAATCAGGCCTTGTATCAGAGTGCTATAAGAGCCTTGTTGTAAGTCTCTAGAAGTGCTAGGTAGAAGATATTAGCGTCTGTCTTAGCACTCTTAGCCTACTGCAGCGAGCTTTTTGTTAGGCACTAGAACGCTGTCTTAAGAGTTCTTCGATACTTAAAAAGTACTGCAGATAGAGCTTGTATCTTCGATTCTACAGGAAAATATAGGCCTAACCTGCTAGGTTATACAGACGCTGACTACGCTAGAGATATTGACAACAGGGTCTCTCGTTCAGAAGTGCTATTTTTGCTAGAAGGTAAAGTTATAGTAGCTACTTTACAGAAGCAAAAATCTACAGCGCTTTCTACAAGGCAGTCAGAATATATAGCTTTGGCAGAAGAAGCTAAAACCGCTTAGTAGCTTAGCACTCTGCTAAGAGAAGTTCACTATACTCAGTACCTAAAGAAAGGCCTAAGCGTACCTATTTTTAGTAACAATACAGCTTGTATTGCCCTAGCAAACGATCTTATAGAGCACTATAGAACGAAGCATATAGAAGTTTGATACTACTATATTCGAGAGCTAGTTGCTAGCAAAAGGGTAATTTTAGAGTACATTAGCACCAAGAACATGCTAGCTGATATCCTTACTAAACTACTTTCTAATATAGCGTTCCAACGCTGTATTAGAGGCCTATTAGCCTTCTATAGAGCCTGAAGGCCTTGAAGTTATAGTGATTCTACAGGTTAGTTAGTGAGGGGGCTGTTGCAAAAGAACGGTCTGCAGTCAGAGCGATAGCTTGAGCGTGTTAGAGCTCTGTTTTAACTCGTTTCAGGGCCTCAGGCCCTGTTTCATCAGTTAAATCAGTACTAGTTGCCACTCTAGTATAGCGTACTGGAAGCCTATATATAGGAGGGTTAGGGTTAGGGTTAAATTAGCTCGAAAGAGTGTTTCTAAATGTCTTTAATTAAGAGTTGTTTGAGGAACATTGTACACGCGTGCAGCAGCTGATAAACTTCGAATTTAGCCTGATTAATAAGCATTAAGAGCTAGTGTAATTCGGCCTTTAGTTTGAGCTATTTGAAGCTATAGTTGTAAAGCAATTCGTGTTTGAATTCAAGAGTGAGGGGTGGTGGAAGGGATTCCAAGTCGCGTAGTGATATAAGTCGCTTACTGATAAACTACGTTATCTTCGATATGATTTCAAACACCCAGTACGCTGCCCAGGCCACAGCTGGAGATATATCGCAACTTCCCAAACAGATCTTGAAGATTGTGTGCGAGTACTCAGCTGCAAAGAATGATGCAAGCTTCCTACCTAACCTCGTTATTTTACTACTGACGAATATCCAAGGTTCCACTCTTGCAGAATGCGCTGAAGCTCTACGCCATGCATTATTTCATAAGCTGTCTCATAACTTTTTCGAAGAATTTCGTTCGCGAGATCTACTCCAAACTCTTCCTAACTTCAACACTCTTATTATATGTCTCATCACGTCTACTAAACCGACAGATCAAATACGTGATGCACAAATTGCATCGCGAGACTACTTAGCTCGTGCTTGAGGATCTAGAACGCTCTTTACGTTCCCGTACCAAATACTCCTGGAGTTTATTATTTTGCGCTATTCTTATTCTCTGCTTGTGCATCGAAAGCCTGCAGAGCTCGGCTGACATAATAGTAGTATGCGACATGCAAGAAAAGGAAGCGGAAGCGCTATACACACGTGACCAAAGTGTTATAGCCTGTGAGAAATTGAATAAATATTTATTTGAGCAGCTCAAGAAACTATTTCATGAGGTATATGAAAGTTATGGCGATAGGAATAATGCTAGAAGAGAGGATAAGACGTTTAATTCGTTGAAGGCCGCGGCTGCGAATCGGAGAATGAAGCTCGACTCGACGACAGAGGTTATAGTAAGGGAAATCTATAGAGTTGTAGATAATTCATGTGAGTATTGTACGAGGGGCAGAAGAGCAGCCAATAAAACAAGAGTCTCGTCGGCCCTCAGCTAGCTCTCGATAGTATATTTTGGAAGAATCAACCAGAGCAAAGAAACAAGCAGATAAATCAATGTATCAGTGCGAAGAGAATATCAATGAAATCCGTATAATCAATGCTCTATCTGTATCCAATCTGAATCTATTCGTGAAATCAATCGTATGAAAAAACCTAACTATCCTTCGTCTTCTCTTGTCGTGTCGTCCCTTCATGTAGATGCTCTGTAGAACCTCCTTTATAGAGAGTCCTACGCACGTGCTCCTGCTAGCGAAATGACGGAAAAATGTCATGCACCCTGGAACCCCACTACACTAGTACTTTAACTAAAAACTATACTTGTATGTTATATACTATTAAAACAACTAAAACAAGTAAATTTTTATAATAAACTACTAGCAAGTGTTGCTATAGTATAAAACAATAAGCTAGTTACTATTTATAATAAAAAAAAAATTTAAACTAAAAACTTTATATAACTAAAAAAATTTATATTAGCAAAAACACTAAAAAAGTAGCTAAACTAAACTAAAGCAAAAAAATTAATATAAAAAATTTATAAGTTATAAAAAACTACTAAAGGCAATATACAAAAAAGCTAAAAACGTTATGCTATACAAGCTAATAAGTACTAAAAAGCAGTAAACTTTAAAGTAAAAAATATAGTATAAGTTTTAACAAAACATTAAAAAACAAATTAACTAAGTTAAAAACTAAGTAGCTAAATAAAAAAAACTTTTTAAAATTATAAAATAACACAGCTATTTTATAACGGCACGAACACGGATGTAGCTAGTTAAGAAGCATATAGAAGTGCGTTAATAGTCTGAGTACATTCGGTTTATAAGCTAGCTACGAAGAAAAAGAAGAATATAAGAAAAGAAAAACTACACGAGTAAGGTGTGCCTTATGTACAGTAGACTTTTTTCTGGCTCTAGTCCGAATAGACTCTAAATGTGCCCCTTATTCTCCACTCTCCGGAAATGAGGTTCTTATACCCGAGCTGTCCACGCATGACATTTCATTTACGTAATATCCTGCTTATTACATATTTATTTAAACTTAAACTACTAGAATTTATTAAAGTATACTTTATATTTTATATAAACTAGCTTTAGAAAGCTACTACAAACTTACTACTAAGCTAATTAAACTTAAAACTAGCACTACTATTGTACGAAAGGCAAAGAAGCAGCTAATAAAAAAAGAATCTCGTTAGCTCTTAGCTAGCTCTCGATAGTATATTTCGGAAGAACGACCAGAGCAAAGTGTCACGGGTTAGACCCGGTTGTCAGGACCTAGGCCTGAGGGCCTAGGCAGGAATTAAGGCAGCACCCGAAGTTGACTTTTTTGATGAAAGAGATAAGATCAGCATGGCGATTACCAGAACTATCGATAACACTATCGATAACACTATCGATAGAACTATTAATTGACTATTAACAGAGACTATTGAAAAGGAAACTATACGAGAAGAACCGTGTTGGCTGTCTTTCTCGTACGAAGGGTATATATAGAAAGCTTCAAGCACTTAGTGCTCTTCAGCTTTACCTTCTTGAAATAACAGATTTATCATTCACGTGTTTTGACCGTGCAATCGTGAAAC
>QYAI01000158.1:0-57277 GCA_003988855.1 Arachnopeziza araneosa
TTATTTGATCAGTGAACCTTTGAGTTATATATATATTCTCTCATTCAAAAGTCTTATTGCTTACATGAGCAATACTATCGGCTCGAACCGTGACAGATATGAGACATTAAAATACGAGTATTCAGTATGACGAAGGATGCCAAAGAAAGTATGGAATACAGTTCAAGTTTGTAAAAATGATTAAAGAGTAGCCATTTTCTTGGCTCAGCTTAGATTATGACATTAATTCCTCCTCGCATATATATTCCATAAGATCCACAAACCCCATCACGCCGCCGGCTGCGGAAACTCATCGAGGACAATCTCCTTGCCGGTGATCTCAAACGCGACGGAATCACTGGTCGGTACGTCGATGAGCAGCTCGTACGTGCCCGGGTATAGCACCGTATTCCCCTTCTCGTCGACGCGGGCCAGGTTCCCCAGGGTGAGCTGGAAGCCGGCGTGCCGCGTCTCGCCCGCGCCGATGCCGCGCAGGCGCGTATAGGCGGCGAGGTCTTTGAGAGGGTAGGGCTGGGGGCCGTAGGAGCCGGAGAGGAAGCCCAGGGCGATGAAGTCTGAGGTCGTGGTGCCGGTGTTGGTTACGGCGAAAGGGAAGATGGTGAAGGGGCAGAGGTCGAGGTGGGCCGAGGTGCAGTTGGAGACGAGGGAGGTGGTGGTGTACGAGCGGCTGGAGTTGGATCGCAGGTGGAAGGACGTGTTGAAGGTTGTGTAGTGCAGACCGTGGCCGAAGGGGAGGACGGAGCTGTTGTACCACTTGTAGGTGCGCCCTGGGCTGGTGGAGCTGGCGCGCAGGCTCATGTCGGTGAGAGGGACTTGGTCGACGTAGCTCGCTGGGTACATGGTCACGGGCAGACGTCCGGCCGGTGCATTCTTTCCTGTCAAGATGTCGAAGACGGCCGTTCCCCCATCCTGTCCTGGGAATCCGGTCCAGAGAATGGCCGAGATGTTCTTGTTGGAGAGGTAGGGAGTCGCGTCGTTCTGGTCTCCCAATTCGACAATCACGCAGGGTTTTCCGAGTGAGCTAATCTGAGAAATTAGATCTTGCTGTGCTTTTGGGAAGGTGATGTCGTTTCTATCGAGTGCCTCCTCTTCGATAGAGAGGTCGTTGCCGCCAAAATAGAGAACGATATCGGATTGATTGGCGGCTGCAACGGCTGCTTCTGTCCATGTGTCTACGGTTGATGAGCCTGCTGAAACTGGTCCTGCGGCATACGTTACATTGAAGCCAAGTTGTTTCGCAGCGTAAAGTGGTGAGTGGAAGAACGGAGGAATGCCGGCATAATTTCCTATCATCTGTCTCGTGGCATTTGCCCAGAAGCCAATTATCGCGAGAGACGGCTTCTGAGTCGTATTCAACGGTAGCAATCCATCATTTTTCTTCAGGACAAGTCCGTCAACAGCTGTTTGCAAGGCGAGTGCTTGAGCTTCTGGTGTGTTGACATTACCCCAGTTGTACGAGCGGTACTCGGTGGCATTTGCAGGATCGAAATATCCAACACGTACTAGTCCTTGGTACAATCGTTTCAAAGCTTGATCCATTGTGGCTTCGGTGAGTAAAGATTGGTTGTAAGCTCCCGTAACATCAGTTCGGTGTCCAGCTTCGCAAACAGTGTCCGTTCCGGCAGCGTAAGCCAGCCCAGCTGATCTCGCGGCCGTGGTGGTGAAATTGTGATTGCGGTAAAAGTTTTGAACGGCTTCACAGTCACTGGTGATGTATTGATTATCATCAGTCCAGCCCCAGTGCTCACGCAAGATTGTTTGCATTAGGTACGTATTGGCGCAACTTGGAACTCCATTGACCTCGTTGTATGAGCACATGATGCTACCGACCTTGGAATCTCGGGCACACTGTTGAAATGGCGGCAGATAGTACTCGGAGAGATCTTGCGTAGAGACAATGGCATTGAAGTCGTATCGCGTGACGTTGTGCCAATTTTCAAGGTCATAAGCAGCAAAATGTTTACAAGTCGCAATGACTTTTTTGAACTTCTGATTGCCTTCTAAACCAGTCAAGAGCGCTTTGACATATCCTTTGATTCTGAATGGATCTTCGCCTGGCGTCTCAGCACCTCGACCCCATCTAGGATCCTTGTACGGATTGATGTTGGGCGTCCAGAAATCCAGACCAGCTTGACCTGCATTACTAAAGGCGCGGGCTTCGGTGCTGATGATGGTTGCTACTGACTCGATTAAATCGTCGTCAAATGCTGCAGACAAGCCAATTGGATTTGGGAAGGACGTGGCAGAAGAGTAGTTTCCTACAGGGGAAAACAAGACTCCAGGTGAAGCTGCAACGCCATGGAGAGCTTCACTCCACCACTCATAAGGTGCTAATCCAAGACGAGGTGCACCCGCGCTTGAACTATCATCATAATCAATACTTTTCTGGGTTAAGTGATGAACAGACCACTCACTCTACAAGATTTACCAGCTTCTCGGAGATGTTGAAAGCGGCAATGATTGCTGCTGCTCTGTCGGCCGGTGACGCTTCCGTATTGCAGACGAGATTCTTGGTCAAGAGAGCTGGCCCATTTATGCAGTCTGGGAAATGTATGATACCAGCTACTCCTCTCAGAAACGCACCGAAAGCAAGAAATTTTACCTGTGTACTCTTCATTATACAGACTTGGAGAGGGAGATCCTAGGTCAGTCACTCGATCCTCTTGCAGAGGCATTGTCAATCCATTTATACTCTCGATTGAAATTTTACGTTGATTACAACCATAACTACCGCCTGCACTCGTTCATCTACCGGCAGGAACCAGATATTGAAAATAGGGAGATCTGATGTACTAGGCCAAACATCTGTGGCAAGGGATAAAATCAGTTACATACAGCCCTTTCAGCCTCTTCATAGCCTGCGGTTTCGTTTCTTGTTGAGTAAATGTTGCATTGGCGAGTTTTAGCGAGGAAAATTAATACTTGGCCGTGCCGAAGCCGTTGGCCTTGACAGTGCTGTGCGACGCACGATATAGATCATGAATCTTGTTAGACAGCGAGCGCAGCTGGTAGGTTCAGCTTTGAATACTTTGACAAGGTGTTCAACCAAAAATAAAGTTACGTGCTATAAGAATATTTTTGGGGTGGTGTCACTTGAACACGAACAATATGCAGAGATGAGGGGAATGTAGATCTTTGTGCATTCTGCCAGCACAACTTCGGAACATCGCGATCATGAGAATGAGATCAGGGCGGTGCTCCTCAGCTTTAAGTCTTGAACAGCTCATGGTCAAGATGAGTAATCGTAGTCAGATATTTAGGACAACAAACAGGGGAAATGGTGGAATACGACCTAGGACAATGATTGGCTCCAGTTGAACGGTGGTGAGCTATCAGCCCTGTGGCTTCGGCCTCCCAATTTAGGCTTTGGCCAGCATGAGGCTTGAATGAAGGGGAGTGGAGGCTGATAGTGAAACCTTGGCGGTAAGCCGCAGCACCCAAACGAGAAAAGTGGCCAATTTGATTCGATGCGGCGGCCGACACTGTTTTCCCAAAAGCGGAATTTGCTGCTGTTATTTCTCCTTGCAATTCGTTCCGTGTGCCAGGTCAAGTCTGGGTGCTGGTGTGCTGACCTCAGACGGCATGCAGCTCGTACCGCGAGAATTACTCTTTATGATGTGGATGCCTTGGTCATCGATCCTCAGTTTCTCACTCGAGTGTCTTTCTTTTCTGTCGCTCTTTTAGGATCTGTTTAGGACGCGATGGGATTCCAAACAGTATTTTTGCTTCTACTGCTCGCAGTGAAGCAGGTTGTAAAAGCACAATATGATCCTGTGACCAACTTTTGTCGACGGTTGGACCACCAATCGACAATAATCAATGGCATGCTTTACATCGATGGAGGGAGGGAGGTGTTTGCAACCTCCTACGAGAATGGGACGCAAATGTCTAATCGCACACTGGGGAATAGTAAGATCACCTACTAAATATCAATGGCCAGCACTTACTTCAACAAGATCAATACCTCATCGCCGTCAATATGAGCCAGTCCTGGGATTGGACAAATGGCCTCCCTCAAGTTGAATATTCCAAGAAACAAGATGTAACTGGTGCTCTGGAAGTCCCAGACATGTCTCGCGGCGCCTTATACCCCGATCCTGTTAGCAATACGACATTCTGGCTCTTTGGTGGATCCACTGCGACTGATAATCAGACATTCCAAGGTTGGGAATATCCTCAGCCACAAGCAGATTCCCTCTGGTCGTATGATACAATAAAAAACGCCTGGACAGCTTACAACATGTCGGCGTATGGCGTGCATAAACCGGCTTCGGGAGCAACCGTCTCTGTGCCAGACATGGGATTGGCGTTTTATTTCAATGGTGAGCAAGATAATGGCACCTCTTCCGAGACGGTGAACCTTGTGTCTGGGATCAAATTTTTGAGTGGAATGTTGGTGCTCGATTTGAACAACAAGACTGCAAAAAATATCTCGACAGAAGCTGTGAGCGACCAAGCAAGAGTGCGAGGACAGATGGTCCATGTTCCACTGAATGGTACGGATGGTATTCTGGTTCTCATTGGAGGCGGAGAAAAACCGCTCACAGATGTGACGCACGACTGGAGGGGAGATCTCGTCTCGCTCGAATCGGTCGATGTATTCGACGTCGGTTCTTTGAAGAATGCCAGTGCTCCCGACGGAACATGGTACTCTCAAACTACCACGAGCTCTACAGGCTCATTCCCTGCTCCTCGACTCGACGCTTGCATGGTCATTGTTTCTGCACCCGATAACTCAAGTCATAACATATACATGTATGGCGGCCGAGACGGATTGAATACATACTATGATGAGATCTGGGTTCTTACCATACCTTCATTCCAGTGGGTATCGCTCTATAATGGTACATCGCCACGCTATTCTCAAACATGTCATGTCGTAGGAAACCGACAAATGATAACAATTGGTGGATCAGACACTCCACATTTGACGACTGGATGCGATTGGGAAACGAAAGGAGTTGCCATTCTGGATTTGAGTACGCTTGAATGGGGTAGTGCATACACTGTTGATGATGGTGATTACACCGTGCCCGATGATGTTGTGAAAGCAATTGGGGGGTCGTAAGTAGAAATACTCAACTACCAGACTTGCACTGATCAACTCTTAGAAACACCGGAGGTGCCAAAACCATCACGCCGAAAAATGGCTTTGCAAGTACAGAACTGGGAGCCCTCTTCGGCCAAATTAACGTGACCACAACAACTCCTACCGCTCCACCCTCAACCTCCAGCTCGCCTCCTGCTGCCAGGAAGCACACGTCCGTCGGGGCAATCGCAGGCGGTGTTATTGGCGGTCTGGCCGTCTTAGCAGCTGTTCTTGGAGCGATTCTCTTCTGGTTAAACCGTGCCAAGCGAAACTGGACAGCTCACGATTCAGCTGCGCAGCTAGAAGGGAGGGAGATCAACCCCACTGTCCTGGACAGCGAACCATTGTATGAGAAACCTGGGCATGGTATTGTCATCTCGGAACTTGCGAATAAAGATTCGAAGAGCCATTTCAGTAGTGAGGCGGAGACCGTCGTGCCAGTGGAGATGCCTGCCGATGAGCTGAGATGGAGCATGGACAAAAGAAGAGGGAACCACGAGGAAGATCAAAGAAGTTGACTCTTGAATGAGAGATGAGCTACCATTTAAATGCCGAGAAGCATTGGTGACGAGAGAATCGTGCCAGGTTCGCCGGAGAAGAGCAGGTTGTAATTCATAGCATACCTAGGTATTCATCCTGGAATTGGAGAGCCGAACCATAATGAAATAATGGTACCCAAGTGTCTGAGGCTCGGTGTATTGTAGCTTGTGATCTTCTAGCAATATATGGTTGTAGTATAATGTTGAATGAAGGAGGAATAGTTGGATAATGTTAGCGACTTTTACTCTACCAAGGAAGTGTTAACCAAGACCAAGTTCATGGGTCACGTGTGTGTCACGTTTTCGGTTTCGCGATTTTCAACCTGGAAGTTGATCGTTTGATTTTCATCATCTATAGACTTTTGTGTTGATCAATGCAGAATTAGACACAAGCCCAAGGAAAGATCATTGTTGGTTATCTTTGTTGATCAAAAGTACACGGTAGGGGACTTTTAGTCGCCAAAGGGGGTTGCTTATGCAATCTTCAACGTACAATATCTTACATAAACTCGTGTAAAGTTGCTGTTGGTCGCGCGGCGCAGGGTCGATTGAGACGTTCCGACTCTGAACTTACGTAAGCTATTTTCGGTTGATATGAATGGCCACGAGAACGATTGAGTGGAACATGACGTTTGTTTGTACTATGTGACCAAAGAACTCTGAGTGTATATATTCCGAGATGTCTCCTCGTTTCTGGCGTTCTGTACTTGCAACTTGATAGTTCATTTTGTCAATTGAATTACCAATTCTCGATATTATTTCAAGAATTATACTCGAGTATCAGATACTCCCGCGATTTCAGTCATGTCTCTCATCAAACCATATCAGATCTCCGTCCCTGAATCATCTCTCGCCCAGCTTAAGACAAAGCTCTCTTCCACCACCTTTCCCATTGAATCTGAATTCTCCGATGATTGGGAATACGGTACCCCTCTCTCTGACATCCAACGGCTTGCCGCCTACTGGAGAGACGAATTCGACTGGCGAGCCCAAGAAAAGCTGATCAATGAGAAGTTACCTCAATTCACGAACATAGTTGAAATAGACGGGTTTGGCCCATTGGAGATTCATTTCGTACATCAGAAAGGAAAAGGACAGAAGAATATCCCATTCCTGTTCTGCCACGGCTGGCCGGGCAGTTTCCTCGAAGTCTTGAAGATCCTTCCTCTGTTGACCGAGGGAAACAAAGATGGTGTCTCGTTTGACGTCGTTGCGCCTTCGTTGCCGAACTTTGGCTTCTCCGAGGGCGTGAAGAAGAAGGGGTTTGGAATACCTCAATATGCAGAAGCGATTCATAAAGTGATGATGAATCTTGGCTATGATAAATATGGTGAGCTCAGAGTCTTAACTTAAGTTCAAGTCACTGACAAAATCTAGTGACTCAAGGAGGAGACTGGGGCTTCCTTATCACCCGACTAGTTGGTGTACTGTACCCAGAACACTGCCTCGCATCACACATCAATTTCTTCGACGTGACCAGAGAGGTACTGAAGAGTTATTTGGAAACACCAAACGAATCACTTACCCAACAAGAGAGAGACGGACTCGCTCAAACACAATGGTTCTACAAGGAAGGCTTCGGATACAACCTCGAACACAGCACCAAGCCCTCCACGATCGGATTAGCGCTCGCCGACTCACCCGTGGCGCTCCTGTCTTGGATCTACGACAAGCTCCACGACTGGACCGACTCCTATCCCTGGACCGACGACGAGATCCTGACGTGGATCTGCATGTACCAGTTCTCGCGCGCGGGACCAGCCGCCGGCTGTGTCATCTACTACGAAGCCATGCACTCACAGAGAGAGATGACCGAGAAGAGATTCGACTACAATGGCAGGGTCAAGTTGGGCATCAGCTATTTCCCCAAGGATATATGCGTGGGCCCGAGTGAGATGGGGAGGAAGTTGGGTGATTTAGTGTTTGAGAGGAGGCATGGAGATGGTGGGCATTTTGCGGCGTACGAGAGGCCGGGGTTGCTTGCTGGCGATTTGTTCGAGATGTTTGGACCTGGAGGAGGCGCGAGAAATATTGCGTTGACGACTAGGGTATCAGCTTAGAGCTAAAGTAGTGTATATGAGGAACCCCAGTGGAAACCTATATATTTCAGCATTCTTATCCCTTCAATTTTGTTTCATAAAGGTATCTCCCATGTTATTAGACTTTGGGTTAGGCATAGCTTGGTCACGCTGAAAACTACTTTGATCTACCCCGAAGAATCTCGTAGCCTTCTTGCTCAACCATACACGACAAGAACAAATCCTTGATTCCTCCTGTTGAATACATCATCTTCAGCGACACGCACAACTCTTTACCATGCGTTTGCTTCCTCAAGAGTCCGTTATATTTATCAATATTATCCAGAGACAGATGTCTGGACGATATATATTACTCCATTGCTGTGCGGGATAATACTTCACAGTCTTATATAAAAAACACTTTTAATAGCCCGAATACAAGGTTGGTTTTTCTAGATTGTTGTTTTGAGCGGTTTCCGAATTGAAGGGTTACATTAACAGGCAAGCAACCCGGCCTGTTCGGCACGAGCCGATACGTATGCATCGACTCAAAGACCTAAGCCTCCGGGCAGTCGCGCTTCGTCAAGCACTCAAGGGCAAATTGAAGTCCGGATCTAAGTTGGCAAGTCACAATCAATCGCACGACGAAGATCAAGTGGTCTGCACAATATGTGTAGATCTCCTGAAGCAGAATCCCAAGCTTTGTTCTAGCTGTCAGGCCTCGGATGACCTCACACATCTGCTTTCTTGTAAATGGGGCGACTATCTACCAGTGGACCCAAGTGTCTTCACCTTGGAGGTTGGTTAAAGTTGGAAATTATTGCCTGAAAATGTTGAAAAGTTTTATCAAGATCTAGCAGATGCTATGCCGCCAGATGGCTGGGATTGGCTGGACATGGTTCCGTTGGAAGGATTGGGTAGCCGTCAGCGCAGGCATTGTCTGCTCTGTCAACTGATCAAAGAAGCTGTCGACGACCATTTGAACCACCATAATATTGACGGAGTTGCTGCAAATGTGGGAACCTGGCGCCCCTTTCCTGTATTGTATTGGAAACCCAGGAAAACCAGATCAAACAATGTCGAGCCAGACATTGATACAACCAGCCGAGAAGAGATACCAACATTCGGTGGCGTCGCGAGACGATTGATGTAGAATATGTGAAAGCATGGCTCGAGCGATGGCACGCTAACCATGGCCTTGCTTGCAATTCAATACGAGACTTGGCAAAGCTACCGCATTTATTTCGACTTATCGATACAAAGAGGTGGTGTGTCGTGAACCCGATGAACCAAAAAGACCTCAAATATCTAGCCCTAAGCTATGTGTGGGCAGCCGCTGAAGGTACCAGGCCGACCGAAAAACAGTCTCTCCAGCTACAACAGAGCTTGGTAGCTGTGCTTGAGCAACCCGGGAGTCTCCTAAGCGCAGACAAATATCTCCCGCCCATGCTGGCTGATGCCGTCCAGCTCACCACAGATTTCGGCTACCAGTATTTGTAGATTGATTGCTTGTGTATCATTCAAGACGATGCAAGCCGGCAATCTGATCAACTCAACGCCATGGACACAATTTACAAGTCTGCAGACCTCACAATAGTTGCTCTTGCGGATCATGTGGAGGGCTTACCAGGAACATCGAGCCGACCGCGCAGAGCATCGTTGTCCAACAGAACATGGGAGTTACATATGAAAAGAGCTGATGTATGGGCTGATCTGCCAAAATTTCATCAGATAGTCACCAATTCACGCTGGAACTCTCGGGGCTGGACATACCAGGAACGTATATTGTCCAGGCGATATCTATTTATGGCGGGGAACTTCGTCTACTTGAATTGTCCAGAGGGACTTGCTACCTACGCGGGAGATCGTGCGCATTTTGAAGAGGAGAGTGGCTATGAGAAAGGCATTTATGACATTAATGACTCTGGAAGCACCTTTTTTGATGATGCGTTCTCTATCTATGCAGCAACTCTCAAGGATTATACAAAACGCCATTTAACATACATTAGCGATAAACTCAATGCTTTCTTGGGTGTGGCAAATGGATTTGCTGCTCAGCTTCAGACGGCTATGCTCTTCGGCCACTTGAAGAAGACAGGAACTGGTTTGGGGTAAAGACGATCGGCAGCTGCATATCTATGGATCGCGGCAGCATCCAAAAGATGACCCAATCAGTGTGGAGACATATTAATTGGCTAAATCTATGCCAGGAAGTCTGCTGTTTAACACGGAGGTTGTCAGGGCAAGAATTCGTAGATTCACGGACGATGTTCAGCATGACGAGGGGGGCGTGGGATATCACATAACGTTGCAAGCATGCACGAATTCGAACTTCTCTCTAGAACAGGCCGAAGTGGCTTCCAAAACTTGGACGGGGAGTACGATAGTGCCGACTCTGATGCGGATGAGAAAGAAGAGATAGTCTTTGACATCAAGGATTCGAAAGATACTACGCTTGGTCAAACAATGGCACTCTGGGCTCGGACGGAAGTTCAATCTGGAAATGGCCATTTACAGTACCCAACAGATCTGAAAAATATGCTAGACGTACAGAGAGAGCATACGGTGGTGGTGATTACAGCTTGTCGTTCGAATTACAAGCTAGCGCACGGCTCCAATGATCGTCACTCCTTGGCGGTTTTGGTCTTGGAGGAAGACGTCGATCGTAAAGTGTATAGGCGACTGGTCATTAGAGCCGTCGACTCGGATCTGTGGAAGCTTGCGAATCCTGAATGAAAGACGATAGTTTTGGCATAAATCCATGTAACAGGGGTCTCGTGGATCCTCGACAGGGTGGTCGGCACTTGGATCAAGGCTTGCCATCTCTAGGAAACAAATCTTGAAGAATTCAAGCGGTTTTTCTGTTCCCTGCATTTCAATGTTCTCTTGAGTACGTGAGGTCACTACATTTGTTCAGCCTTTTCCTCGTGTTAGGGGTCAAAGGCCCAAGCAGAGCGCCCGTCCCTACCAAAATATCTACCTAAATCCACCTGTGCAAGTTCACTAAACATAAAGTTCCTCTTGAATTTAAGAATCATGGATCTAAACTTGACAATCCGGGTCGTGATCTAACGGAATCTATGACTCAAACAATTTCTGAATGGTATCAGATAGGCTCTTTTCTATGACCCCTTAAACAAGAATTATTGAAATAACATCTCATTCCTCTGGTAGAAAAATTGGCATCAATCCAGTCGTGTAAAAATCACAGTGGATTGGTTGACTCTTATTCACAGATCCGAACAAACGAGAAAACATAAAACTCTTAAGACGAGGTCAAAATAAAAGAAGCCTCAATCACACCTAGGCGCATCTGCCACTTTCTGTGTACTAGCATTAAATAGAGAATTTCTTTTATGCTACCTTGTTACATTATCCCAAGCAATTGTTATTAGCTTGAGCTCATGCAACATCCTTCTATATGATGTTAATGAGTAAGGAAATAAAACTCCAGTTCGCCAAACTCCATCGCTACACTTATGAGAATGCTCTAATCCTCCATTGACGTGGTTTTGGTCCATTAATTATTTGATTTTTATGCCGTGTGTTTCCCATGCTGCTTTCGTATCCGTCCATTTTTGTCGAATTAGTCGTTCCTGCAGAACTTTCAGCCACGCTCAGTAACAGTCCATCTTCTCTTTGGGCCAAACTCTCGAATCTTCTCTGCCAAGCCGGGCGGCTTTGGTGCTCCCCACAATCCCAACGGAGAAATTTCGTCTGGGTCAATATCCTGATCATCAATAGCCTTCTCGTTCTCTTTCTCATCGAAAACAGGGGCTATTGGTAGCTTCTCTTCTTGCGAAACATCTTGTGTGCCATCATCTCCAAAGTTCAATATCATATCATCCTCTTCTTCCACCTCCGGCTCCGGTGTCTTGGGTCGTGGTGCACTCCAGAGTCCAATGGAACTTGATTTGTTGGGTGCATAGTTTCGGGAAGTTGAGCCGGTGACGCTCGCCGCCCGACGAATGCTTCCTAGATTGCTATTTGCAGTTGCTGGTCGCGCCCTGCCATCAAAAGAAGAAGCATTGCCGAAACGGTCTCGAAAATTGGATGTTATGGATGGAGTTCTGGATGAAGAGGGAGTAGATGATGCGCTTGTTCTTAAGTGCTCTGTATTTGCCACTAATTTGACGTCATACTGATCAGAGATGCTGATAGTTCTTGAAGATGCTCGAGAATGTGCCTTGGGCGTTGCGGTAGGAGAAGATGAAGGCGAGTTTGGAGGTGAAGGCTTTTGGACAGCCATCGTTAGAGAAGCCATTCCGACATCCAGAAGAACCGGTTGGTTTGTCAGAGCGCCAATAAGAGCATTGCAGCCAGCTCCATGTGTGACCAGTATGAGTACTAGGTCTGTGTCTTCGTCTACCTCCTCAGGAGTGATGGCTCGACTGCCAGTCTTCGTCACGAGTTTCGCAGGGTCGTCGCTATTCCGATACCAGTCAATCATATTTTGTAATCCTGCTCGAAATCTCTTGTGCATCTGACTCCATTCTTCGCCATATTCACCACCATTTCCCCATTCTTGTGGTTCACGCATGCTGTCCCATTGATAGTCCACCTCAACACAGGCATCTCGCGCATGAGAAACATATCCTAATGGGATAGGTTCCGAATTAGAGACCGCATAGCTTGGAATAGGATGTTGGTATACGCCTCGGCTTCCTGGAGTTTGTACTTGAAGAATTGGTGGTATTCGGCTGAGTCTACTGCCATGACTTCCTGTACTACTGAGGCTACCTGTCCGTTCCCGAGGAAGAGCAGCAGCTAGAGGAGACAGACTGGGCAACGCAAAATCTTCCTTGTCTTTCTCCGCGAGAACCACTGGGCTACCCCAGCCCCCAGGAAATGGCTGATTGGTATTGATAGTGATATCTCGAGCTTGAGTCAAGTTGCCATAGTCCTCTCTACGGAGAAGATCCGCCTTAGCACCTGCTACCATCATAATTGAGCTAGGAGGGGGTGTGATCTGTTCAAAATAGTCAGGCGATAGCCATTCTCCAAGAAATGCATCCACACGAATGGTCGACTTTTTGATATTCGTTTGCAGCTCTTGTGGCTGTCCGTTGGTCATCGAAGAGTCAGGAAGCGAAATTGGGTTTAAAGCTGGAGAGCCGATCTTCAAAGGTCGAATATTTGGTGGTGAATGGTTTGGCTTGGTAGCTTGTGACGGTAGTGGTGGGCTATGACCTGGGTTCTGGGCTAGCCCAGCGCTAATTGCGACGGATGTTTGCACACATCTTAAGAAGGGCGAGGAATGTATAATGACTTTATGCCTCCTTT
Organism: Arachnopeziza araneosa; assembly: GCA_003988855.1. Classification (NCBI taxonomy): domain Eukaryota; kingdom Fungi; phylum Ascomycota; class Leotiomycetes; order Helotiales; family Arachnopezizaceae; genus Arachnopeziza; species Arachnopeziza araneosa. The sequence goes on from QYAI01000158.1 coordinate 12,930, forward strand.
TTCGTTTGTTTCCACCGGACAAAGTTTCTCCCTCTGTGGCAGGTATTTCATCGTCCGTCTCCCGACTCCGCAAGATGCTCGCAATTCTCGTGCCTAAAACTCTCGATTGAGTCCAGCCGCCATACGTAAGAGGGGGATCGTAAGGAGTAGGAGAGGTGAGATGCCATTGCTTGTCGGCAGCATCAAGTCGAGCGCCGTGTCTGGATGAAGTCAGTACCTATCGTGGCGAGCCCCTCCTTCGAGCTTGATTCTGAATGGTCCGCCAGAGTGTGCCAATAGTCAAAGTGTTTAGTAGGTAGAGAAAGAATAGGAGAATGGCATACCTGACGACAATGATGACTGTGGGAGACCAACCCATTACATTGGTGATGATGAGTCTGAGAAGAATTCAGGATGGATTTGTAGAAGAAGAGCTTCCAAGATCAAAGTCTGAGACGGGGATGAGATATTGCGGGGCAGCGTGCATGTGATGGAGAAAGCTACTAAAACCACGTGGGTATGTGGCGGCCTTATTTGATGAGGCAACAACGAATTTGTAAGCGAGCCTTCAGGAGATGGTACAGATGATATTCTCATTCACTTCCATATCTTCTTCACCAACAAACTCTTTTCGTTTAATATTGCAACGATGAAGCTCTCCAGGTGGTTGGAATTGCCTGTGGCATTGGCATCATTATTAGCTCCGGTCTCGGTTTCTGCAGAGCATACAAGCAATTGGGCCGTTCTGGTATCAACTTCTCGATTCTGGTTCAACTACAGACATCTTGCCAATGTCCTTTCATTGTACCGTACCGTCAAGCGACTGGGCATTCCGGACTCACAGATCATTCTCATGCTGCCCGATGACATGGCATGCAATCCACGAAACGCTTTCCCAGGCACTGTCTACAGTAACGCGGATCGTGCAGTTGATCTCTACGGAGACAATATCGAAGTGGATTATAGAGGCTATGAAGTGACAGTGGAGAGTTTCATCAGATTATTGACGGATAGGGTGGGAGAGGAGATGCCTAGAAGCAAGAGACTGTTAACGGATGACCGAAGCAACATATTGGTATACATGACTGGACATGGAGGCAACGAGTTTTTGAAGTTCCAAGATGCAGAAGAGATTAGCGCCTTCGATTTGGCAGATGCCTTCGAGCAGATGTGGGAAAAGAAAAGGTTGGTCATACACTTCCTAGGCTTGGTGAAGTCCTGGTGAAGTCCTAATGAATGTAGATACCACGAGCTTCTCTTTATGATTGATACATGCCAAGCGAACACGATGTACAGCAAATTCTACTCACCGAATATCATAGCGACTGGTTCATCGGAAATAGACCAGTCGTCCTACTCCCACCATGCAGACAGCGACATCGGAGTGGCAGTCATCGATCGATACACCTATTATAATCTGGATTTCCTTGAAACTCAAGTAAGGGAGCCAAGTAGCAAAAAGACTCTAGGGGATTTGTTTGATAGTTACGACGAATCTACAATACACTCGGATCCAGGTTTCCGCTGGGATTTATTTGCAGGTGGAGAGCAAGCCGGACGTGAACGATTAGTTATGGACTTTTTTGGCAATGTACAAAACGTCGAGGTTGACAATGGGAACAATGCTACGGAATGGAAGGAGGACTTGTTAGCCTTGGGGAAAAAGATTGCTGAGTTCAGAGAGAGAGCTGCTGCTGAGGAAGCTGCAGGGAGAAATGCAACATCACCTGAACCAATACTGGAGAGGTATGTGCCAAAAAAGCTTAGAGCTGCTAAAGTAGAAGTTGATTCGAATTGGTTTGGAAAGAAGGTGGTTGGTGCCTGGGCTCTTGCTGGTTTCTCACTAGTTTGGTTTGTGGCTTCGCGCCTAGAAGCTGTATGATAGGAATTTGATACCAGTTACGTTGATTTTCTTCGGGCCTTTATTGCTCAGGACCTCGGGCGTTAAGTAAATTGGCTTTCGCGTCTTTTCCGCACTCCATGACGTGGCGTCTTCACCGAGGCCTTATATTCTTGTGGATACTTTCAACTTGACATTCCTGACCTTCATCTGTAGGCTATATCCATCTGTTGCTCCTTTTTTTCTCTCGATTATGGTATGTTCCTGTTGACACCCTTGCATATTTCTATTTTTTCATGTATTACTCTGTCTAAATCCTCTTAAAGGTAACCCTTGGGGGTCCCAACCTTCAAAATGAGCTAAATATGACATTTCCAACTGGTCATTTGTCATAGGACCCGTCTTCTGCTTACCTACCTTCTCAAAGCGCCTCGATAACCACAGATAGCACCAACTCTTCCAAAGAAGGGAACGATTCGTGCCATATCCTCCCAAATCACCATCTTGGCCTCCGTTTTCTCTTCCCAGAAACCCTTCCAAAAGTCAGCCGTACCTCCAGGAACATACACCTCAAAGACCCTCAAACCTTTTAAGTTTGCAAAAAAATTTCTCGCCTGATGCTTCACTGCAAAATCCTCACCTATGATACGACCGGTCGTCAAGATTCGGAACTCCTCGAGCAAAGATATCCGCGATTTCTCTGTTGGAAAGTAAGGTGAGGGCATCAGGGCAGCTGCTACTGGTTGTAGAGTCCAGACTCAGAATGCGGATAGAGGTAAGACGGGAAGCCAGGATAGCGCCTGCAAATGTAGGAATGTCTTTTGGATTGGCGAAATGAAAATATGGCTTCGAGTACAACAAATCGACGACCTCAGAGTAACTGCTCCGATTAGCTTGCTGCGATGTAATTGATACCCAAGAGAACCCTTACACCTGACGAGATGAACGTAATAAACCCATGACGCCCCATTTATTCCCGTGTTCCAGGTCGTAACAGCGCCAGTCTCGAGGCGTAGTCAGATCGCCACGTTTGCAAGGTTGTCCAGTGCTGTTGACGCTCAAACCATTACAGGCAAGGAACGTAGAGCATGGATAGGTCCAAGAGCAAGGCCGGCCATCGACTTGTTTCTTACAAGGCCAAACACCCATCTTTTTTCCTGAATAGAAGACATGCAACACATTGCCGTCGCCACAAATCACGAGCTCAAAAATCTGCCGTCGAATCTCAGATGGCAGTTTCGAAAAGAGATGTGAATTTGTCTGCTGCACTGTTTTCTGCTTGGTACGTGAAATCCACCATAACGTTGCGGGATGGTGAAGCGGTATGGTGAGAGCTCTCTTCCGAGTGGGAGGAAGAGTGTTGGGAGCATATTTTCATCTCGTCTGAGCTTCAACTATGGAAGCGGCGGGAAGCCTAGAGGATCCTGGCTGAACGGATGGAGCAGGGAAGTGGCTCGATAAGTGTAGAATGCCGAGACTGGGATATGATTACCAAGGAGCCAATACCACGAGAGTATGTAATATAAATAAACATAAGGAGAAAAATGCACTCTCATAGACCCTTCACAAGAAATACTAGGATTTAGTGGGAGGATGATCTTGGAAGAATGTGGCCCCAACGACATGTCTCAAGAATCAGTCAATATTGAAAAAACATACCATTTAATCCCTGAGTTATCCGTAAAGTCTTGATTTCAAGAGTACCTGTGCATAACTTCGAAAGGAATACCTACTCTGCTGAGAAGAGCAGCGAGCGTCTTCAGAGCTTGAGTACGAGACTTCGTAGCAAAATAGGGCATATAGAGATAAATAGGGAGTGGTACTTCTCTGCCACTTGAGGAAATGTGAACTCGGATGCTTACAATGTTGGGAACCTCACATGGAGGCCGACTTGTAAAGTCATCTTGGCTGTCGACAACCTTTGGAGAATCCTGCATTGACTGGAGCATTCTGTTGATAGATCTTGAATCTCAATCTGAACCAACTTTCTTTGTTGAGGTATCGACTGAGAATCTTTGGACTCGAATCAATGGTTCAACGAAGAGAACCAGGTTAACTTAATTTTTTGTCCTTGGTGAAAGGGTCAGTTTGCAGAGTTTGTTCGCGTAGATAGGTGGATTTGACTCGCGACTTCCTCGTCCAGGCACCCAATCTGCTTTTAACTCTTTCCAAATCTTTCTTGTCAAACATCCACCACGTCAATATCCACGGAACCTATTTCATCACCACCACCACCTCTAGCTTTGGACACAAAAGTCTAGCTAATTCCAAAAGAGCATCGGGACCAAAGTAGGCTATTATTTTTCACTAAGACTTCTTGCTGACTTGTGAAGCGCGATTCTCTCTTCGACACACACGCAGTCAAGATGGATCCGAGAATTACAACCCCAGTTATCCAGATCCCTGTTGATCACCTCCATGCCCTTCTCAAGTCCATTGAAGACCTCAAGAAAGAAGTAAAAGCACCGATCGTCCTGGCTCCCGCAGATCAACTCCAAGCACTTCTGGAATCTGTTAGCGACCTCAAAAATGTATTCAAGGAATTGGGAGAGAAGAACGCGACTGCTATCGATCAACTTCGACATGAAATAACACAACTTAGGCAGTCTGGTATTCCCACACGAAAAGCTTCGGGACCATCGACAAACTCCCAAAGCAGGTTTCCCCTTTTCTCACAGTTGCCGGAAGAGCTTCGTCGAGAAATATGGATGAATGAACTATACCGGGCGAGAGTTGTTGGTGTCCAGTTTACGATATCTCCTGTTACTGGCAATGAAGATTGGCTCACACCTACAGCTCCAGCCACATCTCTTTTAAGAGTCAATAAAGAATCTCGCGCGTTAGCACTTGAAGTTCTTGCGTCTCACGATAAAACAGTTGCTCCACTTACGCCAGCGCTCTACTTTAATCCTAACGCCGACACGCTTTGGTTGATGAATTATTGTCCAGAAACCAACCTTTCTTCTGACCGGGATGAGTGGAAAGAAGGATTTAATATGCACAAAATCGCATTGTCGTATCGTATTTTAAATGACACAGTCAAACATATGGAATTTGGCTATGGTATTTCACAGAGCTTTTTCACATTTCTGTATGAGAAGAAGGTTCGCGAAGTCATAATTGTTGTTGGAGGTCCCTTTTTCAAGCTTGATTCGATGTCGACACAAATCAAAACCCTTATGGCAAAACCATATCCACAATTTGTCAAGCCAAGACAATTACCTTCGACAATAATGCCTCCAAGCTTTCTTTTTGAAGCTTTAGAGGAAAGTATCTCGGAAGATAGTCCTGATTACACCCTGCATGAAAATGATTGCTGGACCATTCTAGAATTACACTTGAAGTTCAAGCTAAAAGATCATCTTACTCAGCTATGTTGGAACTACGAAAATCAGAGCGGTAAATATGCCCTGTTTAATAAGACTCAGTTATTCCTGAAACGAGCTAACGAAAATTTGAATAACAGATTCTGAAAAGGAAGCAGGGGACCCTCTCCAGGATCTTGCAGTCTCTTTTTACAACGAGGAGTGGAGTGTGCCAGAGTTCCGGTTTATGGAGTTAGCAGCTAAGGCGATTCATTATGAATAAATTTCTGGGTATATTCGGGACGGGTGCAGGATGATTGGGAAATAATTACAGTATATTAGCACAAAATAGAGCTCCTGTCTAGACACAGTAAGTAATACGCAAGAGAGGAGCAAAGTATCTAGCTGCGCTATAATTATCAATCCCTCTGCCTAAAGTTCGCCTCTTGTCTTTTTAGTGCTTCGTTGTCCTTTCTCACTTTTTGATATCAGGGCTAATTCTTGCACAAATATAAACTCGTGTGTTGCTCTCAACGTCATGCCATTATGCTTCTTTCCGAGGTCCTTCTTACAGCTCCAAACAAGAGAATAGACCAGGTACTTCCGCTAAGTAGGGTTCTAACCAAGAACCAAACAACTTAAGAATTTGGAATCTCCTAAGATGGCTTGTACTTTCTAAGAGATCCTGTAGTCTAAGCCTATTATGTGAACAAATTAACTCAGAAAGGCTGTTCGTTATGAAAGATCCAAGGTTAATAAAATGCATTAACCCATTATTTTACAAAGTCTAAAGCCTGCTTTTACTTTCATCAAGACTTTTTTGTCTTTGCCTAGATGTAAGTGTTGAATCACTAAAGAATATTTCATTGTTAAAGACCGAAAGGCGGTAAGAGGCAGCAATAAGCTGTATGACAATTTCTAAGCGTTGCTTAGACTCTGAAAATCTGAAATTTTATAGGATGAGTTTTTCATTGTCAAAGGATTAAAGGCGGTGAGAATTAGCGACAAGCTGTAGCACAGTGTCTAAATGTAACTTAGACTTTGAATTTAGGAAAATCAGCGAAAGAAGCTTTTCATTGTTAAAGAACAAAAGCAGTAGGTGGCTACGAGACAGCGAAGTACGGATTCCAAATGTAGCTTGCGCAATGGATTTAAGTTCTAGAGGGTTTGTTTTACATGCATAATAACAGAAACGGCCTAAAGTCATTTCATTGTCCTGCCTGAGAAAAGACATTCAGCTGCATTCTAAAGCGCCTAGAAGCTACCCATTCTCTATTGCCTAGCCAGATAATCAAACTGCTCGCCATCTACCTCAAAGTGCATCTGGCGCATCCACATCCAAAGAAACAGCCTCCAGGAACCAGATCTGCTTATGGAAAGTCCAGGTATTGACAATTTCATCTGAGCCATGCAGACTCCTATATGAGTCCCAGGTTTCAGTAGAATCTATAAGAGTTAGTCCATTGCCAATAAGGCGGTGTGACAATCAATGGAACTTATTGTCTACACCGAGAAGGAAGAATGAAACGTACCCGAGAAGAACACAGCTCTCTCCGCCGCACGTTGCGCAATGTAATATTCAACCTGCAGTCTGACCTTCTCCGCCATTCCGCGCCACGTAATGTAGGGACCTTCCTCCGCGGAGACCCCATTCTTGAAGAGGAAGTCATGATCGTGGCTGAACATGGCGAGTGGTGTTTGTCTTGGCTCGATCAACTTGATTCCGCGACCCGAATCATATGGTTCAAGTCCAACGACGAGCGTAAGGCCCTTGATTTCTTGGAAGTGTAGCTGCTCGCAAAGGTTGTAGAATCCGTAGCTGTAAACCTCGTTGCGCCAGTCTTGGTACGACATGGCGTATCTCTTCGCGATTGGAAATTGAAGAGCGCAGTCACTATACATATCTCGGAGTGATAGCAGATCGCCGATCCGGTACGGACCACTCTGTCCTAGGTCTGGCATTCCTCGAAACGCCGAATTGATCTTAACGCGCTTGATCTCGAGCGGGGTTGGCATAAAGAGAATCGTGTCGGTTTGCGGATTGGTAAAGAAGCCTGGACAATCGTAGAGATACGCATTCGCGCCGCTTAGAATCGTCGTTCGCAAGGTTTCACTTTGAGATCGTGAAAGCTTGCAGAGGGACCGCAGCGGATCTGATAGGGATCGAACCTCCAGGGTCAACTGGCTGTTGACATAGATTCGCTTAACCACAATCAGTTGTGGAATTTGCGCTACGAATGTCCAAATCAACTTTTGAGGTTTATCTTTGAGGTCGCGAAAGGTGACGGTAGAATAGGGCGCCATGGTGAACGTTGTAGAGAGTCAAAGTAAATCTAAACTTGCAGTATATAGTCAATATTTACATTTGATAATTACATTTGATAATTACGCGAGGTTTGCACGTGCATAGTGTCTGAAGGCGGTGTGGACTCTGGCTTTCTGTAATTGCATTTACTTATTAGTAGGCGGTGACTACTTTAAGCTTAAGGGAATTGCACTTATTGTGAGTAGGCGGTGTCTACCTTAAGCCTGAGGAAATTGCATCTTATTGTCAGTAGGCGGTATAGACTCTGGTTTTCTACAAATTATAGTTTTATAAAGTAGCTACGCTAGATATTACAGTTGTTAACGTAATTAACAAGTATTGTAGTGGGGTTCTAGGGTGCATGACATTTTTCGGTCATTTCGCTAGTGGAAGCACGTGTTGAGGACTCTCTATAAAGGAGATCCTATTAAGCACCTACACAGAAAGCAACACACACAAGGAGAAGATTCATGGAGTACGGAATACAGACAGAAGCAGAAGATTCATAGATATGGAGAAGGAAGAATAGATTGTGTTGTTACGAATGGAGATTGATCATACGGATTTTATTGACTGATATTATTTTCTTACTGATTCATTGATTTATCTACTTATTCATTGCTTGCTGTTTATACTGATTTCTGGTCTTTCGATCACACGGTTTTTGCTTTAGGTTCTTGCTTCAGTTGTTCTTCCGAAATATACATATCGAGAGCAGCTGGAAGCTAACGAGATTCTTATTTTATTGGCTGCTCCTCCTACCCTCGTACAGTATCTAGCGCAAAAAGAAACCTAAACTAGTCCTTCCTAGCAACTACCTTCAAGATCCAATTCTAGTAACACGACAACTAGCAATTCTCGTTCTAGCACTCCTAGAGAGAAGTGTTCTGATAACTGTGTTTCATTGTCAATAGGCGGTGTCTACTTTAAGTTTTAAGTTGTTAACTTTAGCATTTAATTTACTTGACAATTTGGTAACTTGAAGTCAACATGTTTTAGAAACTCAGGGTATCTCGCATACGTCTAAGAAATCCTCAAGACCCACAACTGGCTCTTGGTTCTTCTCAAACGGAAAGCCGTCTCCATTAGCAATACTATTAGCTACAATCATTGCCAACTTGATTCCCATATCATCTGCTATTTTATGAAGTCTATCAACAGCCCACTCACATATCATAGGATCAAATCCAGTGCGAGCAGCAATATAAAGTGGCCATATGAGTAGGTTGCCCGTGATGGCCTTTCGATAACTGCTCTTTTTGGGCCCTTGGATATTTTGAGGTTTAAAACCCAGGAAGAATGGAACACTGGAACAGATATCAAACCCAAGGTGAGCAACAACAGAAGTCAAATCTTGAGTTAATTGACTAAAAAGTGAACTGGGATCTTCAATTGCTATTTGTTGTGAATGTTGAAGAACGAGTTCGTGAACCAAGATTTTGATGATGCGGTAGTCGTTCCAGATAGCAGCGGTCGAAACGCTACTGTAGACATGATATTCGTTTGAGTATACATCTTCCGGCTTCTCTTCCAAGGTAGTTGTATGATATTGATACGCTAAGGGCAAGGTAGCGGCCCAGATAGAGAGCTCATTGTCGATTTCCAAAGCGGTAGATATGATCTGCCTCGAGTTTGATAGATCACAGGCATTGAAAAAGTAATTACCCTGGGATGATTTCATTCGAAGATCGCAGATTCGACTGCTGATCTGGAATAATCGTGTTGCTGCGGATTTTTCAGCATTTTCATACTGGTGCGCAGCTTCTGACAGATCTATAATGTGTTGAGGAACTGCGGTATGTGTCTGCCAGCACCTTATTATCTGTAGAGAGTTTAATATGGCTTGAGATGACTCTAAACTGTAAAGAGACTCACGATTTGAGCCCTCGCTTGAGCAAATAATTCCTGCCCTAGTTTCGTCTCCAGTTGTTGGTTGCCTCGTAGTAGGAGCAACTCTTCAGAACCACTAACATGCTGGTCTAATACTTCCATTGACTTTAGACTTGTGCAGTTATTTGTCTGTATACTTTTGTCAAATCCTGTTGAAGCTTCATGAAGGGATTGACTTACCTCATACAATCCTAGCAAGATGACTGCGATAAGTGTCTGATCTCGTTTTGCTAAAGTCGAATCATGTAAAAGAATGCTCAGAGCATTGAGCGATGAGCTGTACTTGTTACTTGCATTAAGCATAATAGTGGAGTCCTGATAAAAGTTTGCTAGTCCAGCGGCTCCAATGGCCACTACAGCGTCTGAAAGGGAAGCGCTGACACTTTCCTGACGATAAATATCTGTAAGGTATCGAAAATTTCCCCACGAAAATAACTGCTCATTCAGAACGTAGTTTTTGAAGAAGAAGCATGTAGCTAATTCTTCTTCCATTGGGTTTTGGAGGCAAGAAATGGGGCGGTCGCCTGATAGGTGGTCGAGCACAGGACTTCCCGGACTACTCGAGAGTGAACTGCTCGAGGGTGGACTAGAATAATCGACAAGGCCTTTTTCCTGTAAGTCGATTTTGATACTAGCTTTCTTTTTTGTTTTGCTCCCGTTGGCGATAGGCTTTCCGAGTGAGTTTGTGAAGTGTCGAAATGCCCAGTCATCGGGATCTCTGTACCCCATACAAGTCCTGCCGGCTCGGTCACACTGAGAGCAAGATGGCCTTGACATATCACACTGTACTTGTTAGGAAGCTTGAAGAAAAAAATAAAAAAAATGTACGGTACTGACTTTTGTTCGTCGAAGTCTGCATGGACCGCAAGCTTTACTAGGTTTCCCGCAATAGACCATGCCGCCTGAGTTCGAGAAATAGACCCCGTCGGGTTTTATTGAGAGTACATTGTGAAAGTAGGGCCGGGCTTCGATATCAGAAATATGTTCATATTATAGTACATATTTTAAGAATTTGAAGAATGATGCAAATGGTCCCGCTCATCATGGTTTATTGGTGGTCGAGTCAAGCATTTGCCTAGCCGAGCTAGGCCGTCAGCGGGAAGACAGTGAACACGAGAACCCTTGCTAATTAGTGTCCGCGACGTGGGCACCTATTTGGGAAACATGACCCTAGGGATAACTAGCCGGGGAACATCCCATCTTCCAAGTCCTTGATTCAACTGCTGACAAAACATAAAGCAACAACATTGGGAAGATAATATTAGAATCAGGAGCGAATACGGGAATTGCTCTTTAAGTATTGGCTCAGTGGTCGACTTTAGTGAGGAATCAAGTGTGTGACTGCCCCGCTTAGGCAAGGTTGAGCAGTGGAGATGCTAAGTAAGACTCTTTTGACAACCCTCACCTGTTTCGAACGTCAATTTTTGGAAATACCATGGACGGTAGGAGTGGTTCGTCACGTAAGAGCCATAAGAAGTCGAGAAAGGGGTGTAGAACATGTGTCCGACGTCATATCCGTTGTGACGAAACACATCCCTCCTGGTACAAGGCTATATTTTGGCAGAACGAATGCCCTGCTAACTTTCTGCACAGTCACAATTGCACGTATCGCAATCTACCGTGTCATTACATCGGCGACTTGCTCCCATCAACCCCAGATCCATCTCCAGACCCTTTTGGATACTCCCCAGGTCCTTTGCTGCAGCCAGCTTCATCTCCGCCAACCACGATTGAACGCCAAGAACAGGGCTTTGTATATTACCAGCTGGTGCCTTTCTCGAAAAGTGAATCTACGAATCATGTTGCCGCCCTCGATATCAGGATCAGCCACGAAAATCTCAGTCAGGCGTACTATCACTCAAACCAATCGCAGTCAATTGGTTCAGGTACACAACGTGGCCCGGAAATAGGCTCTGTAGATCCCTTTAACGCTTTGCCAATTACGGCCAGCCCGCATATTCATTTTCTTTTGAATCATTGTACGTGCTTTCAATCTTGGGTTAAAATCAGAATTTCTCTATATAATTGAATCACCGTGATTTTGGCTCCACAGTTGATGCCTTCTCTTCAAGTTTATAACCTCTCGTACTCTCCTGCTGCCGGCCATCCTTCTCTACCCGTTCTTCAAGAAGTATGCTAAGCGAGTGTCTCATATAGATGACAGAATTGTCAGACATAGCCGTGGTATTCCAGGTCCTAGAGAAAAGTGGCTCTCCTTTGCTGTCTCAGACTCTGCCGTTTTATCCATGGTCTTGTTCATATCTGCTTTAGACTTAGCTGGACTCCATGGGAGAAGCGAAAGTCCTGATATTATATTTTGGAAAGGCAAAACAATTCACGCAATAAACGCTAGATTTGGCGATTCAAAGAGGATGGCTACAGATGGAACAATAGCTGCAGTGGCGTCACTTGCGCATCTTGAAGTGAGTATTCATTCGATTATCCTCTCCATTTGCTTGGATGGAGCTGATCATCGCGTCAGAATCTAGCAGGTACAGCAGAAAGTGCCCGAATACATGCAACAGGTCTAGAAGTTCTTGTTCAGTCCCGGGGTGGGTTGCAAAATCTTGGAGAGCATGGCATGACGAGACGAATCGTGTCTTGGTGAGTATTGATTGGTTCGAGGCTTGTGAGCGTCTCTGATATCTTCTACTAGGAGTGATATCTGTACATCAATCATCTTGCAAACAAAACCTCGCTACCATCCAACTTTTGCCAAGGAACAAATGAGTGCTACCTATCGAAGTCCGCCATCTGCCCTCGCACATTCTTACGGAACAAAGCTCTTTGAAATTACCGGAATGCTTGATTTGAGCCAAGAAGTAATAAGTCTACAAGGAGAAATGCGAACCTTGTCCTATCTAAAAGAGAAGGCAGCCTACATTTTAATGGAAGGCGAAGATATTGACAACATCCCATTCACGGACACGACTGAACACATCGAACGTCGTCTTGTGCCATTGACTCAACTCGAACTCCCTTCGAACCCGATAAATGACTGTGCAATATTTGTAGTTTTCGCATATGCTGCGCTCATTCACCTCTATCTATTCATCCGCGATTGTTCAAAAGACCTCCCTTTCAGTCATCTCTTGTCTCGTCGCTTACGGAGGGCACTTGAAAGCATCGACATACAGCTACTAGAATTCCAATTCCCTGAAATGATGCTATGGATATTTCTCATGGGTGGATTGAGCGGCGATCCATTGCTGGAACGAGTCTGGTTCGCAAAGCTCACTGCGGATTTCTGCCACAAATTGGACCTGTCTGGAGGAGACCAAATCCAGTACATTCTTGAAGAGTTTCTATGGTCCGAACTTTATCGTAGTCCAGTTACCGAAAAGTTTTGGACTGAGGTAGCCAAGCATCAAGGTTCTGTTATGGGATATGAGGTTCGTCGGATGGCAGATTGTGTCTCTTTAGTATACTTCAACGCGCCAGCGGGTCTTGATGATTCAACTGTATAGCTTAATACTACTCTGGATCAAATCAGAAAATCGGTGCAGTGTGAACTTCAAAGTGTCTCACGTAAAATAGCCCTGTTCTTGGCCTTTCAAGTGTGGGAATGGGAGTCATGTGATCTACGCTCACATCACATGATTCAGTTTAGTCCCTGCCTCAGCTACTGGAATAAGTAAGAGATTTACATAGCAGATCTTAAATATGCACTAGACGAAGAGTAGTTATGTCAAATTATTTAATTTACCCCATTGCTGCTTCTGACGTTCCAACCACGGGACTGCTTCAAATTACATAAGCCGACCACCTCGCATCTCACCCAACCTTGCAAAGCCGCACAACAGAGAACATCTCGTAACCAAACTTCCAAACTCGGTCCAGCTGCTTTTGGGCGCACTATTTACGCCAGGATCCGCCAAGCGACCGCCACAGGCATCACCGTCAAGTGTCGATGCGCCGACCAAGTTGAGGTGCTGCCTAGCTTGGAGCCCAATCCTCCCAATTCAACTACGCCAGCATGCGTCTTCTGGACGCAGAAAAGGTAGAACTAGTTCATTTTCTACCAAACCAAATTCCTCAATACGCAATTCTCTCCCATACATGGTCAAGCAATCCAGACGATGAAGTCCTCTTCACCGACATCGGCAAGAAAGGTGCCAAGCAGAAACGCGCATACAAACAAAAGATCCTCCCAGCGTGCGAGAGAGCCTTGGAAAACGGATTTGACTATGTGTGGATTGATACTTGCTGCATTGATAAGAGCAGTAGTGCCGAACTGCAAGAAGCTATCAATTCCATGTTCAAATGGTACTTTAACTCAGGCAACTGCTTCGTGTACCTAGAAGATGTTTCTTCGAAAATAGAGGAGCCGATGGGCTTAGAGAATGAACCAGCGGTAGAAAGCTTGATCCTTCAAAGTCGTTGGTTCACAAGAGGGTGGACACTGCAAGAACTCATTGCTCCTTTGAATCTCAGCTTTTACTCCAAGGAGTGGACCGAACTTGGAACCAGAGCAGCACTTGCGACTCCAATCTCAAATAAGACAAAAATCGATGAATTGATTCTCAACCCTTCGTACTCCAGATCTAAGCGAGCTGGTATTCCACACAGAAGTGTTGCTTGTCGAATGTCATGGGCTTCGTTTAGGGAAACAACGCGGCCGGAGGATATTGCGTACTGTCTAATGGGTGTATTTGATGTCAATATGCCACTTCTTTACGGCGAAGGTGAAGAAAAGGCATTTCATCGCCTCCAAGAAGAGATTTTGAAAAGTAATGACGATCAATCCCTGTTAGCGTGGACAGTAGACAAAGAAGAAGGTTTATTCGGTTCTTTAGCTGATCACCCTCGACAATTCCAGCATGCAAATAGCATAGTTCAAATTTCAGGTGTCCCAGACACTTATTTTATGACCAATAGTGGATTACGCATCGAACTCCTGGTTGTACCTGACAACTACCTTCCATTCCAGTACGGATTTTGGGGAGTGCTGCGGTGTCGTTATGAGAATGATTATAGTGGGCCTATAGCAATTCCTCTCGAACCACAACCCTGGCATGGAAAACAAGTCTATGCCAGACGACGTGGACACCTCATCACCATTGAACGATCAAAACTTACCAGTCAAGACATCTTCCAAAACGCCCCTGTGACCCTAAGAAATCGAGCACAGCCTGAAAAGCAAACTATCATCATTCATAGGTTACCACAGAAATGGGACAACGATTGTGAAAACCTTCACCTTGAGAGTTGGCCTGCTGGCTTGACCTTGTTGAAGGTCATTCCAGAAGAAAGCTGGGACTCTAAAGCTCGTATTATGATTACCGACGATTACGATGTAACTCGGGTTTTCATCTTCGAACATGCTAATACGAAGACTCGATTTGCGGTTGTTTTCGGATATTCTTTTCGCTATCCTCAGGAAACCCTTGGACGAGTCCAAATATTCGAGGTGGATAACGATAAAAATCATTGTCCAGCATGGTTAAAATACTGGAGAACCGCTGATTCAATTGATGTTCGCTTTGATGAAAACCATCTCGGGCAATTAGTTGACCCAATTCTCCCACTAAACGAGAAAGGAAAAATCAAAAAGATTGCAGCAGCTTTACGCAAAGGCCACATTATGGGAGAACCTTTTTGGGTACTGAGTATCCAGGTCATTGAATACCAAGGAAGTAAAGAAATATCGGAAATGTTCCAGGAGCTGCCACTAGGAGGATCAAACCCAAGAGCCAGAGCATTGGTCAATGATTTTTTACATGAAGAGCCTTAGAGGTTTTATTATGAATATCAGATTTCTATCATCTCCACGGAGCGTTTTCAGTCGTTGATTCCTCTCGACGCTTCCAAACTGCTGTTGGTGAAGAAGCTCCATCGTACTCTAGATGTACACCATCTTCCTACATGTCCGAAAGCTCAGTCCCAGGAACCTGATTCAAATAATTGCTGGATCCATAAGAAGCATAAAGCTCCTCCCTCTCCTTCTCCAAATATAACGCATTATCTCTCTTTGCTTTATCCGTATCGACCATCGCGAGCAGTACCAGAGCAACCAAGCCAGTGATGAAGGTGAACCAGAAGCCCGTATTGGTCTTGCCATGGGCATCGTTTATGATAGCACCAGTGATGAATGGGCCCACAAAGGCAGCCGTCTTTCCGAGCGTGTTGTATAGAGCGAAGAAGACATACATTTTAGGAGCGGGAGATACCTCTGCCATGAGAGTCTGACCATATGAGAACCAACCTGAGGTGAGAATACCAATGCAAGATTGATAGAACCAGAATTCCCAGACGTGATGGTACCCGACCTTGTCAGTCCAGATGCCAATGAGACCTAAATAGTGTCAGAAAATGGATTGCTAAGATAACATGCAGCGAAAGACTACACATACCCCAGAGATTTGTGAACACGATACCACAAGCGGCAGCGAAGAACATCCACTTTGGTCGAATTTGAAAACGCTGCTGAATGTACTGATTGATCGTGATGCAGACAAACTCAAGACCATAGACAAGGGCGAAAAGACCACAGAAGGTAATTGAATTAAAAGAAATGGCCTCGTTCTGCAAGATGTTGACAATGGTGCCAGAAGTGTTGTACACATCCGCGATCAAGAAGTAGCCAGCGAGGTAGAGGAAAGTCTGTTTGAGACGGGGCAAATTCTTCGCCGCTTCCCAGACCTGCTTTGGTCCTACCGTGGCCCAGTTGGTGTTGTCTGGGAGCTTCTGGCCCGGTCTGTGTTGCTCCAACACGAACCAAGGAACTGATGAGACGACCCACACCACACCGAAGAAGCCAATGATGACTGAGTAGACCTTGGTATTTTCGGCGACGGTGGAGGTTCCCATCGCATAGCAGATTCCGAGAGCGATGAGGATACACAGCAAGGAACCGATAGCTGAGAACATGAGGGAGAAATTGGACAATTTTGACCGCTCCAGCATGTCAAGCGTGGCATGTTCTTCTGGACTCTTTGTGCCCTCGATCACCTGCCTTTCAGACTCCACCATCTTAGGCAGATCTCTGACCAACGCTGGAAAAGGCGCTTGATAGAATGCCCCGGTGATGTTCAGGGCCAAGCTGGCCGTGACATAGAAGCCCGAAGCGAGGGCCCATTTATCTGGCGTGGTGAGCCCGAAGAAGGCGAAGGAGCAGGCACAACCCGCTGCGGTCCAGAAGATCAGGATCCACGGGCGCCAGGTGCCATAGTCTGCATAGGGACCGATGAGGAGGAGAACGACGAGCTGGACTGCGAAGAGAATGCCGTTGATGTCGAGGATGAAGGAGTTGATGGAGGTTTGTCCTCCGCCCCAGTGCAGGAAACCGGAGGGGAAGGCTTGGGAGACGAGGTTTTGCTGGAGGGAGGATCCATAGTTGCCGACTCCTACACCTGTGCCACCCCATCCTGTAATACATAGGTCAGTCCAAGTGCTCATCTCTTAGAACATCCTCAGACAGAGTGACGCTTACCATACAAACAGTATGCCCAGTACTCAAGACTGGTTGTGATCTTCCTCTCGCCTGTCGTCGGAATGGTATGTCCTTGCTCCACGACAGCGAAGCCAGTAACGTCATGCGCCTGGGTCTTCTTCTCATTCTCCTGATCATTGTTATCATTCCCATCGCGGCTCGGATGGATCTCCGCCTTCTCCGCGACGGCTGTGGCGTTCGCACCTGGTCCGGCATCTGGCACGCCACTCGCCGGCGTGGGATTAATCTCCGACATGATCCTCGAGAGAGCAGTGCCAAGAACAGAAGTGTGTAGCTCGATAATGAGCTTCTCAATGGTCTTGGCGGGATTTATATCCTTTTAACGTATTCAGTCTTGTCCTACCTTCCAACTCAGTCAGAGGTTGAGCAGCCCCTCACAGCTATTTCCCACTTCGTATTCTGCGCCGCAGGAAAGCCTTCCGCGGTGTGCGAGACATATGATGTATAAGTACTGGTTGCGTCTATTAAACAGGGCCGGTATGGGCTGTGATCAGGAAGCATGGGGCGCGATTGCCTCTTTGGCTTTAATAGGTAGGTAGAGGGAGTTGGTTTTTGCCGCATAACGATCAGCAATCTACTCGTGAGACGATCATCGGTTCTGTTTCTGTTGTAATGGCAAGGCAGGGTCCTCGAGCATTGGCCAAAGCGAGATGAACACCGTCATCACCATAATTCCCACGCATACATCTATTCCAAGCCATGTTTCTCTGCCAAGAAATCGAACCCCAAAAATTAAAGATGGTGGTGAAGGGCAGACTAGATGCCGTCACTTCGCTACCGTTCGTCGACCTATTCGTGGTTTGTTTTAGGCTATTAATTATCAGTTGGTGATGACAAGTGCCAGCATAGGCTATCAATCCATCTCCCTGGTAAAGCCCGAGCCTCCACCGCATCCCCGTATCCGCATGCCGAATCCCCGGCACAAGCATCTCGCAGCCAGAATATGCCTCGCCACGCCCCCTTATTTGGAAATATTCCCTATCGAGCTGACTGGGCTGCTCTCGGCTACCGACGTACGAGGTGAGGATGCGGAAGGTGACAGACGCTCTCTGCGCAACGCCATCGGTTTTGGGGAACGCAACAACCGACCTTCTCCCTCTGGTATCTTCGACGTATCCAATCCCCCCCCAAAAAAATTCCAAAAATCGACAAATTACGCTCATCGAGGACGCGCCCTCTCTAATATTTCAAATGAGACGCACTTTAGGAGCTCGGTGGAGGCACCGATCTCAATTAGTAGATTTGATACTGTATGGCTGATAATCTCGGTGAGTGGCGTGGAGAAAGCGTCGTGAAGCAGGGTTGCGAGATGCGGCGAAAGCGGCGAAAGCAGCGACGGGTTGCATTACATAGGCCGCGGCCTACCGAGCGTGCAGAAGGAGGCATAGGAGAGAGGATAACATAATTAAGAACAGTGAGATAGTGCTATCTACGATATCTTGTCGCTGTTGAGCACCCGAAGAGCTGGTCCGTATTTCGTGACTCGGTAGTTGGCTGAATAGAAATATATCAAAAGAACGACCTATTTAGGACAACTCAACTAGAGTAACCTCTCACGCTACGCAACTTGATTTAAGAACCAGGGTTTTAATATTTTACACGTTTCTTACATAATTTATTCGTACCTATCTACACAATATCCAAGGGATTGGTCGTACGTCTATTCAAACAAGCAAGAACCCCATCAAGTCAATCACAACTTAACCAAGTTCCATTCATCATCCAAGCCACAAATTTTAAAGTTCCTGCTGAAAGTCAATCATTACCTGGTGCTGGTACTCCTTTAGCCTTCTTGGTGGAACCACAGCCTCTACAAACCGAACGCGTTCAAGTTGCCAGTCATCACAGTCCGTGATGCCCATATCCTCCAGCCATTTCTCGCTTCTTCCTGCTGCAAAACCCCGTCAGCCATACCCTCATGACTATAAAATGATATTTTACCTTTCAAGTGAAACTCTCTTTCGCGCGACCTCTCGATCTGAAAGGTTCTGATTGCCTCCATGGCTTCCTCTTCAAGCGCTTCCCATGTCCAGGCAATTTCTGGCACGCGATTCCTCCGAGATCTGTGCCTTCTTGCATCAGAAGTAAAGAGAGGCATATTATTACGCGGCCGCCACTTTGGACGTCGAAAAGTGACATCGGGGCATCCATAATTCTGGTGACCAGCAACGACCAGGAGAAGTTCCTCAGCGCCAATGTTATACAAGCCGTCCATCGCTAATTGAAAGAACACAGGCCCACTGGATAGTGACTCGTGGACGTGCCTAAACCAAAGGCTGTAGTCAAGAGCCAGACTACTTACATCATAGTTTGTTATACTATCCTCTCCTAGAGCATCCATAACAGCATCGATACCGATCAACTCATCTCCAGAGCCGTAAGGTTCAACAAGCCACAGCGTATCAACATCCCAGTGCCCGTGTATCTTATTCTTCTCCTCTTTTGTATTCATTAATGGTTCTTGGGTTTTCAGAACAACTGCTCTGGCCTCTCTGCACGTGGTTTTCAAAGCCCAGCGAGGAGACTTCCAGCAAGCATTAGACATCACGGTCTTGTTCTCATCTTCTTCAAGACTGGGAGGGTCCAAAAATGTCTGTTCAAATTCCACAGCAATAACACATGGCTGCACGGCTGCGATTACCCATATCATTCGCTGCAACTCCAAAGGCAGTCTTGGAAATTGACGAAATATTCGTTTTTCAATTTTCTGGGGCATTGTGGAAAGATGATGCAGAAGTTCATGACCCTCTGCTGTCAGTTCGATAAAGTTTGTCTCAAATGTTGGCTCCCGAGAGATTGGTACGATGGAATTAGCATCGGTAGTGGCACCCCAGAATGATGGCGCAGAAACTTTCTGCTCAGCCTTTGAAATTGTCGAAGTAATATTTGAAGCTTTCAATATTGCATTGGATGAGTCGAGGGCGTCATACTCTGCGGCTCTACTCGAATCATTAATCTCATTCGTATCATAAACAGGATCACTGTCCTTCCAAGCAACTTCCTTGAAATCTGAACCTGCATCATGGTCATTAGCATCAATCTCAACCCAGTCCCGAACAAATAAAACGACTCACCATCTCTCACCACACCCCTCTTAACCGCCTTCAACGGCGCGAACTTGCTAGTTCGCGAAGCAAGTCTTGTCATGACGGCGCGTCGCTAGAGCGCAAGATAGGACCTAGTGTACAGAGATTTCCGGCAAGGTTGAATCAATGGATCTCTCTACTCTCCAGTAAGAGGTGGAGAGGAAGAGGTCGATAATTAGAGAAGAAGAGTAGATCCGATAGATGATGGGAGGTTGCAGTTGGATGGAAGAAGACGCAAAGGAGGCGGTAGAAATCGCGTAAACAATGAATTGCGTGGGCTCGCGTAAAGTCAATATTTGAAAAGCACGAGAAGGGCGCGCCTTCCTTCCCGATCGCCTCGCGGATGCCATTTTCCCTTCCTCGAATAGCGAGTGAAAGAGTAGGTGATTGATCTATCTACACCAGCACGTCTTCAAATCTGGTTGATCAACTGAGATTCAAGAAAGATGCGCTCGATCGGTTTATCTCGATGAGCAATACGCACCCGTGATTTAATTCACAGCAGATTTGATCGTCCTGATGTTTTCATGTTGTCAATAGAACGATGGTCATAGCCTCATGGAAGTTTGGTATCCCAGGAAGACTGAATTCTAGATACTTTATGTTTAAAACGGACACTTTAGCAGAACTTGACGATTTGTTGACTCTTACGTTTTCCAAGCCTCAAGATTTACGTCGTTTACCATCAGCAACGTGCGAAAATCAATGACATTGTAAGGTAGATAGGAGAGAAGATTAAGATGTGATTAGGGAAATCAGAGCTTCAATCTAGAAGAGACTGGATGTTGGAAACTCTGTTAAGTAAATTTGAGGTAATGTTTTTGAGAGATATGTTCATATTTCATCGACGAGTTCGACGGTTTACGCTATGATAGCTACAATCCTACAAGTAATAAGAGGCCTTTAACGACTGGATAGTACTCTTTGGATCTGACTTGATCTAGTCGTCCAAAGCAACCATTGGCAAGTTATAGCAACTGTAAAGAAGCAACTTATTCCAGTTGCATCAGATGGTACGCCGTGCTAGCAGTAAGAATAAGCGCTGCTTAGGTAGCCACCTCCTCAGCTTGCCTCAATCACAACTTCAACAAATCTGATCTTCTTAATTTTCCAGTGTGAACAAGACTCCAAAACAGGCGAAAAGAAATCCTGTGTCACGCTATCATCTTCTGAATTTTCATTAGCCAAATCCTAGCAAACATGCAACTTAAACTTTTGTAGAACGTCCACATACCATCAATCAGATCTTGTATCTCCTTTTCACGAGTGTCTTGAAAATTCCTTATCACTTCCAAGGCATCCTCTTCCAGGTTTTCCCATGTCAAGGTAGTTTTCTCGCCCTCGTTGGCCAGTCCGCTGCGCCTCGGCATAATTGGGAAAATGCGAAAGTCCGTTGTTGCATCAAAAGATGGGCGACGAAACTTGATTTTAGGAGCAGTATAATTTCTTCTTCTATATACAACAAGAAGAAGTTCGCGAACTCCAGCACCATCTAGATAATTCATTATCCTTTCGAGAGTGTTTCCGTCTCTACTTGAAATTTTGTACTACTGACTAAAGTCTATTGCTAGGTTTGTGACACGAGCAAAGCAGATATTTCTTAGGTCGTACATCGAAAAGATGTCGGAGCTAGGAGCTTCATTGATGATCTAGAGCGTGTCAATACCCTAGTTGGCATAGAAGCAGGAGGGTTTATTCATCGGATGTAAGTGTTGATGAACCTTCAAACCCGCAAGACGTGATTCTCTACACACTCTCCGAATCGCTGAGAAAGGCTAAACGGTTTGTAGATAGCTAAAGGATACAAGCATTCCTAAGTCATCTATGCTATCTAAGTCATGTAAGCAGCCTATGTAATCGTTGCCCCAGCCTGCAGGCATATTAGTCTTGCAATACATTGCAACAATTATCTGAGGAATTGCAGCTGCATGCTCCCAAACAAGGCTCTGTATCCCCAAAGGGAACTCGGAAAACAATCTGAAACTTCCAAAGGCTTGCTGTAGATCAGCCGTTTCCGCTCTCGCTTGGTTGACTCTCGCACGCAGGGCCTCCTGATCATTTGTGGCCGTAGCTAACTGAATTCGAAGAGCATTGAAAGAATCCAAAAGTGATGTGCACATTTCCACGGGGATCTGCACGACACCGGTCCTCGCTGCCTTGACCAGCTGCTGAAGCTGAACGCATGGACTGAGAAGTTCAGTTTCGATACTGTCATCATCGTTTGATCCTCGGTCGGTCGTTTCAGAAGTTTCGGAGATCAATCCAGTCATCTTTGAAATTGTAGGGATTTGATGGTGTGACATATTGGCTGTGCTTTCGTCGTTGTGTTGTCTTTGGTCTTTGTTATTAGTCTGAGAAGGCGAATATATCGTTAGGCTCGTAGTCTTCTTCGTACTCATGGTTGCGTCAGCCATTGATTTGGAGGGACTTGTGACTTTGTGGTTGATTGCTGACGCTAGAAGCTAGGGAGAATCGAAACGAGAGAGGAATATGTACCCGAAAGTCGTCTGTTGTCAATGAGTGGTTATTGTTGAGATTCGATAGCTTTCAGAGAATTTCTTTGTTGCTCGACAGAGTTTGGTAGGGGTAGGTGGGGCTAAGGGAAGTTATTGAAGGACGTCTAATCAGGTACGAGATGCGCAGGCCGAGACCTGTAAGGTGAATTGATCTCGCTCAACTGCAGTTGATGATTTTAGAAAACCAAGAATTAGATTTAAATTTTAATTCACCCAGTATCGAAAGTAATTCATTGCTATGTTGAGTTGTTAAAGCTACAAAAATTGCTAGTCCACGCGACACGCCAAAGCTTTGTTGACAATCAGATTCACCTCGCTTACAATGTCAACAACATGCGCGACTCCGAAAATGAATGCAAAAAGAATCTCCTCCTACCCCGAGCCTCTAGGATGGAATGACCGAGGAAAAAATATCCCCAAAAAAATATATGGGGTGATCCTCGAAGACAAGGGACTAACACCACCCTTCACCCATGTATCTGAGCCTTCGAATCACCTTAGCAGGCCGAGTGAGATAGTTCTATCTCGAACTCTGCAATAGATCACGCCATGCCGGAGCCCGCTGAATGAGATAGTACTATCTCGAATTCTGTAATCTATTGCGCGTGCGTCAGGTTGGGGCAAGATACTTGGGTACTAGATGATGTCCTGAAAACTCGTTAGAGCTTCTGTTTGAGTGCGTAGAACACCCGAGGATATTGATGCTTGCCAGTGCGCCAGCAAACTTGTAAACATTGATCTAGTCGCGCTTATTTGATCTTATATTCGTGGAATACGCGTTGACATGTGGTCCATAGGAAATGCCGAAGTTTAGCAGCAAGTATACCAGCCCAGTGATCAATAAGAAATGCCGAAGTTCACCAGCACAAGTTCAAGTGTCTGGCAGGATCTGTGTTGATCAAATCATCTGTGGAAGAAAATGAATTCTCCTTTGTCTCTTTCGGAGGTGCTATTGTGATTGTTATTCATCATCGTGGTGAATTAGCTCATCTGCTCTATTGTGATATCGAAAGTGAAGTATTGCTGTTCCCTCACCAACCACCAGACAATAGATATGGTAAGAGGACCAGCCATGCATTGAATCCGCTGAGGTTGAATTCAATCAGAAGGTTGATATCCTAGATTTAGCAAGTTTGGATAGTCAACTCACATACCTACCCAATCTCAACTTTTGTTCTACCTCAGCTTCGAGAGTGAGATTGAGAAGAGGCCGAGAGCCTCGATTTGGGAGAACAATGAAGAATCGAAGAGCTCAGAGAGAGATTCGAGTAAACAGTCAAAGATTCAAACGAGTAGATCGTTCATCCCATGGCAGTCAACGGTAAGTCAAGAGCCTCCGAGCGTTGAGAGCTGGCATGTTCAAGATTGAAGTTAAGAGAAGAAGGAGAACTCAAAATCACTAAAGCTATCTTCTAAATAAAATATTCGCCCATAATAATCAGCATCACATGATCCCTTTGCAAATGGAAATTCAACCATTCCTTCTTCAGTCACTTTAGCTGCAGACGTCACAGAAACCACATCTTGAGCTTCTTTCTAACCCCGATATTCCAGTGCCAGGTGTGATCATTCCAGAACGAGTGCTCAAATACTCTTCACTTCAACAAGGGTTTCATGGCTGAGCAGCCGAAGACATTCTTTCAGTCTCATCGTGGCGAAATAGGATACATAGGGCGTTAGGGTGAAGAAGCGCTAAACTCAAAACACTTAATAAAAGACCTTGAATTACATCTAGGAGAGTCCGTATCGGCTCCGCGGGTTCAGATACGCTCGTTGGAGGGAGATGGGAATAGATACATAAAGATTTCGGATGTCATGGATACTCGCTGTTCTTACTTTTCTTTCCCGCAGGCTGTTGAGAGCCGAGCTTTGGCTAGCTGAATAAAGCTAGTAGCAAACGCCCGAGCAAGAAGAGCAAGCTTACAAAGGGCCCATGCAAGATTCAAGGCATTATCCCCTTGCCTGGTGAGATATTGCCAGTGCTGGAGGGTGGAATTCCTCATTGGTCTGAACATTATTTTATGAATTTTATGTATCGTTGTATAAAAATCG
This sequence comes from Arachnopeziza araneosa, assembly GCA_003988855.1. Lineage (NCBI taxonomy): Eukaryota > Fungi > Ascomycota > Leotiomycetes > Helotiales > Arachnopezizaceae > Arachnopeziza > Arachnopeziza araneosa. Next base: position 37,356 of record QYAI01000158.1, read on the forward strand.
CTTGAGAATCTCACCCTGCTAGTGCGGTCGCTCGCTTGGGTAATGGTCGTTTGGGTATTCAGGAACGAGCTGAAGCGAAGCGAATTGGAAGTTGGGGGCGTGGCATGGATCACATGGCATGGCATGTGAAAGGACCCTGATTTCCAGTGGCCTTCCGGTTCCGGTGGAAGGAGGGAGGTTAGATGAATTGTGCGAGCTTCGTGATGGATTCGAGATTTTGTAGGCGGTAACTTACAGTAGGAGATGCATTGAGAACGTTTTGTGCTGGCATGGTTCGGTACGGGTTATCCATTGATGGTGTAACATGATCTATCTCTCTATGCTGCAGTGCTGTACTCCTCAAGCAAACGAAACGAGAAACCGATGGAGGAAAGAAAATAAACGGGCTTTCATCCTGATACCTGCTAAGAAATGCAACATTCTTTTCATGATTACGCTGCAAAAAGTGACACCAAATGCTTCTCGCTCAGCTTAACCAAATGTCTTATTCATGGCTTGATGCGCCAATTCCACTCCCAAGAATGTCGCCGCATTAGCAGGTACAGCTCTTGCTAGTGCGGGTCCAAAACCAGGGAAGAAGGCCTTGTATCCGCCGCTTCTCCATAATCCCTTTATGACACCCGATACCGTCGGTTTACCGTCCATGGTCTGCAATCTGCTCTTGACGGTATCAATGGGGAAAACGGGGATCCACATGGCCACACCGGCAGATGCACCTGCTACCGTGATTGCGCCGAGAGAGAGTTTACCGGTCGGTTGTCCTGTAACGGGATCTACAGGCGTGAGTTTCCGCTTGATGATCTCGTAGGCCGCAAAGTAGGCTGCGGACCCGGGACCATCGCGTGCGAGTGTTGCGGCACTACCTCTGAAGACGGAGCGAATACCACCTTCTTTATATAGCTGTCGAACGACGTCCAACCCACCCGAGTATTTTGGCTTCTCGCCTGGAGCTAATTGTTTCTGGCCTTGGATTTGGAGGAGGACTTTTACGCGTTCGAAGGGTGCAGTGATCAGGGTCATAGGAATGGCGGAGAAGAATCCGGCAGCAGAGATTTGAGCGACAGAGAAGTTGTTGTTTTCAACGGTGGAGTAGCGGCGGACGAGGTTCTTGCCTACGTCGTAACCCCAGAAGGAGACAGCGACTGTGTTTCGAGTCAGTATTATATTTCGGAGGGACATGAGAACATACACATCGGCGTCACACCCACCAGGGGTGCGCTGACGCCAGCGTACAGGCCTCTTCGTAAGCCATCTCGAGCAATACTCTTTCGGACAACATCCAAAGCACTGCTGTAGACCCCTCGATCCGCAGTCTGTAATCTGACCTTGACCAGATCAAAGGGATGTCCCACCACAACGGCACACACACCACCAAAACCACCGGCTACCAGTGACCGTAGACCTGCTAGGCTCTTTTTTTCTGCCTCCTTGACAACCTCCTTCAGCTCTTCCTTGGATTCAGGGATGTGGGGGAGCTTGTCCGTGATGGCAGGAGGTAGGGTATTTTCGATTTTGGTATTTACGGTCGCGGCAGAGGAGGAGGCGGAGGGTGCCATTGTGAAGAGAGAGATGGTTGAGGGGTGTCGTATGCAAGAGGAGGAAAATGTTTGGGTTTTGTCTCCTGCTGCGTCGGCGAAAGGGCTGGTTAAATCTGAGCATGCACCTGAGCTTCGGACGAAGAGTTGCCGAGGCCAAAATGCCGTGTTCCTATTGGCTCATCACGACCCCTGCATCTGGGGAAGCGGAACTTTGAGCTAAGGGCGAAGATGGCCGCTCTCTAGATCTCCTCCTGTCTGTTTTCATGATGAGATATCCCGCTATCTAATGCAGGGAAGATTGAGTAGCTCCGATGAAAACATGAGGCTGAGAAGATAGTGTAAGCTTTCCAGTCTATTTGGTGAGGCAGAGGAATCACGTCTAGCGGGGTTATGGTGGGGTTGAGTGCTTCTCAAGAGTCATCAGCATTTACACATGCAACAGCTTCTCTTCTCGCTCCGTGTTTCTTCAAACTTCACTCTACTTCGTATCTCTTATTGTTATATTATGTCTAATGATAGCTAGCATCAATAAACATACATCATGTAACACCAAGTCCAACTTTACTGTAGCACCTACTCTATCCAACACGATTATAAAGAGACTGTCTACAACATCCCCATCTCAGACAATAAACCCTATCCAACCACTTTTTCGACGTTCGATGCATCAGGGCTATCCTCCCGTTTCTCAAATTCGAAACGCGCATCACCATCACACCCGCCTTCATGTAAACAATTGATATATTCCTCCCACGTCATCGTCCGGCAGTCGTCCCACTTCAGGATCGTATTCCAGCCTTCGGTATAGAAGATCTGGCCCGTCACAATGTGCGGGTGAACGTGCCACCCGTAATTCTGGGTGCAGACCGGGAGGCATTGGTCGATGACGGATTGAGCCGCGTCGGCAATCTCGCTGAAGCTATTGAGGAGGAGTGTGTCCGGACGCTATTGGTTCAATGTTGGTCTGGTTGAAAGATATGCAGGAGGACTCACGTCGTTGCACCACCAGATGGCTGCACCATACGAACAGCTGACCCGGCCACAAGATCCAGGTCCTGGCCCGCGGCTGGGCTGGCCCTTGACCCGCCTCAGATATCCAACTCCATCTCTGAAGGGATACTCTCCGGCTGGGCGCCATCTCTGGTCACAGAGGATTTCCTTCTCGGTGTAGCGCTTCGATGGAGGCTGGTTCGCCGTGGCATTTGCCTCGACGAGTGAATAGTCTTGGTGGAAGTTTGGGTTGATCTTGGCGAGGTGGTCATACACTTCCTCGACGCTGCCGTTCACCGTGATGTTGGGTCCTCCGGGAAAGCTTTCCACCTCCCACTGGAGCCAGGAAGTCTTGTAACCTGGAATTCCATCACCGTGGACCTGATCTATGGTGAGCTTCAGTGCTTTAATATTTTGTCAGGATACATACGCTCGTGGCCAAGGTGGCCAGAGAGGCAAGAGCAAAATTCAACAATCTCATGGTGATGAATTTAAAATTGATTGCAAAAGTCGACGAAAGATTAAAAGACAGGAGCCTCTTCTCTATATTTTCACAGAGGAATCAATTATTCATTAGCACGTAGACTTAGGGCAACGGTTTCCGCCTAAGAATTAAGATAGACACTAAATGAATTAAAAAAATCACAATTCGCTACCAAGTAATTAAACTATTTAGCAAGAAAGGATGACATTGCCGAAGACGCTATGCTGGTAGTTGAAGAAGCTAGAATGTAGGATGGTACAGTCGGTCATAGACGGCAACCGCTTTGATGCTGTCAAAAACATAGTTTAGAGCTATTTCCAGTAAGTTAACCTTAGTGAAATTAGTAAAGTTTGTTGCTCTAAATTTGCGCGAATCTGATTGACAAAAAGCTTTTTTGGTAGTATCCTACAATCAATTCAGATTTTAGGTGGCAATCTCTGTTCATCTCTTCATAAAATTACTGGGGGAGATGAACCCTGAAAGGACGAACAACGGCGAAATATATTACTACTAGCTCGTGGGAGACTTTCCCGACCACTCATTCCGATTCCGAGGATGCGGCTACAGAAGAGCGGCACCGAGCACTATCTCATAGTTGACAATGATAGCAATGCCAACTCATAAAATATCAATAGCATTGAAATCTTGGGAAACGGAAAGAGCCAAGTCGAAAAGCCTTTGAACGCTTGGTGGCCCCGGCAAACATGATTCTCTTAACATCTCTTCTTATATCAAAGCATGGTAACAAATCACATCTTAGAAGAATATATAATTCATAATCGAGCCAATCATCTTAGGAAACTGGGCCCTGAGCAGGTTCATCCGTTATGCATTGATGTTCCGTTTGACGGGTCGTTCCAGCATGGATCACCCAAGCATAGACTCCCGCTCTCTGTGATTTCTCGGTTGTGGGTTCGTTTCCTGGTTACATTTATGCATTGGAATCTGTCACCTTTTCGGCTACCCAACTCTTAAAGATAGAATAATTAGGAGAGATCATAAGTTTGAAGAGTACTCTGTGACTTGGAAGTCAAATGCGATTGATGGCAAGATGGATCACGTGACTTCCATCTAGCCGCCCAACCTCCCGAGGTCCTTTGATCTCCACCGTGTTTCTTCGCCTCAACCTAACCTGAATGACCTATACAACAACCCTGATATCATAATACCCAAAGGTGCCTGACAACACCCATTCCGTCATGAATCTCGAATCAGAATTGACTCATCCTGTGCAACAATACGGAAGTATGTTTCTCCAGCGGTCGAGACAGGGTTCTCGCGTCGCCACGTCGTGTGCCGAACAACGCATTTGCTCTGAATCAATCTTGCGTTGCAGATTTTACCTGCCAGCCCACCAACTATAGCCCACACAATTATACCTAGCAATCCAATCCATTGGAGCGGCGCCAACCCAGGAGTCGGTAAGTTTGATCTCTGTCAAGCTTCAAAGCTAAGCTTTCCTCTCTTTCCTCTCTCTCTCTCTCTTTCCTCTCATCAACACTGCTTGATACTACACCATGTCCAAAATGGGTTCAACTTCGCGCCCACCATTGGCAAGTCGCATCCGCGCTTCCTTCGACGGCAAGCGCTTGAGATCTTCGCAGGACAATCATCTGGACCCGCTGGGTTCGAATCCGCACAATGGATTTGCGGTTCAAGATGTCGACTCGATACGAAACGCCGTCGATGCTGCCATTAATTCCGAAAACTTCCAGAACGCGATAGCAGCGAATCTCGCAAAATTGATCAAACCGAATATCAAGAGCGCACTGGATACGATACAGCCGTTGGTGGAGTCGGTGTATGCGCATGAGATGCTGTTGCGGAAGACGAATAGAAGTGTGGAGGATATACTGGATAGGGTAGGGGACGGTGGGGGAGTGTCGAGGAGGACCAGCAGAGCCGAAAGTGATGTTGAGTTTCCAAGTAGGAGGGCATCAAGAGTTGAGGTTGAAGACACTGCTGAGGAAGCTACGCCGACAGCTGAGGAATTTAAAGAGCTTGCGCCGGTGCATGCTTCAAAAGATGTCACACATGACAAGTCAATTGTAGCTACGAGTCCGGCAAACAATTTGGAGGAATTTAAGCAACTCTTGGATGAGAACAACGCAAAGACTGCGGCTACTCTCTCCGAACTTTCGACTTCGGTTGATACTAGCAATACTGCAATCATCTCAATCGCACAAGGGTTCGATGATATCAACGACCTCCTACACCCAACCAAGGAGAATCTAGAGAAGTTGACATCGTCTTCGGAGCAATCTGCTACGGTTATGGCAGTCATACAAAGCCAGCTTGACCAGCTGAAGGGCGACATCGGCGAGATCTTGAGTGAACTGTCAGCATTGAGAGGAAGTGTTGGTAATGTCGCTACATCCGGCTCAGAGGGCTTCAATAAACTTTCCACCGAAATCAACGGCGTACTCAACGTTGTTGAAGGCCATACTACTACCCTTTCTGACATCAAGAACGCCGCCCCACATCCAGAAATTGTGTCTGCTCTCCAACAAGCAAATGACCACCACACTTCCCATGCAACTGCCTTAAGCGAACTCAAAGAGCGCTCGCTGATTGCCCCTGTTGAAACCAAGCCAGGACCTGACCATACCGCTGCTCTCGAGGAATTAAAGGCAGATCTAGCGTCAATGAAGGAGAATATTGAAGCTGGCCTAACTTCGAACCACGATAATCTTACAAGCCTAGGTTCCAAGATTGATAGCCATCATGAGAAGCATACTGAGGCCTTGGAAGGCATTCGTTCTCTCAACGCTGCCTCCGCCCCTCCGGTTTCTTCTACCAGCGCTGACCTCGAGGCTAAGATTGCCGAGGTCCAGACCTCGCTTCAAGGCCACACGGCTGCTCTAGATGAGATCAAAGCATCTCACGCTGCTCACTCCGAGGCTCTGGAAGGCATCCGGTCGCTCAACGTCGCACCAGTACCTACCGACGCTTCCCTTAGTCCCGACCTTGAAGCTAAGATAGGAGGAATACAGACCTCGCTTGAAGCTCATACAGCTGCTCTCAATGATATCAAGGCTTTCCATGCTGCACATTCCGTGGCCCTGGAAAACATTCGTTCCATACCCACAGATGATACAGAGAGCTCCCAGGCGCTTGACGCCAAGATTGAGGAGATCAAAGACTCTCTGGGCGCGCACACTACTTCCCTGGATGAGATCAAGGCTTCCCACACTTCTCATTCTGCTGCTTTGGAAACTCTCCGCTCTACGCCAAAGGATGATGATGGAAATACCCAAGCTCTTGACGCCAATATCGCCGAAATCAAGGATTCTCTAAATGCTCACAGCGCTGCTCTGGATGAAATCAAAGCTGCTCATACCGCCCATGCCTCTGCTTTTGAAAGCCAAGGAGCTGTTCTCGATGATATCAAAGCTTCTCATGCGTCTTCTATTGCGACCTTGGAAACAATTCGCTCCGCACCGACCAACGATGCCAGTGCTGGTAGCTCTGATGAACTTGACGCCAAGATCAGTGAGGTCAAAGATGCTTTACACGCCCATACTTCCGCTTTGGATGAGATCAAAGCTGCTCACACTGCTCATGCCTCTGCTTTAGACAGCCAAGGAGCTTCTCTTGAAGAGATTAAGGCTTCCCATGCTTCTCAGACAACCGCTCTTGAGAGTCACTCCGCTGTTTTGGATGAGATCAAAACTGCTAATACTGCTCATTCTACTGCTCTGGAGAATCAGAACGTAACGCTAGGCGACATCAAGAACGCTAGCGACTTGCACTCAACAGCTTTAGAGGGTCACGGAGCTACACTGGAGAGCATTCGAGATCTGAACTCTGGCTCCGCCTCCGCATCAGCTCCAGCCTTTGATACTAGCGCTCTTGAAGGACAAATTTCACACCTTGCTAATGCTTTAGAGACTCACGGTACAAGCCTGGATGCTCTCAAAACGGCCAGTGAGTCACATTCAGCGGCCTTAGAAGGTCACGGCACCACGCTGGAAGGCATTCGAGATCTTAACTCCACACCTGCTGCAGCTTCAGTTGTTGATACTAGTGCACTTGAAGGTCAGATCTCGACTCTTGCTAGTACCCTAGACGCTCACACTACGGCATTGGATGAAGTGAAAGCTTCTCATGCTGCTCATACTAGTACACTCGAGGCCCATACCGCTAGTTTGGAAGACATCAAGGCGGCAACTACGTCCCATACCAGCAAATTAGAAGAGCTCAAGTCCATACCCGCTGCGTCAGATGAATCTCATCCAACGCCTGTTGTCGATACGGAAAAGTTTGACAATATTCAGACGCAAATTGGGGACATAGCATCTACGCTGACCACCCATACCGCCACTTTGGACCAGATCGTCGCCAATAACGGGGCCCACAAGGAATCCCTGGACGAGATCATTGGTCTGCAAGATGGACATACCGCTGCTCTGAATGAGATAACGGAGAAGAATGTCGCGCATGCCGAAGCTTTAGAAGGATTGAAAGGACTCCATGACTCTCATGCCACATCTTTAGATGAGATAAAGGGCTTGCATACTTCACATGCCGTCGCTTTGGATGACATCAAAGCTACAAACGCCACGCATACTGCATCTTTAGACGAGCTCAAGGATATCAGTAACTCTCACAGAACCGCTCTCGAATCCTCTCGCTCTGTAACAGACACGCCACCTAGCTCAGATCCCGTTCTTGCAGCACAAATCGCAGCGATCTCTACAACTCTCGAAAGTCACACCTCCCACCTTGAAGATCTCAAAACCAACCTCTCTACTTCCACAGCCGTAGTGCCGATTCCTGAATCTCCATCTTACCCTTCAGATGCCCTCTTATCCACGGTGGTTGATACACTCGGTTCACACACAACACTCTTGACAGAAATCAAAGATGATGTCGCCGCCGAAATTTTGACCTCCTTACATGACATGGGTCAACTATGCACCCATCACTCCAATTTACTAAATGAAATTCGGGAAAGTGATGTTTCGGACGAAATCCTCACATTGCTTCATAGTACGAATGAGAAACTGGAATCAGTCAATGCCGGTGTAACGAAGATTGGTGACTGGGAAGTTGAAGGTGGGTTGGGTGTTTTGGAAGAGAAGGTTTCAGAAATACAAAAGACGTTGAGTGGGCATCAAGATACACTCAGCGCTGTTAAAGACACGACCGCAGCGAGTCACGAGTTTCATGTGAAGCATGATGCGGCGTTAAGTGAGATCAAAGAAAAGTCAGTGGAGCTTGCTGCAGGAGGCGACACTAGTGGATTGCATGAGAAGATCGATGACCTTGCGACGAAGTTAGCTGAGAATCATGCTACAATCTCCGATCTACATGCTGCTCACTCATCGTCCCTTGATGAGTTGAAGTCTCGTTCTGTGGAAGCTTCAGCTCCTCCGGCACAGACTGTCGATACCACGGCTCTAGAAGAGAAACTAAGTGCAATTCAAAGCACACTTGACGAGCATCACACCACACTCTCTTCTATCAAAGATGCGGCATCTGCTTCCCTGGAATCCCACGCTGATCATACCACTGCATTGAATGAGATCCAAGAGGCGGCTCTTTCGTCTGTCGATTCGCATGCAAGTCATGCTACTGCTCTGGCGGAACTTAAGGAAACTGCTGATACAAATAGCGAGGCACATTTGAGTCATATGGCTGCATTGGATGAAATCAAAGACCGTCAAATCGCTCATTCCGCCGCGCTTGCTGGGAGAAAAGGTCACGATGCCACTGAAGATACAGAACCAGGAAGCCCCGATCTTGCAGCCATTGAGACACATCTGACAGCAATTATCTCAGCATTAGAGTCACAGAGTGTTACGCTTTCCGACATCAAATCCGCTTCTTCCCATGAGGATATCATCTCGAATCTTAATTCTCTAAAGGCCATTGTCGAGGAGTCGAAAGCTGGCCTTGATGAACATGGCGCTCTGGTTAAGGACTTGCATGGTTCGACTCAAGAATTTCATAATGGCGCAAAAGACAAACACGATTCTATCCTCAGTGGTATCGCTGGGCTAGCTGTTGGTGGTGCTGCTAGCTCCGTAATTCATTCTTCTGATTCCGAATCGAAGGAAGTCCTAGAAGAACTACAATCCCTCCACGTCCTTACATCTTCCGCCTCCAACACAATCACGACAATCAACGAGGGGATCATGAGTATGAGGACGCAGCTTGAAATCAACCACACGACTTTGACAACCAGTATAACAACTCTGAGCGACGAGTTGAAAGCGGAGATTGATGCTTCTGGCACTGAGGTTTTGGACCACTTATCTTTGATGTCATCGGACCTTCAGAAAACTAATGTTGTTGCTAGCGGCGTACATCTTAATGACAAGGGCATTGAGCAACTTCAGTCTCATGTTGAAGATGGGGTTCATCTTAACTCCAAAGGGGTCTCACAACTACAGACACACGTCTCACCGCTCTCCACGAAAGAAGAAGGCATCCACCTCTCCGACCGCGGCCTCTCACAATTACAAGATCATCTATCCTCCATCGCCCCAACACCGAACTCAGAAGGCGTCCATCTCAATCCTACTGGCCTGGCTCAACTACAGGATCATTTCACTACTTCAGAGCCATTAAGTGAGAGCACTTGGTTTGGGAATAGACAAAAATCTACAGTGCCGGCAAAGGGTGAAGGGAGCGAGAGTGGAAGCGTGGTCCTAGATCCGATACATGAAGAAGAGGAAGAGGATAGCCCCAAGGAGGCGAACTTTGCACATGGACATGACGAAAGTGTTGGGGCACCGTATGCTAGGGATCAGGTGGATGTATTTAAATATCTTGAGGATCAGACACCAGAAGCAGGTGTGTCACCAGAACTTCACCCAACTGAGGTTGCCGAGGACAATGATGAGTTGAACGAAGGACATCTCGATGAACCTAAAGCAGAAGAATTCGAAACGACAGAAGCGCCTGAGAATGATGAAATCGCGAGTGAACATGAAGGGACGGAGATTATAGGTCACGCAGAGGAGGAGTCACATACCATTGATTCTATCGACAGCGATTACCCGACTGAAAGTCATGAAGCCCCGTCAATGGCAGAGACGGCAGACGAAGAAGAATATGATGAGCACGGTCACGCCGAGAAATCACAGAATTGGTCTATAGTTGGAAAGGATGAAGAAGATCCGTTTGCGGATGGTGAAGCTGTCTCTACTCCTCAAGGTGAGACCGAGCTTGCTGCTCATGCCGAAGGGAGTGCCGTTCAGAATGACGACAAAGTGCAGGAGGCGCAGGAGCATAAATCACATGACGAGGAAGAGGTCACCGAGCCTACTGCTGAGGTAACCAATAAGGAGGAGCATCAAGATGAGGAAGAGGATGCGCAGCACGAGCCAGATAATGAAGGAGTCCCAGTTTCTGGTGAGCATGCAATCAGCGAAGAAACTCACAAACACGCTGAATCGGAGAAGGTTGGGATTGAAGCGGAACCGCCCGCCACGGAAGAACAGAAAGAAGAGGAGGCTGAGGCTGAGAAGCCTAAAGAGGTCGAGGCTGGAGAAGAAGAAGTGCATGCCGAGGCCGGTGTTCATCATGAACATGAGGAACAAGGAGGGGAGGAGGCTGAAGCATAGGAGCCTAAGGACCTAAGCTCAGCTACAGAGACGCATGAAGGCGGAAAATAAGGTTACACGAAGAAACAAAAGCTTCCCACGAGGCTAAAGGCAAATAATTGGAGACTGCTGATTCAAAAGACGTGAAGGAAGAATAGAGTGGAACTCTGTTTCTATGTGGCGTTAGGGCTGTGTCATTCTTTAGATGTAGATGTTTTTCTTGTATAGTCCTTGGTCCGATACCTATTTGATTAGTCTTAACTGTATATGATATTTTGTACCTTATGCATTGCTTCGCATTGTCCTATTATAATAGTCTTTGATCGAAAGGGTGTTAAGCTCTTTGATTAAGCCGGATAAATCCATCTTTCAAGCAGAGGAGGAAAATAGATCAACGAATAACACAACCAACTCTCTAAATCACTTTAAACTTGAGGTAGTATGAAAGAATTCGACATCGAACAGGTTGCTGAATTGCGAGAGATGCGAATGTGGCGCCCGGAGCTGAACCACGTGTAAGGGCATGAATGGCACAGTCGCGTCGCCGTCTACTGGGGTGGTGCTGGACAGCTGAAAACATTCAATAAGAGCCTTTGCATTCTAACGCAACATAAACCAAAGCCTGACCCAAAACTTCCTCAATTTGATGTTAAAAAGTTTCAGAATGAGCTTCGGTTTCGGTATTGGCGATTTCATCGCTGTTGGCGAACTTGCAGAGCGTCTTTACAAAGAAATATATCTTGTTGCTAGAAATGCGCCACAAGAGCTACTCCAGCTGCAAAGCGAAGTTGCAACCTCGAGCATGTCCATTGATCTTTTGGTAAAGGAAGTACAAAACAAAGACAGTATTCTGGCTCGCAGCGGTGAGGAGAGGGTTGCTACCGTCAACCATGTGATGCAAGACACCAAGAAGACCCTTCTTGAACTGGAAAAGTTCTCAAAAAGCTTTAACCCAGCCCTCCGCAAGCCGGGACCTTTGGGTAAATTCAAATCGGCATGGGACAGGGCCAAGTTTGCAACGGAGATGCCGAAGATCGACGCTCTTCGTGCTCGACTCCAGTATCAGAATGGATCAATCAATCTCATTCTCATATCGCCTGGAAAGTAAGGCTATTGACACCTACCCCTACAGTTGAGGCGCAAGATCTGACATCATTCGCAGCTCTTCCCTTCAGCGCATTGAGACCATGGATCGAAAGATGAGTGCGGATATTGAAGAGGTAAAAAATATGGTGATACAATTTACCCAGCAAACTCCCAATCATACCGTGCTTGATTATCAATCTCCATTGACGGAGCGATTCATTACCGAAGCGGAGAAATCAGGCCGTCGCTGGTTCTCTTTTGGATTCGACGAATGGCTGAGAGCAGGTCAATGGTGGCTCATGGCTTCTCAAGGGCGCCTTTCTGGAACAGGAGATGGAGAAATTATCAGCGCTCAACCCTATGCGAACTTACTCAAAGCCTCATCAATTCTGCTCGACATATTACCACGCCATCCATCAATCAGGCTTTGGGATCCCACAAAAGAGTATCTTCAGTTCCACCAATTGGCCGATATGGTCCGACGCGAAGTCGCCTCGATTGAATCACGACATCTGCAGGTTCCAGACCTCGAGATCGTGAAGCAGGCCGACTGCAGGATATGGACAGATACTGTCCAAACCATTCAGTTAGAATCGACCTTGCAGACTAGTGGTTTAAGATCGTGGGATGGCGCCGCAGAAGAAATGCTATTCCAAGGGTTCGGTTCATATATATATGATCGAAAGGTGAAACCAGAGGAGTGTATAATTCTTATCTTGGTGTCGAAGAAAGATATTACTGAGGCTAGAGTAGTGGCTCGAAACCAGAAGGGAGCAGAGCTCATTAGTTTGCGAATTAACTTTGAGCTCCTTCGAGGCCAAAAGCTACCCGGCCAGACCATGACGGATGATGATGAGCTTGCAAGTTGGCCAAGGCTTAAGCTTGAATACGCCAATTGCATAGAGCCTCTGGGAAATGGTGTCGATACAGTTCGACTCGGCCAAATCGATCTCAAGCTGTCTTCCCTTGAAGATTTGAAGGTGTTTTCTCCAACCTTTCGTGGTATCTTGTTTTGTCAGGAAGTCACTGGTATCGCTAAGGATCATAAGCTCCTGCATGGAATCATTCTTCTGTTTTCGTTTCTGCAACAAGATCAAAAGATACTTGAATCAAACTTGAATTCTTGCCAGACGCGGAGTTGTCTCGAATACGTCGACGACGGCCCGGAAGGTCTTCTCTCCTTTGCGAAATCGATCGCCAGCAATTACTTACATGAGCAAGAGTTGCAGTCGCCAATCACCCCGTCATTATTCTCTGGTTCATTTAAAATTAATCCAGCTCTATCAGCCGATAAAGAGCTTGAAGTGGCTCAGTGCGTCTATTATTGGCTGTATGACATATGCTCCGTCATTGCTGCCTCAGGGCAACCTCTTGATTGGATACGACCTGGGGTAATCAGAACGGGCGGATGTAAGCTTCCTCGCTTTCCTCTCGCTATGAAAGTATCTTATTTGTTTCATACTGCAATCGAAAATCGATCTCCATAAATAATCCTTCAAAAGTTACGAACGGATAATAATTAACTCTTTCTAGATGATGATAGTCTCGATGACATCAGTGGTAACACCCCAAAAAGTTTCCCACCTGTTCTCTGTCGTATTGCGGAACTGGCCACAATCTATGGGAACGGAATTCTGATCGAATCTCTTAATGATCAAGACCTACAAGTAAATCGCCAAAGAGAGGTTGGAAAATGGTCGTTTAGAGAGAAGGTGTTTGAACCTCCAAGCAGCATGCCATATTGGGGCGGAAAATCCACACCGGATCTCCAACAATGTCACTTGATTCATTACGCGGCAGTATATGGTGGCCATTCTCTTGTCCAGCTCCTTCTTGATCGAGGAACTGACCCTCTGGTTAGGACGGGCGGAGGGTTTGGCACGGTGTTTAATAATCTCACGGCTTGCGAATGTGCTATTACAGTGCTCAATACTGACGCTGTGAAGCTTCTGATACCGTTTCAATTTGCGGGAGATTTAATGGAATTTGTACTCGACTTCTCTTGTTGGCTGTTTGATCAGAATTCTGATCATCTGTTACTATCGGGAGTTTTCGGAGACTCTCTTGAGAGTGTCCAAAACCTATACATCCAAAGTCCGCAACTCCAAAGTCCGCACCTCCAGGGTCTGTACATACACACGGTCACAGCATTTATTGATTCTGCAAATGAAATTTACAGGAACAAATATGGCATGAACGTAGGAGACGAAATATTCAGAGCAGTAGTCGTTGATAGGGCTCTGAACAGGCACATTGGTAAACGAAGATCGAATACAACTATGGTGGCCTTTTCTATGCCTGCGGCAATTGTGAAGGAAGTGTATGATGAGTCGCTCACAATAGCTCTGGTAGGCCGCAAGTTTGCCTCTGAGAATTTAGTGGGATTCGATCAGCCAGCAATATGCCATGTGTGTTCAACTGCCTCTGTAGATGCTGTACAGACTCTTATTGCCGAAGGTGAGGAACGCCCTGATTATTGCTTTCGCAGCAGTAATGTCTCAAGTATCAAATCGCTCCCGCCAAACATGGATTTGACAATGGCTTTCCAGTCTCTTAATCGAGATGGTATGACGCCTTTCCAAGAATTCGATACGACAGACGATGCGACCAAAGTCGTTCTTCTATGTAAGGCAGGCGGAGACATCAATATTCGCAGTCCATGTGGATACTTTGAAGATAGTGGCCATGGAATGCACTGTGCAGAGTGTTTGACACCATTAGATTCAGCTCTGAAAATGGGGAATATTGCGATAGCGAGAGTTTTTGTGTGTTCAGGAGCTATCATCACCTCTAACTCCCTGGAACTTCGAAGTGCTCTACTTGCTGTTCTCTACAGACAGTTCCCCCACTTATTCCCCAGTGATGAAAATAAAAAATATGAGTTTGAACCACCTGGGCACTGGTTTCAGTATCTTGGATTCGATTGCACTGCTGAAGTCGCTCTACCACCTATGACAAATAGTGCGGTAGACTGGTTGATTAACAATGAAGTTTGGAACCAAAAGCCTGCAAATTGGGACAAACCGAGAGTTCGAATAGAAGAAGGAGAGCGTGGAATTGAGATGAAAAGTACAGAATGGTGGGAGTAAAGCATCGAACGAGTAATATGACGAGGCGAGACAAACAGAGTTTTAGATGTATAAATGCTGAGGATGGGTTCTTTAAAACGTTCATGTCAGCGTTTACACCTTAGTGACTCTTGAGATTACCGTCGCTTTACCAGCATAATATTAAAGATATCAGCCGCAATTCAAATTGTAGAGCCGAAACAAAGCCTAAAGTAACGAGCTGGATTGTTGTTTACTCAATGGACGAACTTCAAAAGGGGCGTCTCGCTAAACATCACAGCGTCTTCACATGCAAGCTCGGGGATTTTCAGGGACGAAGCCGCTCCCGAAGCCACCGACCAGCCGCGCCGCCTTCGCGACGTCATAGATTGTCACAAGCTTCAATGTTTGTTTCCTCGAAATGAAATTTGAACTGAATTTTCATTGTTATCTTTTAATCTCTGATATTCAACGACTGATTCTCCACAATGGCCGCAATGGAGAACCCGCTTCTCCACCCGCTCATCTTCATCTACCAGATCATCCAATGGGTGCTCGATCTCCTCTTCTCGCCCGAGCTTCCCAAACCGGGAGCGTACCTTGGGAGACCGAAGATGAAATTTAACACTAGAGTTGAGAGGGCGTATTAAGATGATAACGGCCGTTGGATCAACGATCCCTCGAATGGGAGATATGAAGGCATCATTGCTG
Organism: Arachnopeziza araneosa; assembly: GCA_003988855.1. NCBI lineage: Eukaryota > Fungi > Ascomycota > Leotiomycetes > Helotiales > Arachnopezizaceae > Arachnopeziza > Arachnopeziza araneosa. Next base: position 52,765 of record QYAI01000158.1, read on the forward strand.
CGGTTGGGACATGTGGTGATCCGACGATGCCGCATCTACCGGGATGGATAAATTCAAGGGAAAGATCTATCATAGTAGCGAGTTGACAGGGAAGAGTGCGGAAGGCAAGAAAATGATTATAATCGGTGGTGGTGCCAGTGCTGTCGAGGCGTTGGAATTCGCTTCAGAAGAAGAGGCAGAGAAGACGTACATCCTCGCTTGTTTAGACAAGTGGATCATTCCTCGGAATCTAATCGTCGATATTCTTCTTGCATTCAACATTTTTGGAGGCGAAACTTCTCTTTCCTGGATCCCGGAGACACTGCTGAGGAAGTTCTTCTACCGTGATCTCCAAGATCTGGCTCCAAACGATAAGGGGTTATTCACCATGACACCAATGTTAAACGGTGACGTGATGGACATGATTCGTTCTGGAAAATCAGAGTGGTTACGTGGTTGCGTGGCGACATTAAAGGCTTCACAGAAACCGGGATTCTTTTCAACAAACGCGCAAAAAGCTACCATCTAGCGGCCCAGGTCGACAAGTGGAAGTCAAGGGCGACATCGTTCTTATGGCCACTGGTTATGGTAGGCCAATATTAGATTTCCTCCTAGAAGAAAACTTTCAAGAGCCGTACACACCCCCAAATTGGTATCTCCAAACCTTCCACCTCTTCAACCCTCCGTCTGCTGCAAAAATTGCACATACGTCAACGCCATCGGCTTAGTAGGAAACTGGCATATAGGAATCTACACCCGGATCCTCCTCATGTTCATCTCTGATCCATTGACGAGTCCCCGTCCCTTCTGGATGGAGCGCTGGATCGACATGACACGTTTTGTGAAAAGGTTGCGCCGACAGGAGCGTTTGATTTCTTCACGTATCTGGAATTGGTTTGGTGGTTTACGTTCTACATCGCTATCAATCCTTTCCGGTGGAAGTGGGCTTTCTTTGTGTTTTTCGGCGTTGGGGCGGGTTTGCCGCGGAGGGTCGTTGATGCCGAGGATAGGATTCAAGATCGGCTTGGGTGGGAGAGGAATGGGGATGTGTATGATGTTGGAAAGAGCTTTTAGAGATAGGAATCAGTGGGACTTTTGTGTGTGATTGATGATTCAAGGTAAGGGAAAGAAAATAAATCGATTATCTTGGTGTGTTTTATGTTGTAAAATGAGAAATGAAAAACTTGCCTCTCACTATTGAAATATGCATAAAATTTAGCATGTGAGAACATGTCCAAAATTTCTGTCGTGTTCAGTTAAAAAAAACTGGAACGAGTAAATATTTCGTCTTCCCAGATAATATGGATTCCAAGTATGGAAACCCTAACCCTACGGCACCATTCGCTTAAAAATCCCGACTCCAAAAATGGCCAAGAAAAGTTTACACATGAAGGAGGAATATCGAATAAATAAACACCTTTAAAAAGTGAACCGAAATATAAATCACCACTTACTCCACCTTCCATTCTCGTCCCCCTCCCCCTCCCTCCCACAAGGTACAAGAAAGCAAATAAGCCCCCAGCAGCCTCCATACGGACAGGTACGTTTAGTCATACGCCGTCCCACTCCGCCCAAACCACACACTAACACTCTCCAGATGGCCGAGCTGGTTCGTTTCTCAAAATCACCCAGGATATCGGTTTCAACTAATCCCCAATTCAGGTTATGGCGCCAGGTTAAGGTTCTCTTAACATCATTTCCTGGTCACGAAAGTGGTGAGTCTGGGAGTGAATGGTTTGATATGATGGGTTCTGACTATTGCTAGGCGTGGGTTCGAGTCCCACTCTGTTCAAAATTATTATTTTTTGCTGCTTTTTTGTGTGTGGTTAAATCCCGGTCTCATTTAAGATATAAAGATTTCAATTTTGATAGTTTCATTGCTGCCGTGTATAATTCTTGATTTGTAGATTGGTTAGTTTCATGGAATACCTCTGTTAATATTTTAGCAATAGAACGTTTTGTCTTATAAGGTTGTTGGTTAGAATCTCGCTGACTTTCTTGTCAAAGCATTAGAGAGGAAACACATGGTGGTAATAATGGCGTTTAATTGTGTTTCTGAAGAATTGTAGTGTTTGAAGAGCTCAGATAACGTGGTTTATCATCGAGTTGCGCATATCATCGAGTGGCGCACTTTTCCCCACCTCATTACTTTGAAATAGGATTAAACAACCACAACGTATAGAATTTATTGAAACTACTCGGAATCTGATAACCCTAATACAACTATAGTATCTTGACAAGTGCGCGCATTATGACCAGTCTTCCCGCAAGTGCCACATCGTCGCTCAGAGAGTTGCCTCTTATTTTGCCTACTTCTCTTCGAGCGCTTATCGCGTCGAGCTTGCTCTTCTGCCTTCTTCTGAGCTAATACGTCCTGCGCATCCTCTACAATAAGTGCTTCTCCTTGACGTATTCGAGTCTTTTTAGCCCTACGGCGTTTACTAAGTGCTTTATTTGCTGTTCGAAGTGTGCGCACCTCGGCTGACAAGAGAGTTATCTTATGAGCTAACATCTCTGTACTTTTAGCTAACGCAGCTACAGTCTCGAAAATAGAAGTTAGAGAGCTTCCTTGATAGCGTGCAATGCGACTCTTCACTAAAGTTGACTGTAAAAGCGCATCAGTTGCATTGTAAGAAGTTTGAGAGACCTAAGGTTTAGTATCGGTAGAAGAAGGTGTACTAGGATTTAGAATCCTTAACCTTACATCAAGCTTTGAAATTACAGCTTGCGAGTTGAAAGGCACTAAGCTAGCTCTACGAAATCTAGTGTACGAGGGGCAGATATTCTCTTCGTATCGATACATTGATTCATCTACTTGTTTCTTATTTGTTATTTACGCTGGTTTTTGGGTTCTTCACGCGCGTACGTTGTTCATGTTCTGAGTTCTTTGCTCTGGTCGTTCTTCCGAAATATACTATCGAGAGCTAGCTGCTTATTTTATTGGCTGCTCCTCTGCCCCTCGTACAGTAATTATGCCTATCATAAGGCCTGTCTCGTCGAAGTTGTAGAAATCGAAGTCAACAATCTTATATTTTGCTCGCATATTCTTAACTAGTCGAAACTACGCGCTAATAAGCTCTAGATCTTCGCAAAAGGCTCTTTGAAAGTTATAAACGCGATTAAAACGCGTCTTTAACTCTGGTCGTCGTTGTACGAACCGATGCGCCTAGAGCTTACTGACGCGGTCTGCTTCTCGAGATTCGAGTATATAATTTGCCATATCTTCAACACTAGCAAGCCGAGGCGCAAAATCTCTGGTATCTAAATCAAGTATATATCGAGTAATTACTTTTTCTTCTAACTCGGATAGTTTTTGACAATTAGGTCGAGTTTCGAGGCGAGCAGTCAAGCTAGCTATTCTGTGTCGAAGTGTCGTTTCAGGGACTTTATAGATCTTTGCAGCAGAGCGACGACTAAGGTGCTTCTTGAGTTTGAATTTCTATTACAAATAGTTGAAAAAACGCGTGTTGAAGTTTACAAGTAATGAGGTGGGGAAAAGTGCGCCACTCGATGATAAACCACGTTTTACAAATTACTATTTCAGAATATATGATAAGGCCACTCCAGCCACTCTATTCTTCGTACTTCCTTAGTAGCTCAGTTATGTCATTTAAATGATATTCCAATGCCAACGAGAGAGGCGTGTAGCCATCGTTATTTTTTACGTGAATAGAGGCACCTTTCTCAAGTAGCAATCTAACTACTTCCTCGTGCTGACCCATTACCGCCTGCCCAAGAGGTGTATTACCGAAACGATCATTTGAATCTACATCAATGTCATTGCCGCCTATCGTCAGTAGTAGTTCGGCGATAGCTGTTCGCCCATAGTTAGCGGCAAGAGAAAGGGGTGTTTGCTGCAAATTATCTTTCGAGTTAATGTCGACTCCAGGTGTGTTAAGCAGTAGTTCGACGACAGCTGTTAGTTCATGCTTAGCGGCAAGAAAAAGAGGTGTTTGCTGCCAAGTATCTTTCGAGTTGATGTCGACTCCAGGTGTGTTAAGCAGTAGTTCGACGACGGCTGTTTGCTCATTCTTAGCGGCAAGAGAAAGAGGTGTTTGATGCCAAGTATCTTTCGAGTTGATGTCGACTCCAGGTGTGTTAAGCAGTAGTTCGACGACGGCTGTTTGCCTATACTCAGCGGCAAGAGAAAGAGGTGTTTGCTGCAAAATACTTTTCGAGTTGATGTCGACTCCAGGTGTGTTAAGCAGTAGTTCGACGACAGCTGTTTGCCYATACTYAGCGGCAAGAGAAAGAGGTGTTTGMTGCSAAGTATYTTTCGAGTTGATGTCGACTCCAGGTGTGTTAAGCAGTAGTTCGACGACGGCTGTTCGCCCATCCTTAGCGGCGAGAGAAAGAGGTGTTTGATGCCAAGTATCTTTCGAGTTGATGTCGACTCCAGGTGTGTTAAGCAGTAGTTCGACGAGGGCTGTTCGCCCACAGTTAGCGGCAAGAGAAAGAGGTGTTTGATGCCAAGTATCTTTCGAGTTGATGTCGACTCCAGGTGTGTTAAGCAGTAGTTCGACGACAGCTGTTT
>QYAI01000159.1:0-56019 GCA_003988855.1 Arachnopeziza araneosa
TAACTGATGAAACAGGGCCTGAGGCCCTGAAACGAGTTAAAACAGAGCCCTAACACGCTAAAGCTATCGCTCTGACTGCAGGCCGTCCTTTTGCAACAATATTCTTCTTTTCCTTCGTAGCTAGCCTATAGATCCTAATATACTCAGACTATCAACGCACTCCTATATGCCTCTTGACTAGCCATATTCGAACCTGCTCATTAGAGAACGCTATTCCTTATCTAGAGTCCAAAAGGAGGCCAGCTTAAAAGCCCAAAGGATGGCTTCCTCGAATGATGAGTTACATCAAATCAAGACCGTTCCAGCAGGAGTATGGGACACGCACTGCCATGTCTTTGAAAATGACCAGTTCTCTTTCGCCCCTGATCATCACTTTACCCCGTCAAAGGCAATACTTGAGCAACTCCAGCAATTCCATACTTCGATCGGAATAGAGAATTTGCGTATAGCACATGGTTTAGCTTATAGGACCAACATCACCTCCCTAATTCATTATCTGGAGCAGCTTCGTGGAAAGGCGCGCGGCGTGTGCGTCTTGGACCATGAAAGTGTCACTGACGACTTTCACAACAACTGCCACGCCAAAGGCGCGAGGTCTGTCCGATTGGACCTCTTCAGGCATGGTGCCCTGCAGGATCTAGGAAAGCAGATCGCTTTGATCCAATCCACGGCCAATCGCCTGCAGAAATGGGGAAAGGGACGATGGAGCATTCAGCTCCTCCAAACCAACATTGAGTTCTGGGGCCGGTTGCCAGAAATCGCAGCCAAGCTTCCGTTTCCATTGGTGATCGATCATCTGGGCTAATTCCAGGGCAGAGTATGCAGAAAGAGAGAGCAATGCAACCCACTAAGTCTGCAGGTTTCGCAGCGCTCCTTGGAGCTCTGCAGGATGGAAACGTATGGATAAAATTATCAGCACCGTATCGTTGTTCGAATCTTAGGCCGAATTACCCCGATCTCGAACAGCTCATTCGACTTCTAATGAAGGCGAACCCTAACCGTAGTCTCTGGGGAAGTGATTGGCCACACACGCCGATCGTGCTGGAAAAGATCCTCTATTTCCCGAGTCGTACCTAGAGATCGATGATAAGGCTTGGATTCGTTCGCTGAGTCAATGGCTTTCGGAAGATGAGTAGAGGCGAATGTGGATAGATAACCCGCGACAGCTCTATGAACGATGTAAGTGAGAGCGGAGCCCAAGTTAGCTATGATGAAGTTTGTCAAGCTCGATTTATACCTTTCTCAACCAAGTCTATTCATGGCATCTTCAGAGGTTGCTTATTGACTATCAAAAAAATCCCTTGGATGCACACCGCTGTCTTGTTGTGGCGTTGTGAAGTCTGGAATGTCTGGGAGCTTGAAAGAAGAGGTGTTCCAGCTTCTCAATCTCTATATATTAGAATCAAGTTATGCAGTTTCCTTAATTTGACTATTCCAAATGCGTCTTTGCTCAATCCGAGCACTCAAATTTTCTTCTCACACATCTCGGCTTTTGAAATATCAGTCTGCTCTGCCGCGAATCACAAATCGAGGGTCGTGATCTTGGAAATAGCGAGGTGCTTAATAAACAATAACTGAGAGCAATAGCTTGTTCAAGTGAGGGTCCAGATTCGAACCAAAGAATCTAGTCCTAAGATTTAATTTCCAATTTCCAAGTTCATGTTCCTTAAATTAGTAGTCCAGATAGAAAAATATACATGTATCTAAATTAGGAAAAGCAGCTCGAGGGGGACTCGGAATGGATTCGGTTCAAATAAGGATAGGCGGTTCCACCCTTATTTCTTGAAGATAGTCTCGTCTCCCTGGGGGATTTTCTTTCTTCTCTTGTGTTCTTCTCTTGGAGCTAGCCAATAAGCCGAATAGAATACCCAGTTTACACTATCTCGTACTCCTATATACGCTTTGCAGCAGCTAACTATTCGGAACTTGTGCCGTTACAGAGTCGGGATTGATTCGGGAGGGGTTCGGCCTAGAATGGAATAAGAGACCAACCCCTCTATGTCGATACTTGCTTTCGTCTCCCATTCTCTTCTTTCTCCTCTCATACCGTTCTTTCCTCCGTAGCTAGCCTATAAGCCGAATTTATATCCAAACTATACTCCCCTTCGTACTACAACATACACTTTGCCGTAGTAATGAGTTCGGATCTTATACTATTACAATGTTAAGCGACGCGTATGTTAATATCTATATTTTCTCTATAATGGAACTTTAATCTTAACTATTTATAAACTTAAATACTTAGACCCTAAGAGAATTCCCGTAAACATATGCGATCTGTTACGAAAACGCTACCTATTTAAGTCTGTAAGTTTGAACGCATCAATTTATTGATACGATCGTTCTCATGCCTTGAACCTGGCTATTTTGGACGGGGGTAAAATAAGCGAGCTACTTATATCCTACTCTGTAGAAAAACGGGTGATATTGATGTGTGGAAAAATGATGTTGATTCTTTCAAGAAAGAACTGCACGAGAACTCCTTACAAACACACCCTCAGCCACTCCTTCCTTCTCCAGTGTTCACATCTGTGGACCCAGAGGGCGAAGTTGCATAAAACAGCGACAAAGGCTGCTCGATTCAGCGACCACCGCACCTGAACCTTACAATTAAGTGTATTTATGGTCCCAACACATGTTAGGAAATTGCCCATACTCAGAGCCTTGTAATATTTTTGTCTCTTATCTGCGTATTTTGCGATTCGTTTGTAGTACACGGTGAAGTTTCTACTGTCTTCTATGCTTCCACGCTTTCCTCCAGGCATATCCTGATGCTGATTTTCTTCTTATCCAACTTATGTCCAAATACCACAACTGCAATCTGACATATTCTGAATAGAAAGTTAGTCTGTGATAGTTCTTTCACGTGGATGTCTCGAGTCCATTTTCTTGATAAGTGTAATCAGACAACTTACACAATGATCCATCCTAGAAGAACCCCCCAAAACCAATTCCAATCTGAATAGTACCCCATCATTCCTTCGAATATCAATTGGCCTATAGAGAGAGATAATATCAATCCCATTATTAAACCAATATCGACAAATCTGATTTTTTCCTCATCCGCTTCGTTACCATGCCTTCTTGATGAGTTCCGCAGGTAATATCTGGCAACCATCAAGATGTTCCACATCGACTGTAGAATAAGGAATACCTCAGCCAAAATGAAGGAACCACCTCCATTTCCACTAAGAATCAGGAACAGAAGAGCAAGGAAGGCTAGAACTCCATCGAGTGCTTTGATGCTGACGGTTGGGATGATTGTGACGTTGTAAGTGGGGCTATCATTGGCATCATTAGGAGCGGCGTCGGAGGAAGAATTCTGGTGAGAGATCGGAAGTATCGGAGTACCACCAGGTGAGCGAGGTGGAGAAGCGAGGTGGAAAAAGGAAGTCGAGTCGGCTTCACTGTTCATGGTTAAATTCCAGTCTCTTGCGCGTAACATCAACATCGTGGGTAGAATACTGTCCGGAATTTTGATTGAATGAGAAGATTAAAAGTGCTTTTAAACTCTCAATTCAAAATGCATGCGTAGTGTGATTGGGCATCAGATGGATAAGGACACAGTCGCCTTCTAGTCAAGGCAGCAACTTCGAGACGGCCAGCAGTGGCCGAACTTCTGCCTTCATTCTTGAACGACTCAGATGAGGCTGATTGTGACTCATTTCATGCTACTAAGGACAGATATTCAAGGATAATACATATTTGGGGGTGTGGTGAAAATGACAGAGTGTGTGTGGAGACAGCATCGCCTCCAGGGTGTTCGCTTAGAATTTAGCAACACAAGACAACGGCGCAGCAAGAGGGCTGAAAAGCCACGACAAAAGCCAGTAGACTTGAATGTAATCTCTATGAAAGAAGCTATCGTGTCCATCGAAGTAGAAGAAGTAGAAGAAGGCCATGTCAAGTTTCGAGTTGTTCGAAGTCTTCTATTGACAGAATTGAATCGCCTGCTTGGAGCTATCCCATACCTTGAAGAACGACTTAGTTATGATGAAGATAGGGCTTGGATAACACAAAAGGGCATGTGAGGATTTGCGTGCTCGCGTTAGGAATGGTGATGCAATTAATAACGCGGACCTGAAGTGCATAGTTGGGAGCCAGTAGGCTAGAGTCCCTTGGAGCAAGATTGAATAAATCTACAGTGTGATTTTACAGTAAACTTGCGATTATGACACGGTATATTCACGTAGGACTCAGAAGAGAAAAGACGCTTCAATCAGCAGTATTACTTTTGTGACCCGATCAGTGAAAAGATCACTAAGGTATAGGTAGTATTCCTACTCATCCTCATCTTCGAATTCATCATCGGTGTGGTAACGAATACAAGCATCGTAAGGATCAAGATTCTCTCCCAAAAGATACTCCCCGTCCACCCAGTGCTTAGAGCTTTGAGACACCCATGACCTTTTCCCACCCAACCAAGGCTCATCCGCATCTCTTCCTTCAAAATCCGCCTCTACTTCTACGGTAGTATTACTAAGATCAGCGTATTCCTCTTGATACATGCATTCTAACCTCGAAATCCACACGACTTTCTTCTTATTGTTGTCTGGGTCTTGGTCACTAGGACGGCGTCGGCAGATCACAGCCTTTTCAGGGATATGTCCTGTAGTCCTATCGATATCAGCAATCCAGGCATTGATATCCAATGTGTGGAGGCGAGTCAGTGATTTGAAGATTTCCGGTGGGAGCTTCACGATCGGGTCAAAATCTTCGTCTTCATCGCATACGAGGTTGCTGTTGTCTAGCTTGATGTAGAGTTGCTCAATTGACTGAGGCAATTTTGTAATAAAATTCTGAATTTCCTAGGCAGCATAAGCGAGAATGCACTATTATATAATAGTATGGTACTTAGACGCTGTCTTACAGGTGCAACACTATCAAAGTGTGGCCTACCATCATGCTCATGTTCTTCATAAAGAGGAGCTCCTATCTTCAACACTCTAAGACTGTCCCATGCAGAAAACAATTTCCCAATGGCAGGCGAAAAGGAACACCCTATGTTCCACATCTCGAAGAACTCAATTCCATTCGTGAGGCTTGCAAGTTGAGGTGTGGGGTTTCTCCAAACTGGAATTTTGTGGCTTTCCCATCGCTGTCTTCGGCCCTTACTAGGTATCGCCAACGATTTCAATTTTGGTGCTGCGGTAACAACCTGGAAGAGGTATTCTATCATTTCTCGACCTAAAGCCTCGAAGCCGAAGTTCATCACAAGCGAAGTTAACTGGTCATAATTTCTCCGAACGAAATCTAAAATCAATTCTCGTTCCACACTATCGACTTCGCCCTGGTAGCGGAAACTCTGTAACCGTGGCAGTAATACACTTTGCCTGCGCTCTGTCGTTCTTTGGGAAAGAGGATGGCCGATCGCATCTGACCTATTTCTCCTGCAATTAGAGATATCGAGCTTGACTATCTCCGGGAAAACAGTGCCAGCAATATCGAGGATATTGGCAGCTATATTCCAGGAGTCGACCGTACCACCATCTCCGGGATAATCGGTCGGGACTACCCATTTGAGCTTCTTTAACGACGTGGGTTTGTCTCCCCATTGATGAGGCTCAGGCCTCAGCCGAAGGTCGAGTTCCATGAGTTGAGAGTATGCCATTATGTTGGCAATGATGTGCTGAGTGAGCCCACTTTCTGCCAGCACAACATTTTTCAGAAAAGGTATATTATGCGCTACTTGATCACCATTTTCTTGACCGAAAGCCATCAACTCGTCTCTGAGTCCCTCATGTGCATTTGGAAAGCAGATGCTTAAGGTTCGAACCTTTGCACCCAGGGTTGGATTCCTGAGTTCACGTCAAGTTGGCAATTCATATGAACGGGAGCACACATACGAAGCAAGAGTGTTGAGTAGTGTAGTCTCGTTTTTCTTTTCCACGCTCCATTTACTATCGTGCCATTCGGATTTAATACTCAAGTCAATGCTAGAATATAAGATAGATGTCGCAACTTCCCACAAAGTACGGGATACGAGACTACAGCTCCATAAATCCTTGCGATCGTGAGCTCGGCACAACAGAATGTTATGGACAATCTCGCTAGGAATTGAGTCCATAGCGATTTTGTAATTATTTCGCAAGAACTTGTAAAGAAGGAAAGGTTCAACAACAAGGGCGTATTTTGGTGTGGTAGTGTAGCCTATTCTCTGAGACGGAGATCCGTTGCGATTCCCACCCTCGCTTAGGCTCCATCAAAGAGCAGGGGCCTTGAACCTGTTTAAGAAACACAACGTCATTTTGCATCGATAATCTTCCTCATCATAAACCTTACAAGCAAAACGAATAAAAGATTCTGACAATCTTATTGTATGATATACATCTGAAACAATCTGAACCGTTCCCCCAACAACCCAAACTACAGAAATAATCAGCATATCAAAATGGCTGAAAGCAATGAAGCCCCAGCACAAACGGAAGAGAATAAAAAACCAACTACCCAAGAAAAGATCCTCGCTGAAATCACCGATCGTTTAGAAGCTGCCAAAATTGCTCAAGAATCTGCAGCGCAACTTCGCTCCGAAGCTGAGACTCAGACCGATCCAGAAATACAAAAGGCTAAGCTTGCAGAGGCGGCCAAGAAAGAGAAGGAAGCGACAAATCAATTAAAAATTGTGCAGAGACTGCAGAGTGGCGTTTGGCAGGGTGGAGTGGGTGGAGCGGGAATAGGAGCGGGGGTGGGGATGGGACTTGGGGCGGGACTTGGGACGGTGATTGGTGGTGTTGCCAGTATTCCTACTACGTTGGTTGGTGGACTGGTGGGTGTAGGGACGGGAGCGGTTCATGGTCCTTGGTTCAAATTGGGTAAGGAGGAGGAGAAGGACGACGAGAAGAGGGGTGGGGAAGGAGAAGGAGAAGCAGAGGGGAAGGGACAGTAGTCTGAGGAAGTTCGGATGATGTGGCTTATTGCTTGCGGTTAATATCTTGATCCTTGATATTGGAAGATACCTGGTATTCTGGAGCAGCTCAGATCTCAAAGGCATCCCACAGCCGCGACCGGTCCACGATCTTCAGCCGACCATCAAACTCTACGCCTTCGTTCTTCAACAGCCTCAACTTCTCGGTCTGATTGATCCTGCTCGGTGCATCCATTGCTTCGCCCTTAAAACCACCAATGGACTATGCTAAAGTTAGTGGGATGTGGCACCGATGAATGTTGAGCGGGGTGAAGCTTACACCGTCCGCACAGATAATACGATGACAAGGCGTTGCGGGAGCGTATGGATTTCGCCGACAGGCTCCGCCTACTGCTCTAGGAGATGAAGCAAGAGCTCTTGAAAGAGCAGCATAGGTTGAGACTTTGCCTGATGGTATTTGACGGAGACAGCTATAGACGCGCTGTGGGAAGTTTAGTATGAGTTTGAAGATGGGTTGGTTGCATACCTCTTGGAATTCTGTGGTTGGCATGGCTGATAGCTTGAGTGATTACAGAGAATACTTTGCAAGCGTATGTTTAGGTTTGAAAGTAAAAGTTCAATCGTTGTTGATATAGGAATTCAAGCCGCAGTTTACGCGAAGCTGATTGGTCACTTTGACAGCAACGCGCTAGCAGCTGACACATTCGCCGCCACCATCTCCTCATTTGTAACTTCCATCACCACTCTGTTCACCCTTCCTTTATAAATACACATATGACTCTTCCCATCAATGATTCCAAATCAAAAAACTCTTCAATCTCAAAAATGCCCTCATTCCAAACCCCAAGCGCTCGCTGGGCAGCACTTACCTGCCGTGATCCTTTGGCAGCAAACGCATTCATCTACTGTGTGATCACGACAAAGATATACTGCCGTCCCACGTGCCCCTCTCGTCTAGCACGAAAAGCCAATATCATTTTTCACAACACCACTGCTGAAGCAGAGGCTGATGGTTTTCGGCCCTGCAAACGCTGCAGACCCACCGATGCAGACGAGAAAGAAGGAGATCCACAGATTAAGGCTGTCATGAGGGCAAAGACTCTGGTTGGGGATGAGAAAGGGAAGAAGTGGAGTGTAAAAGATCTCGCCAAGGAAGTGGGCTTGACAGAGAGCCATTTCTGTCGCGTGTTCAGAAAGATTACGGGGATGACAGTGGGCGAGTATAGAGCTAGCCTGAACTCTAGCCAATCTACACCGTCAGCTGAGAACCCTAAAACACCGAATCTAGAAACTTCGGGTGTGCAACTCATTCAACTAGATGATTGGAGGATGTGGCCGAACTGGGTGATGGATGATCAGAATGGTGACCAGCTATGCAATACGGGCCTCGATGGTAGCTTTGATTGCTTCCCATTGGGAGATGAAAATGTCGCATCATGGAACCTAGCTAATGGATCCACTAGCATGGAAGGGATGGGAGCGGAAGACTGTTTTCAATATCTGGACTTTGATAGTCAAATGACATGAGGTATCTCTCTGCCTAACTCCAAACGCCTATTTAACACCAATGTCTCGCCAGATCAGACGCTTTGAACTCATTTCAAGTCTTCTATACCGTTCCATTCATCAAGATCTCCATCTTCCGGATTTTCTCTATCATCTGTTGGTGTCTATTCTCGCTGGATTGTGGCAATCCACGAGCTAGCCGCTCTTGCCACAACGACGTATCATATATGAACGTACATAGAGTCGATGAGTGCTTCGTTTCGCTTTGCTACACTCAGTCAGTGTACAACAACAGGAAGCAGTCAACTTTACCTCCTCTTTGCTCGAGATCGCTCGTCACCAGAAGTCACGTGGTTGCGTGAGCCACATTGTGGGGTAATCGACTGTGGCGGTGACATTACGTCGATGCAGACTTTCAGAGTTCAGGAAAATGCAATATTCTGATGAGGGCGATGGGATTCGATAAACAGGTTCACAAACTTGTCGAATACGAACTGAGGACGTGAACTCTGCTATATATTCCGCCTCGTACTCAAAAGTTGTATTACTCCTACGTGAAAACCAACCTCACCGAATCTCTCCATCACCACCTATTCACCAACTAAGAAAACTCTCATCATCTCATCTCTTGCATACTGCAATCTATCCGTCGTCTACCTTCCTGCACAACTGCGAAAGATGTCAGCGCACGTATTGGGACTCCGGGTTTTGCGGGTGCTTATGCCATGCGACGGCTTACCTTTTGCGCAGCTGCGCAAAATGATAACTTTGCATGGGGCGTTGATTGGCTAGATCGCGTTCTCAGCCTTACAATACCTTCAATCTTGCGTTTCTCCTCAACGTCTTATTCCGCACAGCGTGGGATTCTCGTATGCTTTGGCAGAGAGTTTGAGATGGAGCATTCGTCGTCGTCGTCGAATGCAAATGACGCCATGCCAAGTCGGCCGTCAGACTCAGATGATACACAACCTGTCAGTAACGTTGGATCCGTTTTTCGTCTGTTCGAGATCTAATAGGCTTCAAAGGAGACGTTCGGCCTGCCTTTTTCTAGAGTAACAAGAGTCCTTAATCTTGTCGGAGAAAATAACAATGCCGCTTCAAGTCGCACAATCCCGCATGCTCTTGAAACTCCTTCTCGGGAAATCTGGCTCAAGAATCAGGCTGAACCGATATCCTATCTGATGACGAAAGATGAGTTTGGTCAACCCCGTGACGGCGATCCTGATCACATCATAATAGAGCAGCAACACAATTCAAACTACCTAGCCTCACCGGAAAGAGAACTTTATGAATACCCAACAGAATCAAGCTCGTCCTGCGAAACATTCTCTACTACCGATACCCAGCTTTCACTATGGGATCCAATAGTATTCCCTTCGGTCCCTTGGTTCCCTTTGTTTCCGTGTAGTTCTTGTACACACACAGATTTAACAGGTTGCTGTGAATCAAAAGTTGGCTGCCTGGGGATTAGTCCTCATTCTTGCAGTCAATACGACATATTGGGACAAGAAAAATGGGAGACTGATCCACTCCCAGCATCTTGTGTCTCGACAAATAACGAAGATAGCTCCTGCCACGCAGGACTTGCTAGCACTAATTCATCACCCACCAAATACGCAGCTGGCAAAGCCAGCCCCTACCTACCTCAGAGCCAAGATGGCGAGAGTGCCTCCTATCTCGATACTGAAACCGAAGCTAGTGATGATGACGACGCGAAGACCGATTCTTCAAATGAGCAATGGCCCACAACACATTTTGATGAGTCAAAGAAGCAACTTTTGGTGGATATTCTTAAAGCTTTCTGGGAGATTTACAATTCAGAGTCTTTCTCCTTATTATCCCCATTGCCTATATCTAAACGCAGAAATATACAGAAAGATAAAACTACACGAAAAGATAGTGCCATGCCGAAAGAAAGTCGACGAACTAAAAATAGTCGCTTATGGGACTCCCATAAGGAGGAGATATACAACCTGTATGTTACCGAAGATCGAACTTTGCCTGAGATTATGCAAATTCTGGCGCCAAAACATTGTATTAATGCATCGTAAGTTGCTTCTATTTTTTTAGTCGAATCGTTCTAACACTTGTCGAAGTATACGAACGTGGAAGACAAAACTCAGAGAATGGAAGTACGAAAAAAGCATGGCCGATCATGTAGTACAAAAAATTCATAGTACCCGTTCACGAAATTCCCTTCAACATAAAGAGAGCCTCGTGCTTTCACCAAATAATATACCAGAGCTGAGTGATTCGAATGATGGCAACTTAATTTTGAATGTTGATTGTCAGATCCAAAGCCGACATAGAGCATCAATCGAGCAGGCCGAGCAAGATCCAGACAAGGCCAGCGATTCTTCTCCACAATCATCTATCCCAGCTTCTCAATCGCAGAAAATTTCCGTGGGCTCTTACGAGAATCGAATAATAGGAGACAAAGAATTTTCAGAGGACAATGGCGCCAACGGATCTGAAGATCCGGTGGGAAAGAAACCCCCTCCTCAAACTGACAGACTGCCATTTAGATATGCTTGTCCTTTTAGAAAGCATAATCCACGGAAGTATAATATACATCGCTTCCAGCCGTGTGCTCTGGGATGTTTTGCTTCGATAGCCCGCCTCAAGTTAGTCATCCAGCTCTAGCTACGATTGTCGATTGCTCACAGTACACAGAGAACATCTCTACAGACGCCATATCGCTCCGGTACAATGTGTCAGATGCTGGCTGTTTTTCAAGAGCCAAGACGAGCTGAACATCCATATTGCGGCAAACAACATTTGCCTCCGGCGAGATGGACAAGTTGCCGAGGGAATAACCCCAAGCATGGAAAAAAGACTTCGTAAGCGGACGAGATTGTCTGGAGACAAGAAGGATGAAGATCGTTGGCGAGATATCTACAAAATGCTGTTTCCGGGAGAATATGTGCCATCACCTTGTAAGTATAAAACATGCAAACAGGATAACGTACTAATTTTGTCAGTTTACGAACCGATGCAAGATGAAGCCGTGCCCGCATCTGAGACGCCAGATATCTCCATGGAAGATTTTATGCGTCAAGCAGTGCCGGATATTTTTACGAGTCGTTTGCAGGCTGAAATCAGCGACATGGACTTACATGAAAGCGGTCTGTTAGATGATCCGATTCGTCTCAGAGACAGCTTTATTACACGGTTGAGAACTCTAATTGTGGTCGCTCATGAAGCCGCTCTCCAGTCTTTCAGACAACAAGCTTCTGAAGTTACATCCCAGGCCAACCCAATGCCGACTCCAACTCTTTCATCAAATTCGGGATCAATGGTGACTTCAACGCAAGAGTCCCATGGGACACGCGATTCCCCCGTCCTGCAATCCAACCGGATATCAACGTATGAGATTCCTAATGGATCGGAATACTGGTCTCAAAACAATCAAGAGCATTGTCATCTATCTTCTAGCATATATACCGCGACGGACGAAAGCGAGAGACCAAGAAAGAGAATCAGAACCGATCAGCACTCCTCGGATCAGCAAAGTCAGCACGGGAACGATGAACTGCTAGACCATACTTCCAGACAAGATCTAGCGTTTAACACTTCCGAATTTACTCAGAGACAATCTGAGATTGAAATTGAGTACCCAGATTGGGAATCCTTTTATCTGGCGGGCTGGGATCCTTCGAACTAAACCTGAACTCAGTTGATTCGATCGCAAGAAAAGTGTCTAAATAGCATTCTCATTTCTATTGATGTTCTTCTCTTGTTTCAATGGACTGCAAGGTGTAATCCATTCAGTTGTGACTACGCTATTGGATTATCAGTTATCTTCGCCAACAGATCAGCCAACTCGTTTACATCCGTAAGATCCTCTAATGCCAGACATAACTTTTCTATCCTGTCTCTTCTCTCGTCATCAATAACACCATTCATCAAACCTCTCCACTTCGTCACAATCTCTTCATTACTCAGATCCGGATTGACACCTCTCGCCGCTTCAACCTGCCCTTTCAACACGGTTCCATCTTTGAACGTGATTTTTACGCTTTGTTGCGACTTGTATGACTTGTTCTGCACACACTTCGTCTTCTCCACCAATCTCCACACCACATCTCGATCTAACATGTCATATCTGAAGCAGTGCGGCATAACCTCTCCATCCACCATCTGCGTGACTGCTGCATACGCAACACTCATTTGAGCACCCACGCTCGTGAGGGGACGCTGGACTTCCTGGCCACCATGATGGTATGCCACATCGCCCATCTCAAACACAATCTTTTCCACATTCTCGAACTCCTTCATCTTGTCAGGGTTCTCATCCTGCAGCTTTCTGATACAATCAATGGAAGCATGCGTTGCAGCCATTGCCGAATAGGGCTTGAGTTTCACATTCTCCGTCTTCCACACCTGGCCTAGCTTTTCCGTAAGCGCATCGATCTTGAATTCCGGTGTTTTTCCTGAGCCTTGAGAGAACATGGGCAAGAATCCGCCGTATTCCCGCTCGTATACTTTTTTGATGCCGGTATACCCGCCCTTGGCGAGGAGCGCACCCAGAAGTCCGTTCCGAGCAGCGAAACCATGCTGCATGCGCTTCACCTCGCTCTCGAACTGGGCCGACATCAGTCCACATGCTTGAGTGCATGCGATACCTAATGCGTCTTCGATTTGCGATGCCGGGAGCGAGAGGAGCTTGCTGACTGCTGCGGCAGATGATGATGGGCCGAAAACAGCTCCGGAATGCCATCCTCTAGTCAACATGTGAGTGCCGTAGAGAGCGTTGCCAACGCGAGGCCCGACTTCAAGACCGACAAGGTAAGCAAGGATGAAAGATTCGCCGTTGGTTTTTGTGGGCTGAGTAGCTGCCGTGGCGAGAAGTGCCGGGAGTATGATGCTGTTTGAGTGGAGAGGTGCTTCGGAATGCCAATCGTCAAGTTCGAATCCCTGGATGAAAGTACTGTTCAAAAGAGAGGCAGCGAGAGGGCCAATTTTCTAGGGAATGTTAGCTTCGATTGGATATATACTAGGGAGGAAAATAACTCTATCCCAACCAATAATGGAACATTTTCCTGGTGACTCCATCTCAAATATAGCATTTGCGGCTTTCTCAGACCATGGGAGGTGGGCACCGACGAGGCCACATCCTATTCCATCGAGGATGAGGTATTTGGCTCGAGTCTTGATATTCTCTGGGATGTCTGATAAAGTGACCGAATCAATCCACTCGCATAATTTCCCCGTGGGTCCATTGGGGTCGACAGGTATGTTTGCGGAGGTCATTATTGTTTTTTATTGAGCAGCTTGTGAAAAATGGAGAAATTTTTGCTGAAGATACTTGATTGTTTATGAATGGCGAAGACGAGATCAATTTTTATATATTTTATGAATTGTGATATCTCCATTTCGGCGCCGTCCTCAAGTGATGATGTGCAAAAGCCGTTTGCTCGTCGGAAATAGCGGTACGAGACGCCGACCTGACGACGACGCCATCAGGACTTACGATTCCTCTCTGCACTGTCAGCCCTATCAACACTATAGCCAGCGAGCACGCTGCCTCTTAATCCTTCCCACCTGGCTTGTTGTGAAAGAATAGATTGGACAGGTTATCTAAGGCTTGCGCTGCCGGACTTGAGAAGGGTTGGAACTGGGCCGCTTAAATCTGAGGTGGCGCTTTGCATGGACGAATTCCTGCTTCGGGCCGCTTGCGGTAACGTGTATGACTGGATCATGTCGGTGAGGTTTTGTCCGCTTCTGCCGTTGCGACGAACGTGTGGGATTTTTGACGCAAGAAGAGGAATTGATTTAATCTATCATGCAAGACATGTTTATCTCCGATGAACCGACTTGGCAAAAAGAGCAACGACATCTCAGATTATAGATAGAATCGGAATTAGGAAGGCTAGTAGAGGTCTTTGAAGCTGATTTGTAGGGAAAATTGCGACTTTGATAGATGCGACTCATCACTCAGCAAATCTTCTCATATCAAAATGAGGTACATCAACCCCAACGTCTGAATTTCATAGATTCGGCGCCTATTGGAAAACCGGTATGATGGATTCCTCGTTATAACACAAGCCAAGCTTGAAAATTTTTAAGTAATTCCATACGATAAATACCCCCAGATCTTCCAAGCAACCGAATTTGGCCTGAAAGCTTAAATCTCTCAGAAAAGAACGCACAATTTCCTCTACCGCAACGTTCTTAACTAGTTTCCAACTCTTAACTTTTGGCTGGGGGTTCGACACAACCCAAACGCTCTCGCCTCTAATCTCGCCATTAGCTCAACATCTTTCTGGTTTATATGGCAGACGTACAGTTAATACAGCATCAAAGAAGTGGCAGCAGGCTGGCTCAGGTGGAGCATCTGCGAAGTCGCAGGTAAAAGATGTGCTAGCACCAAAGACGAGGACTTCTGCCCGTTCACCTGGGTTTCTATTAGCATTTTGGAAGAAAATAGTAGGCCGCTTCAAGACATACAGTCTACGCCGTCCCCTTCGGAATCAAAACTCTGGCAACAGCCTCCGATCTTGAACCCATTTTGGGTGCAGTTAAATTGTGGAGATTGGGAAAAGACAGTGGCGGCTAAGGCAAAGAGAGAGTAGATAGATGTCAATTTCATTTTGTCCGTTTAGTGACTTGGGGGCTTGGCTGTTTTTTATGAAAATATTCTCTAAGACATTCATGGTGGTGAGTGCGACTCGACTTATAATCAGCTCTTCGGTTACCTGGACGGGCTTATTTTCATGCTGCTTAGTAGCATATAGCAACGAAGGTCTTCTATAGGCTGGATTTTCGGATACTATTGACTCTTCCCTGATAGAATGCTGACCATCATGTCAGCTCCTCCTTACGGCGGAGCGAAACAAGATTCAGTACTGGGATGCTTTCAAAACCGATGAGTATCTCAAGGTCAAATGTGAAACTAAACACTCGTTTTCGTGCAAACCTTTGACGTCAAACTGCATGGTCGAAAAGGGGATTCCAATACTTACAACATGCGCCGTCAAAGAAGTTGCGGGATTTCCTAATTCGAATATTTCGAATCTCTCGAAAGCACACGGCAATAATACATTCAATTAGGGGTTGGAAATTCAATTTGCCATTCCTTATTGCTAATTGTAACGACTGTGATATACTACAAGAGTTTGTGTCCACCAGTGGCACATAATACGATTTGAAAGAAATGAAAATCACAAATATCTTGGAGATGCTACGCTGAAACTTGGTACTAATAAATATTGCAACAACTACGACTTCACGTAGCCTCAGTGTCCAACGAAGAAGTCTCAGCAGGCGCACAATAAGTGGTTCCCTGTTGCTAAGTTAGCATAATCTCTTTCGCAAATTTTAGTTGGAGAAAAAACTTACATTAACAGCAGGGTAGATATGACAACAAGATGGTATAGAAGGACCACTAATAGTGCTACATCTGTACTCGTGTGGGAAAATTTCGGTGGTGATTTCGAAAGCGACACCTGTGATTGTTTATCAGCTTGACCAAGTATCTCCAAAAGGAAGAGAGTAATAAGCATTCGAGCCTAGGAGACGTACAACCGATCCCTTCTTGAACACCCAGAATCTCAACGAAAGCGTCACAGCATCCTCCAAGAGGATCTTCTCTTGATTCGCAAGTGAAATAAGGAGTAGATTGAGCTGCTGCACCTGTAGCGGCGAGCAAAATTGTGAAGATGGTGAGAGTGAGCTGCATCTTGATTCTTCCAATGTTGGTTTCTTGTAATGCTGAGAACTGAACTCGAATTCTAGGCTAAAGGTGATATTTATAAATATATTTTTGTCGCTTATCTCGTGCATTCATGGAAGAAGTGGCAGGGAGAATTGAATACGAGGTGGGGTTACGTTTTACGCCGCATAACCAGTTTGCATTTACGACAGGAAGGAAAAGGTTCCGAAGGACGAATTGATGCTAGGATCGGACTCCGTCGAGAATTCTGTTGATTATTGTGTCACATTGCTAATTCTAGGCATTACAGTTTGACGAAACGTGGGTCACCATTGGGTGAGTGAGGGTGCTTCGTACTACTAGACAATAAGCACAAAGTAAAGGAGGTTACACTGCATTTCTGAGGCTTTGCGGCGTAACTCGCTAAGCTATCGCTAGGCTGGCGAAGAGTTCGGTTGGGAGCCTGGAAACTTAATCTGCTTTGGCTATAAACCGGGTAATAAAGGGGGAATTCGGACCGCCTCGAATGTTGAAGATATTGTAGTGTGCACAGCTATAGAGCAAGTATAAAATTAGAATCCGTATAATTAGTTCAAGTGCGCTGCCTCTTCGGGTTACGGCCTACCGCTTCTGGTATAGTGCTTCGTTGAGCTGAACGTCGCTTTAACCTAGCTTCTTTATCGATGCAGGTTGAATATTTTCTCTATTAGACGAGCCAGGGCCCGATTCCCGCTTTGAAGTCTTCATTGACAAACTTCAATCCTTCAAGAGACTCAGAAGTGGCCAACTTGTACGTTGTGACTAAAACCAGCTTACCCTGCATCGTAACGACGTTGTTCTTACGGAGTGATTTGTTAGCAGTGCAAGTGCTGTGCGAGTTACTACATGCGTCGTACTAATAATAAGCACTCAAATCTCTTGATTTCTTGGTCCGGAAGCACTCATTATCTGGGACCAGTGTAACCCCACGGTGCCAAGCACAATTGGAAATAGCTTGGACTTCTTAGGTAAATTTTAACATTATTAAGCAAGGTGTGTTTGTGTTTCTGACTTGACTTCTACATTCTATTTTCGTCCAAATTAAGTTAAACTGCCTCTTTAGATCATAAGAGACTTGGAACACGAGCAGCCACGAGATTTCTAACCAATATTTGCAGACTTATGTCCAGTGGCGAATTTAAATACACAATCTCAAAGAACACATCATTCAAGAGCTTCAATCAAAATCACTCCAATGTCCTACTCAGATCGAATCCTTTTAACTCTATCCTTCCTCACAATCTCCTCAACCCACTCCTTTGTCTTCTCGGCCATAATCTGGTTGTGGTCTAAGTATATACTTAGATTGCATCCTTTAGTCCAAGATAATCATGCTTACTAATAATAAATCCATGAGGAACACCATCTCTGTCTATCATCATTTTCGGTTTCCAATCTTCAAGCTCTGAGACTCCCGCACCACTACGGCCCCTCTTTTTAATAACTTCGTCCCGTAAACGATTCGACACCCACCCATCCTGGCGCTGTTAGAGGTCTTAATCCCTTTAAGAAGTTGAAGAACTTGCTTTAGCTCCAAAGTAGAAAATTAAGGATGCGTTTGGCTTTTTTGAACTATCTCCGTCGTTATTCGCAACTCCCCAGACATCATCAGACCATTTATCATCTGTAACGATCTCCATCTCAGATTTTGCCATAACCAAAGCTTGTTCTACTCCGGTTGGGCTGTGTAGGAACTGAGCAGAAGTACGCGCAACAATAACTGGCATTGTGACAAACAATCGGAAGAGCGTAACAAGGCTCTCAACAGAGAAAATGAACGTGCAGACTTGCGAGAGCCACACAGCAATAGTGATGAAGTACGGAATTGAACAAAGTGCCTATAGTATAAATTCAGATTATCTTTCTTCTTTGGATGTACAAGATGACTGGCTACTCACCTGCACAATTTGTCCGTTCCAGGACTTTCCAATGTCGACAATAGCTGGGAAGAGCATGATTCCGCCCGCAATTTCAACTCCTTCTAATCGGCTTCTTCCGGCTCGTTGGCGACGAAGGATCTCAAGAAGTATGTAGCAACCTATCGAGTGGCCTATAAGGATAACTCGCGTTGAAGCGCCGTCAGTTGCGAATGATAGCATTCCCTCGTGATACGTTACAGCTTTCTGAATGAGCTTCTCGGTATTTGTGATTTGCTCCTCAAGTCCTGCTGGTATGCTACTCTCGACATCTAGTTTAGAAGTTACAGTACCAAAGCCAGGCAGCGAGGAACCGCAGAAATGCATGGGGGTCGCTGGGGACTTATGTAACAAGCTAGATAGGGTATGCAGGAAGACAGCGTAGTAAGAAATCATGCCAGGATTTCCTGTGATGAGATATACAATGTATTGATCGTCGGCATGATTTCGTATGGGCGGTTCAAACCAAAGCATGTCTGCGACTTTGTTCAAAGGATCAAATTCCTCAGTCAATCGTTCGGACCCCATCACAGCGGGTGACAGGTATCTCTGATGAAGCGCAATGGAAGAGTAAGATGAAGAAAGTCGAGGAAGTTTTTGTGAAAGAAATAGTGCTAGTTTTATGAGCCGAGGCTTGTGGCAATGACTTGCAAATTCGCCGTTGGGGCAGCTGCAAATTTCGGTTGAGGAAACGGTGTTCCAAGGCGTCGCAATGGCAGGGTCTTGCGCTCAATTCTTACTCGTTAGATACACTGAGGCTGCATGCAGAAAAAGCCTGTTAGGCAGCAATCAGTTAAGAGACCTTTGGTGGTAACGCCTAGCCTGATCATGAAGGTCCATCTGCAGTGCCTCTACGCCGGGCCGCTTCACGTTTGGAACGATACTTCGAACGTTACCCTTGGATCCTCCATTTCTACAACTACATCTAAAACATCCTCGGTCGTATTACAAGGCTGGGTCTCGTCGCCTAATGGAAGAGTAACCATGGACATTTTATCAAGCTGCCTCTTCACAGTTCTGTTGTGTACATGGACCGCCTTACACCCGAATCTTCCTGCTCCAAATGATGGATTTTGGGTAAATAGTGTTACGCAAGGCTCGATGGATGGTTCAAGCAGTTCTTGGACCTGAATTTTTTTTATATTTCGCTGTTGGACAGCGATACGAGGCAAAAGAATCAGTCATAGCCTTCAGACAACTCGGCTATCCTCAATGGACCTTGAGTCATGGTTTCTACGCAAATATGGGTGGCTTCGTTCTGGAAGCTCGCGGTAGTATGTCTTTCCCAATTACCGCACGACAACTACATTACCTCGTACAAGAACGGCTTTTACCCTTCCCAGAAGTGGACTCCAAAGATGTTTGGGACAAGAGTGGGGCAGACGGTGTTGCCAAAACTTTGACATGCTTGCAATTCATCTGGCTTGCCTTGCAGGTATTTAGCCGAATTGCTCAGCACCTGCCCATTACCACCATCGAGTTGACAACAATGGGTTACATCTTGTGCGCACTGGCTACTTATACCCAGTGGGTGCAGAAACCGCTTGATATTACAACTCCGACAATTCTCAGGTGCGAAACTAGTATAGAAGATATACTGCTACAAGCTGGTGAGCAAGCTGCCAGACCCTACCGCCAAACACCCTTAGACTTCATCGACAATCAAGCCCCATCCTGGTGTTTCAACGTCCAACCATACCTGGGTTTTCGACTAGACCCACGTGAACGACCACTGAAACGCATTATAAACGATCGGATCCCTATGACTAGCCCAGGATTCTAAGCGGCCTATTATGCTCTAGTCAGCTTCACCTTTGCTACAGTTCACCTTCTCGATTAGAATTTCAGCTTTCCGACCCGAGAAGAGCAGAATTTATGGTGCATTACAAGCCTTATAATTATGACAACAACGGTACTTATATAGTTGATTGAAGGAATTCAAGATGGCAATCGATATGATCGCTGGCAAAGATGGTGGACAACTATTGTAGAGCATCTTCAGGCCACAGAGTCTATCCAGCGGGAGGTTGCCATGATGAATCCTGATTTTGTTCCGCTCTGGGAATTTGTTGTGATGGTTCCAGTGTCGCTTATCTATGCAGCAGCGCGAACATACATGTTGGTAGAGATATTCATTGGCTTGCGAGCCCTTCCAGCTGACGTATTCTAGTCTATTCAATGGTCTAGTTTCATTCCTCATTGGTGATCATCAGAATTTCTTCAATTCCGAGAGAAAGTCACTGAATGATATTTGATCTTTGAAATTTGGAGTGAATGATCTAGAGATTAGTGTTTGATTATGGGAAATAACAAACAGAGATGAATAGTATGGAAAGTCGTCCTCTAGCAGTGTTGAAGAAAGACAGAAGATTTAAGGCCTGACTGAGTCAAGCGTTGATAAACAAGTCTGAGAGGTTGAACAACAAGTCTGAGAGGTTGAACAAATTTAAACCGCCGGTTTTGAGGGCTAGGTTTAGGGTTATAGGAGGCCAGTAAGTTATAAATTCGAGCTATTATGCTGCGGCACGGATTAGCTGCTAATGCTGAACATTGGTAGCTAGTTCTATGTAAGTAATGTCGGTAAAAGTATTAGAGTTATGTGGTTGAAGCTAGGGCGTTGAAGTTATTAGCCCGTGAATATACGAATCTACATTACTGGAAAAGCATACGAATTTTTCCCTTACAAGAGGGAGTCCCGGTCTGAATATTCGTCCCTACGTTAAACGCCGAAAAGGGAGTTTCGTCTTTCAGTAGCATTCTCGCCTGACAAGAAGCAAGTAGCATCAAGGTCGTACGATAGCACATCCACTCCAAGACGCTGTGACGGGTACACACTCTGAGATTTGAAACCAATCAACATGTACTGCCATGATTCTGTTTTTAATCACCACCATCCCATCTTTCCTTGCGATTGCTCTGATGCCAAGTTTGCAAGTGTGGTATTGATCAACACATCCCTCAAATTTTTTGACCATACCACTCCTATGAACATGCCCACAACTGTAAGACCCACGAATGATAAAGCCACTATCTTCAGAATTGCTTGCAAGAGATCGGTGACCGGGGATACAATATGAACAACTCCATGTACCGACACTTGAAATATGCCTGTAAGTGCGTCGAATAGGGGTGGAAGGCCGTAGATGACAAAATTTGCTAAGATGGCGATGGTGAAGGCGTTTTGCATTAGGTTAGACATTGTTTCGCTGATGATCGTAAAGTGTCAACCCGGAATTCGGAGCAGAGACATACAAGCAGGATCTTCCACAGTCCAAAAAGTGCAGCCTTACCGGGTATGTGAGCCTCCTCTTTGACTTTCCTTCTCACTCAGAAGTAAAAGAAAAGTTATAAGAAAGCTTTGTGTATCACTTCCTTAAGCTCGAGATATAATGATCAGACAAGAACGACTCTACTGAATGGAAGAAGTGCAGCAGGGAGCATAGCTTTATACCTGTATGTCACTGCCACACTGAATCTGAAATGGGTGGCTATTGCTTTTGCAGATAGAGAGGCTTTAAATAGCAATCGTAGCCATGAAAATTCAAGCCTCGAATTCCTCGAAAGGAACATTTGCAGGTGATTTTAGTAATTCTGTGGTGTTGTTTTAATCGGATTTATACCGCTTCCTAATATAGTGATATTACCGGCAGAACGCGTAAACATCTTTCTACATCCAACGACACAATCTACAATGGCTACGATCAGGCCAGTTACCTGTCGTTTGCTTTCCAAAATCCCCACAGAACCTCGTCGGCCATTATGCAGAGACTTGAGATCTCCTCCGGCTCTTCTCCCGTTCAATCGATGCTGCTACTCCCAAAACACCATTTTGCGCGGCAACGCTACTTCAAAATCTCACGATGAAAGCTCCAAATCCACTCCTCCGAATGTAGAATCTCGCGGCAAAACACGGAAACGCAACCTCGCCATCCTAGCTTTTGTCGCCTTATCTCTAAACGCCCTCCTCTACGACCGGACCCCACCCAATACCAAGATCTTCGACCCCCCACAATTCACACCCTTCACAATCGTGAAACGCGAAGAAATATCCCCGAACAGCATTATCCTCACCCTGCGACCACAGATAGATCAGTTACAGGGCTTGAAAGATCCATTCAAGGAATCTTGGGAGCGAGGGACTTGGTCAGTCGAAGTCAAACAGCCCGAATTGCAGATTGCAAGAGCGTACACACCACTCCCACCTGCGCTGGGTGATGCAGATGGATATCTACGAATCTATATACGGAAAGAACATAAGGGTGAAGTGAGCAGTTACCTACATGGTCTACCTCTAGGGGGTAAAGTCGAGTGCAGAGGGCCTCATGAGGGTGTGGATCTTGGAAGTGGTGTGAGAGAGGTTCTCTTCCTGGCTGGAGGGACAGGAATTGCGCCGGCGTTGCAGGTGGCGCATACCTTGTTAGAAAGGAGAAAAAACGAGCCTGTCAACGCAAAGTTACGGATTGTCTGGGCGAATCGAAAAGAGCAAGAGTGCGTTGGCAGGGAGTTGGAGTTGGCTGATAGTCCTGGCTTTATTGCAGGTCGGAGGATGGGGATTGTGGTAAGGCAGCTGAAGGAGCTGCAGAGAATATATCCCGGACAGATTGAGGTGGAGTATCTGGTTGATGAGGAGGGGACCTTGTTAGACAAAAAGAGAATCTTAGATCTTGTAAAGTCGAGCAGTGGATCAAATGTAGTGGATGAGTCAAGGCTCCTCTTTGTTTCGGGCCCTGAAGGATTTGTCAACTTCATTGCAGGGCCAAAGCTATGGGAGGGTGGGAAAGAGGGCCAAGGAGAGATACGTGGGATTTTAGGTCAGCTTGGGTTACGGGACTGGAAGGTTTGGAAACTTTGAATGAAAATAAAGTAATACCAGCAGCCATAGACAGCCATAAAGCTGACAAGGTATTCTTGGGCTGCGATATCAGTCTTCGAGATACACTATCAAATTTCGTGCGTCATCGAGTAGATGCCAGGAGCTTTCCATGCTGATGTCTAGTGCCGTCCGCATTTCTCGCAATCTTAAAATACTTGAACAATACCCGTCTCTTGATTCAAAGCCTCTATTAGATAATTCATACGGGCGAGAAGAGCCCATCATTGAAAACGTCTTTACAAAGAGGTGATGTGATATTTACACACCTGCTACGCATACACATGGAGCTAAGAGTCTTTCAACATCAAGCCCATACACAGTGAAAATGAGAGAAGTCATTCACTGTTCATAATCTTTTACTCCCAGCGCTAACCTAGACTTTAAAATAATCTTCATCACTTGTCGCGATAACTTGTTGCACCCTTAGAATTTCCGACTTAGGTAAAGCTGAGAATCAGCACCTAGACATCTTGGCACTGTTAAATCTGAATTGTCTCGATATAAATTATTGCATATAGAATCCAAAATGCTATACTATTGATGCTGTCCAAGAGCTTCATGCACGGTTGCTCCTTCACTAAGCTCTGAAACAGGACTAATCGGACTAGGAGAAGGCAACGTCGAGCTATTCGCCCTCGCCTCCAATTCCTGTGCTACAGGAAAATCTCCGACCATTTCATGGATGGGTGTCGGATGGATAGTGGCAAGTTCTGCCTTGTCGGGTTGGAAAAACTCAACTGCGGTGCCTTCAATCTCAGGTCTAGGACTCGAGATACCTTGTGCATCGAGTTCTGGCTTTCCGCTAGCCTCGTCCTCGGGATTTGTTTGTGTCGCATCACCTTCGTCTGCCGCAGCCTTGCTCTTTTGTCGCCGACGTCGAAGGAATAAAAGAGAGCCGATGATCAAGATTGCAAGAACAACACCCACGACAATGCCGGCGATTGCGCCAGCTGGGAAGGAGTGCGTCTGTGAGGAAGTATTGGTGGTACTGTTGGTCGATGGGATCGTGATGATGCTTTCGGTGGAACCTTGCTGAGATACCGTTTGTGACAGGTAGAACTTTGACCTTTCATAGTCAACAGTGAGATACCTGCCAACGTTAGTGGATAAAACTGGTTCATAGCACGAGTTAAACCCCTACGCCTCTTGCAGGAAGGTACGACCGAGGGTATATTGAGTATCATTAGCAGCTCTCATGATTGGGAAATATCTTGTCCGATTTGACACGATGGGATAGTCAACACTGAGGTCGAAACTAGCATAAGGTAATATTATGTCTAAAGTCGGCCCACCACTTGTGGTATTCCCAATAGTGAAAGTAAAGTTGGCGTTAGTGCTGATCAAAGATGTATGAAGCGTATCATTAACGAGATATAAGTTAGTTGCCTCGTCCCAAACTAGACCTAAGTTGCTCTCAAATTGTTTGCAAGCTTCGACTGGAAGCCAGATATGTGGAACCGTGGAGTCGATGAAAGTCAGGATACTAGTGGGAAGCAGGTTGATCTGTTTATTTGGAAGAGATGCTGTTATGCTGTGAAGTCCGATAGTGAGGTCTCGAGAGTTATCCGGTCCAAAATCAAAGCTCATATTTTTTGATCCTGACTTTGAGACATCATAACCTCCGAGCACAAGACTGCCGAAAACCTTATTGAGACCTAATAAACCATCAACTACCGAGGAAATATCTGATGATTTTGAACTTACGATAAGGAGCCCCAGCAGTGTAAGCCCACGACAAGCTCGGAATAAAAGACTTATTATGTAGGGTCTCCATGAAACTGGGCTGCGGATTATCGAAATTCGAGAAGTTTGTTGGTCTTGGTGTCAAGCCAAAGGTTCCAAGCCAAAAATCAGGGGTGGCAATTCCTGCCACTACTTGTTGACTTAAAGATGGTCCACCACTGCCCTGCCAATCAAGGCCTACCGTGTCAAATCCAAATTCGCCATTTCCACTGTACCCAAGATTGGATTCCAGTGCTAGGTTAAAGAAGTTGTTGGATACCCAAGTGGATGAAGCATTGGTATTGAACTCTTGACCTCTCTGAGTAGCGCAGTCACTGGCACTAATATTCTGATCTGCGCAGCCTTCGGGAAGCACAACCCATGTCTCCGTACCAGCGGTAGAAATCATGACTCGGACATCCTGGGCTGGAGTACCAACACGTACTGTGAAAGACGACCACGGTCCATCATTGCCTTCCCTAAAATTCTATTAATTCTCATATAACTCGAAATCTGAAAGTGGTTGTTTACCAATATTGACTAGGAGACACTACAATTGGTGCGGGAATAGTCGCTACAGCGCTGCTTGCCGCGAGCTGAGGCCGAAGGAAAAGAAGCCAGCTACAAAACAACAGGAACCTCACAGCGTCCGTGCTGTCATACATAATGTCTCTATGAATGTTACTATGCGCGGCGTGGTTTGGCAACGGTCGTCAGATTTTCAAAGCCTCATCACCGTGAGGTTATCATCTGGGGGGATGCGGAGGCTCGTGGGCCGAGCCTCAAATGTTGGCAATGCTCCTAAATTCCATAAAAGCTCGATGACCTGTGTGAGCACGTTTTCTGCATGCCAAGCTGCGTGCAGGTTGTTGACAAATCAATTTTCTGTTACCGAGCTGATAGGCTTGAGCCGTGGCGCTTTCAGCATAACCTAGACTCTGATCCAAACATTTCATAGGGGTGCCAAGCATAGCCAAGAGCATGGATTTCCCCATAGGAAAGAGGCTTATTGAAAAATCCATCTCTTTTCCAAGAAGAGTAATGGCGGGGTCATGCGATGCTCGGGATTCAACAACACTCGACTTTCGGGCTTTATTGTGTGCTTATCAACGTCGTTATTACTGGACACCTGTCACACGACATTACTGAAGAGGTTGCGCGTTTGCCTCCTCAGGTGGCTACTAGATGGGGTAGTAAAACATGGCCTCTTGGGATATTTCCGATTTCATGATACTCACCGAGTTCGCTGCGGCTTGGTTGCATTTTTCACATGGCTAAGAAATCGACTCTTACTTTGACGTTCAGCTGAGCCCAGATTCAGCCGCAACATGTCTGAATGATCCTCCCACCTTAATTAAAGAATGATTCCCCCATACATTCGAATTGACGGATACTCTGAGCTAGCACATACTAACAACCATGTTCTCAAAGACCTTGCCATTTGAGTGGGTAGTGATCCTTCTGTTCTCTTTTGGAGGTACTTATGCGAATAACATAAACACATGTAAGTACATAGGGCATGGGACTAGTTAAGTCATTATATTAAATCCATTGGCTGACCATGAATATACAGCTTCGATATACTCTTCTTCATCTTCTGGTCCGGCGTCGAAATCCTCCTCAAACACACCGAGCTCTTCCGCGCTGAGCAAGTCTGCAAGTCTAACTTTAAGCACCTCCTCGGCTCTATACACTCCCATAACTTCATGTGACCCGGTGGATTTCAACACCTTTTTTGTTCCAAGCTTGCAAGCTCTTCCGTCTGCTGAATTCAACGAGGTGATCAAGTCAAAGTTCACCAAGTACGAAGCGGATTTTGAAAGTCTTGCGAGGTATATTGCCACAACTCCAAGTGACCCAGTGGCAGCTAGCGCGTTCATCACATCTGAAGCGAATTTCATACACGAAGATATTGTGTCCATCTTTGGGACGTACGGTTATGGACCTCTACATTTCTCAGGACTCTATACAAACCCCTGTCTCTTTTCAGCATGTTTGAACTCGTACTCTACTGCTAGCTCTCTCTTTCAGGTCTTAGAAGAACCACTTTTTGCAACCAGACCTGGTTATTTCCCTGGACTTTACGATATTGCTTACAAGCCATCTCCTCCATGCTGCGGTGCATGTGTCATACAAGCAAATGAGGTTGAAGTCAAGTATTGGCCAACCCCGGCCAAGCCATCCGCACCGTCGACACTAATTGACACGGCCCACAACATTACATAGTAAGGCATCCTTGCTGAGATAGGCCTTCCACCAAAATTGACCAAATATTTTAGTGTCTCGCCCTCTGTTTATGTCTCTATTAGTGATCTATACGCGTCGGATGCTTGTGGTCCGATCGGCGGCTTCTACAGCACTTATGTAAACAAATATCTCCCAGGACAGTTGAGTTCATCTGCTGTTCCTCTTTCATTCGAAGTGATTCCATCGATTGGAAACTGGACAAATATTGATTTTGCCGATTTCGATAGCCCGTCAGTATCTATTTAGGAGTTTTCTTGCACAAAACTAACTATGTTTCAGGAAATGTAAATGCACGGCAAACTGCAAATCAGATCCCGTTCTACACACCATTCTTACAAATCTTTGCACTCCGCAACTATCCTTACCTCCTGGTGTCAATCTACTCGATCCTCTCTGGGCCACTTGCACGTCGAATTCTTTCGGCGTCTTTGACCCTCCTTTTGCATTAACTTTACAACCTGGCCTCACAGCGCCGAAAGTAACTCCAGCCACCCCTACTCCACCCTCACCGCCACCGCCACCGCCACCACCACCAGCCTTGAGTGTGACTGCTCCTGGGCCTGGCTCAACCGCTCCTCCTCCAGTGGCCACGCCAACGACATCTATTGTTGTTCCTATTCCTCCGACCACCTCAGCGGTTCCACCAGTCCGTCCAACCACGTCCGCGGAGCCACCTATTGGCGTCACAACCGTCGTGCCCCCAGCTGTTGTCATCAACAGCGAAACGATTACTCTCAGTTCCCAAGGCACGTTCACCGTCGGTACTCAGACCCTTACAGTTAACAGCCAAGGAGATATTATCATCGGGACAAGCACAGTTAGTGCGGGAGGACCAGCAATCACGATCTCGGGATCAACAATTTCAATCTCACCCGGAGGAACTTCAGTGGCATTTGTTGGGACTTCAACGACCAGCTTTGGGAGTATCATTGCGTCGATTTTTAGTTCGACGACAAGTGTTCCGGTTCAGTTTACTGGAGGTGCTGCAAAGGCGTCGATGGCACCTGTTCCCGTTCTCTTATGTCTTGTTTTCGGGTTATCTGGGATGATCATGGTGTTATGAGTTTAACCATTAATGATTTGGGACGATGATATGAACTTAATGAATAATCAGAGATAAAATTACGAGAAAATGACCATATGTTGAGGTTTAGCAGAGCACTTCTTTTGCCAGTTCATTCATCCATTCACTCCCAGCCTCCGGTTCACTTCAGGTTTCAAGCCCCGCTGAAAAGGGAGGCTATACCGTCTGATATTCACTTGACCTCAATTTGGATTTGACTCACATCAGAAAGTAATTATACTATGTGCAGCGATCCTAGACGAATGCTTTGAAGTCTTGACCCAGTCTGGAGAAGGGATGGGTACCGTGAACATCATTTGCACCAGATCATGAGAGGATCCAGAGGAAGTTGAATTCATCACGCTGGGGGGGATTGCGGATGGTTGGGAGGTATGGGATGCGTGCTTGTGTAAAGACTTCCATATCTGGAAGCTCCTAGAACTTTTTGGAAAACATTTTTCGCTGTAGAGAAAAGCTTGAATTGCAACTTGAGCTGTGTAGAACGTACCTATTTGTACCTTTCTCCTTGTGGAAATGAAGTTACGATCTTGGACGCTACATTAATTTTATTTAGATCTCTTCTTCATATACTACTAGTTGAAATCGTGTCCAGAATGCCCTTGTCACTCCCAATATCCTCTTCAAATTATTTCATCGAGGTAGCGAGCCTTAACCACCTGTTGCTCCAAACATATAATAGACGTAGAAGATGTGTGGAGGACGAGGACTTTGAGTGTTGCTCCCCTCCGTATGGCCTGTGAGTCGTTGGCTTGAATTCTTTTCTTGACAAGATATGATGATCGCTCTGCTCCACTTAATTTTCTTCTGAATCAGCTTTGGATAGTTTTCCTGTACTGGATGGGTGTTGTCACCCTCCCTGCACCATTGTGTCTTAGTGTATTATTCTGCAATTTCTTGTGCTTTTTTATCGGAAAGTATCGAGGGAGCACGGCGACGGCATGTAGTACACAATAGCCAATTGCAAAAGCTGTTCACAAACATTCTGAAGTAGTGTGTAGCCCCTGGTCTGGTTTTTATCGTTAAAACATCCAAGAATATATATCTAGAGAGTATTAGAGAATTGTTCTTGACTAGAAAGCGCATAGAGATGGGAGTTTTCACACCTTTGATTCAGTTAAAAGTTATTGGGGCACTCTTTAGTAGCTTTAACTGTAGATGTATGTCGAGATATAGTGATGATTGCAGAAGTGATGACAATGAATGAGAGGAAACACGTAGTCAGAAGAGAAGTCAGTCGATTTGCTATGGTGCTTCCCAGTTTTGTTAACGAAAAACACGGACGGCTCTTTAGACTGATGGTATCAATATATCAAATAGTCAATACAGGTATGAGTGGGCTAACTGACTGGAAGAGTACTATCAAAGAACTGAAAGGAGAAAGGATGGACATGTCTTCAAAGCAGATCGAGAATGACAACAAATATGTCTTGCTCATAAATCATTCTTTCGGCCGTGTCTCTCGGCTTTAGCATGCTCATATAACCAAAATAGAACTAGAATGATCTAGGAGACCAGCGTGTCTTTGTTAGAGTTTGAAAAAGTGACGGTCAGGGGAAGAATTCAACTTCCACCCATATGGTATTGTTTGTGGCGTCTTTATAAGGACTAGCATCTCGCTTCGAACGCCCTTCTCAGCACCGCTTTGCCTCTTTGGGTCAAATGGAGCTTATTTACAATTCACAGCCTTTCTCTTTTTTTTGCACCTCGTGTTGCACTCACAAACACGAATGGTGGGAGCGAGCAACCCACCAAGCTGTGTTCTTGTTCCAGAACTTCCTCCAACTCTCAAACCATCTGAAAACCCTCCAGTAAGACAAGATGGCTAAGAAGAGGCAATCAAAACATCGAGGCACGATCATGTCCCAGAAGGTTGCACTCCAACAGGGAAGAGGCCCAATGCCGACGCTGTACATGAACTCTACTAGAGTACATCAGGCTCATGCTAACATTGCTTTAGGGCACAAGAAAGAATTGGTGGAAAAGCCAAGGAAGAGGCGATGCACTGTGCTGAGCTGTTCTCGTCTGAGCTTCCGGACTCTGACTTGGAGCTGTACCCGGAGGTAATTCCAATGTCACAAACCTCAGCTACCTTTGACGTGCTCCCCAAAGAAGTCCAACAGATGATTTGGTTCCAAACATTCCCGAAGCGAAGGATCATTGATCTCCTTGGACCACTTCCATGTCATCGTTTACAACGAACCAAGCGAGTCAAGACTCCACGGCCACAGAGAGGCGAACCAGCTCTCCCTGTAAGCCTCTTCATCAACAGAAGCTCTCGTGCGTTCACATTGAAGCATTATCATTTGCTTGTCAACAACCGTGGCAGACCTCTTCCAGAGCGCTCCTTCGAGTGGGGTAAACGACTGATTTGTATCGACCCGAAGGTGGATCAGGTATGGATCGAGTTTGACGAGATTATGGAACACCAGTACTCAACCGTGCATTTCTGCAAGCGATATCCGGCCTTGTTTGCGCAGATCAAGACTGTCGAGATTCGTAATGCTAGGTGGGATGAAGATTCCTGGGATAGTCTGAAGCAGAGTGGTGGCGCAGTCTTGAGATATCTCCCCGCGGTGGAACAGTTGCATCTCATTGCGCCTAGTAAGGACATCAAGGTGGTAGATTACTATGATGACACCGAGGTGAGAGCTTTGAGAGACCTGTTCACGGCTTTCTTAAAGGTCGGTTCCCAGTTGTGGGTGAGGGACAAGAATAGGACGTGGCCCGATACCTGGCTGCACTATTATAGACCGTTGCAGGCTCGGGATGATTCGTCGCACCATTGGTCTCGGTACTACGCATCCGTAGGTTACAAGACGAAGCAGTTCAGGCTCACCTGGAAGACTGACGGTAAGACATTAGAGGCGCCGCTGATTCCCAAAAAGGAGACTTGAGGATCCGTAAGATAGGAGACAGTCTTCACTTGGATGTAAGTAGGTGAAGTTGGGAACATGGACTGCGGGAGGAAGCAGACCACATGGTACCAAGCAAATCAACAGATCTCCCAAGCGAACCCCCATTTGAATCGTGTCCAACAACCATGCAGTGAAATAAACAACAGTAGGTCTAGAAATCGTATTGAAATCCATAAACACCAACAATGATTGTCCATCTTGCAGCCCATTCTCTTCGCCGTTTTCTGGCGCTGTGTAAAGCACACTCACCATCAAAACGCAACAAAACTTACCGGAACTTGAGCAAACTATTCATTTTCTATTCTTTCTATCTTTCTCATCTTTGTTATAATCTAACCCTTCCCCATCAACCTAGTTGAATCAAACGCACACACTTTCTCCCTCTCCTTACCCCGAGCTTCAACGAGTCCACGCACAATACAAAACTACAGCCATTGCACCAATACCAAGACGAAACCAACCAGCGTACATACCAAAGGAAAAATACCCATTGATGAGAACAACAAGAATATAATACAAATTATAACTGATACTGCTTTGCTTTCCTGATCTTCCAAATTCGACAAAGGTCAAGGAAGAGCGAAGACTTTCTATAATACACCTAGAACCGTCCCTTCCATTGCACTTGGCTTCCCCTTTCTAATTCACGCCATACCTCCTGGATCTATGCACGCAAACAGTCCCTATAGTCTCCTCAATTCGGAACTGGATAGAATCGAGCTCACTTTTCCCCCATAACATCCACATAGCCCCTCCCTTTCTTCTTCTTCGCCGCAGCCCCACCCTTCCTCGGTGCTGGTGGGCCAAGAAGATCATCGATACTGCTCGCATTACTCATGCTCGTGCTAGGGCGGCTTGGTGGTCCAGAGCCGTTACTCGCGCTCCTGCTCATCAATGGAGGAGCAAGTGGAGGCGCGAGACCAAGTCCTAGACCTTCGGCAGGACCATCGTGTAGAACAGGAGTCGAGGTCGACGTAACGTTCTCGCTGACTGCCCTTTGAGCACCCATGGGTGGTCCGGCTATAGGTGGACCAGATACGGCTCTTGGTGAGCTGGTCGGGCCCGGCAATGGAGGTGTCATCAATGATGCAGTTGATGGAGGAGGAACGCTGGCTGTCCTTGGTGGCCCTGAAGCACGTGGTGGTGGCGGGGTGGCGCTCTTAGCTTCAGTTTGTTCGGCGCCACCTTTCTTGTTCACCCATCGTTTCAATTCAGGGTCATAGACAAATGAAGATGCTTCACCTAATTTGGCCCGGATGGGTTTGTTGGGTTGCGCAGACATGTCAGCTTCCTTCTTTGAACCGCCAAACCAGCCACCAAGACCCCAGCCTTTCTTTGCTGGAGTAGCATCTTTGGATTTTTGTGCTAAAAATTGTTAGTCATACTTCGAAACATATTTCAAGGGCCGGAAGTACACACCATCAGCTTCAGCGGCACGACGGAAAGCCTCATCTGCTTCCCGATCCTTCTCTGCCTTTGTCTTTTCCCGAGGAGTGGCTGATGCGCCTTTCAGAGCTGGGATATCATCCTCATCATCATCCATAAAAGATTTCTTCTTTGGTCGTGTATCGATCGGAGAGTCGGGCTCATCATTCATGCTTGCTGGCTCGTATGCGGGTGGCTCATAATTGTTCGTTGGAGGTTCGTACCCAGTTGACATTGAAGGTTCATATCCACTCGAATTTGGCGGTTCGTAGCTGTTGTAGGACGAAGGCTCGTAGCTGGTAGATGGTGGCTGCTGGTAGCTGTTTGAACTGGGAGGCGGTGGAGGCTCGAAGTTTGAATGCTCCCGGGAGAGTGACGGCGCCTTTACTGCAGGTGGACTTTGACCATCAAAATTATCCAATGACTGCGGGGAGGAATAAATATTCGACGGTGCCTGTTCAGTCAAGGGAGTTTGAGGATAAGTTGATGTTGGTTCATAAGGCGACCCTGTATTCCCATATGGAGTATAGGATGATTGTGGAGTGTAACTCGAACTGGTTTGCGGTGCATAATTGTTCGGGGCATTACTTCGTTGAGAGCTTGGACGGTAGTCAGACATCTGTGACATTTGTCTTTGCGGCTCATGGCGTTGGTACTCGCTAGAAGACCGTCCCTCCATCGATTTTCGCGATTGAGAGCCGTATGAAGAGGCAGATTGTGGTTGTTCCTGGTTGCCTAGAGCATAAGTGGATCCTGGGGCATATCTTGAACTTGCTTTGGTCTGAGGAATTGGGATAGCACCACTATTCGCGACTGGGTTTTCATTGTACGAACCATATATCTCTGCATTCGAAGGTGAGCGGCTGATGGTTGGTGTCCCTCCAGCAATCCTGGCGAATGGACCAATATCATTAGCGCTTCCTGCATTTGAAGCTGGACCAGAAGCATCGTTATCGTCTCCAGCAACAAATTTGTTAAAAGTAGCCCAAACCGAACCCTTCGCCTTATCTATGCTAGGCTTAGAGATCCAAGATCCAGAATCATCCTTAGGAGACTGTTTTAGTCGCTTACTGAGGTCATCAAGCTCGGCAATGAGGAGCGCATGGTGATATGGTGATCTTCGAGTCTGGGAGGTGATCGAAGAACCAATAGTATCACAATAAAGTAATGCCTTGTCTCGGTACCCGTGTTCTGCTAGGATCTTGGCATGTTGCAACTTGTATACCGCTAGGTGAGGAGTTGAGACCGCAATTGCTGTGGGATTTGCGAGAGACATGCCGTACTCGAACACTTCGCTAAGAAGCACTGGTTCTAGTTCTCTATCAAAGTCAAAGGGCTGGCGGAGTTGGTCAGATCCCACCAAAACAATGCTGGTCTGGGGGTCATCGATGCCACCGAATACTGAATGACTGCGAGCGAATAAGAAGCAGATATGAGCAGCTTCCGCACGTCCGTAACCTGATAGGAGCTTGCCTAGAGCAGTAAGAGCTTGGCTATCGTCTACGCTTCTGTTGCTGAGAACAAGACCAAGAGTTTCTCGCCATCTATCGAGTCCATCTAGTGCATCTTTTGAAGGTCCAGCTCCATTCGTTGCGCTTACCATTTGAAAACCAGCACGTGCAGAAGGCGGTACAAGCTCATCTATGCTCTCTTCGAAGTTCCCAGCAAAGATTTCATATAGGGCAGCAATGGATTGAGTGTTCTCGCCAATGATTTTGACCTCCTTTTGAATGAACTCTTGAGCTACCTGCTTATACAAGTCTCGAGAAACAGTATTTGAAATTAGTAGTGCATGGGCCCAAAGTCTCTTGTCAACAGCATCCCAGACAGCCTTCTCACGATCACCGCGTAGCAGATGTTTTCTTAAATTATCAACCGCTGCAGGATCGACAGGATCTGCTGTCGTCGCCGTCGTTGGGGAATGAGAAATTCCAGATAGGTCAGCACCTGTAGCATAGAGGGGGCCGCTCGCTGTGTTTCCATCATCAATACCGGGTGATAGAACCTCGCGAACAGCCTTTTCAACCACAGGAGAACCTTCCAAGAGGCCGTCATGCTCAATGAAAACTCGAAGAATTTTCCACAAAAGGATCCGCTCCTCAACACGCTTGTCTTCATGAGAAAGAACCGAGAGTGATCGAAGGTATGCTGCATTTTGTTCTAGAATTTCGATCCCAGATGTCAACCATGAGACCACTTCCTTCTTTTTCGCCTTTCCTTTTAGTGGTCCTGGGAAGCTGGCTAAACGAGGCTGCAACGGGTCAACATCTTTGATGTTCCGAATCTTGATCTCCCCGGGGCTGCGAACAATCGAAGGGACACTCGAGTTAATGCCATATCGAGGTACATCTTTGGGGAATGATGTTATAATACCACCGCCGACCCCCCAAGCAAAGACTGGAGCGCCTCTCCATCTCTGGAGAGGGTCATGCTCTCTGCCATCCGTTGGAGCGACGTAATTCATTCCCTGGGAGAAACCTCTTGGCCGATGTTGAGTGGGGGCCATCGTCACGTTGCTGTATGGTCCAGCTTGCCTCGGTGATACAGGGCTTTCAACAGAGGCAGGCCGGCGGTATGGATCTGATATTGTGACACCAGGTCTAGGACCTGCGTACACAGAACCTGGAGATTGAGTTTGAGATCGTTGAGGAGGAGCGAATGTTGGAGATACCCCATTGGCAGACGGTTTGTAGTTTGAGGTAGGTTGCTTTGGTGGAGAGTTGGCAGGTCGAGAAGTCAGTCCTTGAGGTGGCGGGGGTGTGCCGGAAGTTGGTCGGAAAGATTGAGGAGGCTGCGTGAGAGGTTGTGGCGAAGATTGTAGTTGAAGATCACCATAGCTCTTGCTCATAGATTCCGGTTGCTCATGTTCATCCACTTCTCTTGTTGGCGGCAAATGGCTAGCTCTCAGACTAGACTCGTGGCCCGAGGAACTACTTCTTCTATCAAAGCTAGGGTTCTGTGAATGCAATACATGTGGTTGAACTTCCTGATTTCTCTCAAAGTGTGCAAGAGGGCTCGATGTCCTTGGTTGATGGGGAAGGATGGGTGTAGCTGTCGGCGGAGCTGCATAACGCGCAGGATTAGGTGGCGCAGGAGAGTACCGAGATTGCACGATTGGCGGTGGAGCTGTCTGACTTTGTGGGGCAGGCGGTGGTGCAGGTGAGTACCGAGTAGCAGCAGGTGGAGCTAGAACATTACCAACTGACAAGTTGGCGTACGGGCTGACTCGTTGGGGAGCGACTAGACCCTGAATCTGTTGTGTAGATTGTATCGGGTGCTGTTGTGCGGGTGGGATAGCGTATGGAGTCGTAGTTGGAGGTGGAGGGGCTGAAACATTTGCAGGTGGACCATAAGGATTTGGGGATGGAGTTGTAAAAGAGCTAGCATGCCTAGGGGCAGCTTTTGGCTTGGAGGCCATAGGCAAGTCTTCAAAGAAACCGCTTTGAGACTTTCTGACGACCTTGATCTGCTGGTTTCCCCCAGGCGCACGATTTAAAGGGGGATGGCTACCGGCTGGAGGCCCAGGTATACTTGGCGCTGCAGCTGGAGACGTCGGAGAGAACATACTGCTGCTTCGTGGAGGACCAGGCATATTTGAAGGCGTGTTGCTAACTGGTTGCATACTTGGTCTTTTTCTCGGCTTCACTACCTCTATTGGCAAGTCATATGGTGACGAGTATCCTCCTTTGGACATATTTGCGAAGCTTTGAGCCTTGGGTTGCAAATCTGGCCTTGGCGGTGGTGGCTGGAAGCTACCAATCGCATGTGATGTATATGGAGATGCATGGGGTGCTGTAGTTGATCTAGACAGATCTGTCAAGAGTGGTGCTGAAGGAGTGTAGTTGTTGGTTGGCGTGGGTAGGTTGGATGATGCACCATCAGGGACATATCGACTGCCGCTGCTATTGGAACGATTTGTCTGTCCACCCCTAAAAGCGTCAAAGCCTGTCACATGACTGTTTGAAGTGACAGATTTAGCGCCGTTCGTTTGTTGGCCTAAGAAGTCTTGCCCGTCTGTATCCTCGAGAAAACCCTCGTCATCATCCGCAAACAGAACAGCCGGATCCAAAGCTGAACGGACAGCTGGCGCTTCAGCAGGTTCATCATCATCAGGTAAAAACTCTTCATCATCGTCATCCAGAAATTCATCGCCGGCCAATGCCGCTTTCCATTTTGCTGCAAGATCTCCATCTCCAGAATCCAGCTCTAGATTTGCCAAAATCTCGGGCTGCGAATGAATTTCCGCTTTAGGATCTCCTAACACCTGTGATAAAATTGTGCTCTTTGAAACTGCGATACCACCCCCTGTTGTCCGCTCTAGAGAACTTTGTGAAGACTCTATGGTCTCTTCCTCAAAGATGCCATGCATTTGTTGGTGATGTTGGTGTTGCTCAAAATGCATAGAGTTAATCACCTGCATTGTTGACTTGCGCTCAAGATGGGGTTCAGGAACTTGTTCCTGTCGTTCTTCTGATCTGTTGATTTGTGCAAAGAAATCATCTTTAGCATTATTGTTCTCATCCAAAAAATTTGCATGGTTAGAATTGGTATGTATCGGTCCCTCATGCTGAACAAGTGGCAGGCCTTCGTTAAAACGAGCTTCTTCCTCCTCGCCCCGTTCCTCTTGGGGGTGCCCACCATACGCTTGCTCATAATCCGGGAACCAGTCACTATTTTCGGTCTGAGATTCGTTCAACGCGTCTCTACTCAATTCTTGGGCCGCAGAAGTTTTAGAGGAAAATTTGTTTTCCCCGTCATCGCCCCCAGCGCTGAATTGTCCTCTCGGTTCCTGTTCAGCCTGGTTCAAGATGTCCTCCACTTGGCTGTGAGGTAACGACTCGTCATGGAAGTCCCGAGCCGGCACTTGGGGGAAAGAATTTGTTCTATCAGATTGAGCCATGAACTTGAAAGGATCTATATTCGTTCGTTGCAGGTTCCATCCAGAATCTAATTCGTCATCTTCATCACCCCAGTTTACCTCGTTTGAGACAGTTCGTGCAAATGACATTGTGCTTAGATGCTTCGATCTTGAAGGACTGTCAGAAGGAGGTTGTTCTCCCTGTAGGTGGTATGCTTCTGGCTGCTCGATATCATCGTACTCTGCATTCCGAGTCGGGGAAGTAGCCGGCGCATACTGCTGTTGCAGATGCT
Organism: Arachnopeziza araneosa; assembly: GCA_003988855.1. Taxonomy (NCBI): domain Eukaryota; kingdom Fungi; phylum Ascomycota; class Leotiomycetes; order Helotiales; family Arachnopezizaceae; genus Arachnopeziza; species Arachnopeziza araneosa. Next base: position 37,398 of record QYAI01000159.1, read on the forward strand.
CATCATCCAAGTAACCCTCTCTATCTGCTGCTACTGGGGGATCATCGATACGTGCTAATATCGGCGCGTCGGTCGCTGGCTTTACTGTTTCTCGAGGAAGCTCAGGAGTGGTCGTTGGACTCTGAAAGGTGGGCGCAGTCGCTGCTGGTATTGCATCCTCTATTGAATTTGGCATGAATGCCGGGTGCCACGAGGCATTAGAAGGCGCGACGGACATCGCGTCGATTGTGTATCTGAAGAAAGAGAACTGAATACTGTTCGACTCAAATGTTAGCAAACCATCTTACCCCTTCCCCTTTCAATGCACCATCAACTTCGGGGATACGTCAAAAGGGGTATGGGAAGGCTGCTCACATATACAATATTGCTGGTAAAAGCAAATCAAATTAGGTATTGAATGACAATGCGAGCCATTTGCTGCAGTCGGCAGAGATGGGTCTTGGGCAGAGCGACACGATGAAGAACATTCAAGATGGCAGGGTCCTCGGGATGAGGCGTTGAGGCCAGCTTTCGAATAGGGGCGGCGTTAGGGACAGAATTTCCATTAAAGCCATCAACATATTTTGATGCCACGAGTTAACAACCAAGGTAGCATCTCACAATGCACAAATTTAGCCAATTTACACGTTTATAAGCCACACATAGTTTCAATAATCAAACTGTTTCTTCAATCGTCTCTGTTTCGATTTACATTCTCCAGGTTCTACGGCAGCCTAAACCGCGTGTCTGGAACAAAATCGGAACTGCGGCGTGTCAACGTCCGTGGCTGAGACAAAGCACAAGGCTACAGCGTTCTCCTTGATCAACTGCACGTTTTTTATTTGCATCACTCGCCCACCGCAGACGACATCTGCTTCTTCCACGGGCGTCACCCCACCGCATCAATGAGGCATGTCGTCGAGTTCATATCATCAACCAGATGCCCCAAACTCTCCCGCCGATGATTCCGATTCCGACCTCGATCTCGACATTCAAGAGCTTGATCCCATCTCAACAACCAGTCCCTCCTCTACCCGGAACGATCACAAACCACTCCAAGAACGAAGGACGGGTCATATACCCTTACGAAATCTGCGTATGGGTGGCTTGAGAGGGGCAGGTAAACGAAACAGAGGCTATGGAGACTTGGGGAGAGATAGAGATGCGAATAATGAGGATTTACATGGACTGTTAAGTGATGAACCTGGGCTTGATGGAGCAAGAAGTATGGAAGATGGTGCGCCATTATTGTCTTCCAAGGGCCATCGGAGACGGCCCAGCATAGATGCATTCAACAAACTTGGATCTCAACTGCGGTTACCCAGTTTCCTTTCCAATGCGGGCTCCCAAGTAGCGCCGGACGATGCGGAAGCCCAGGAGGAGGAACATGACCCAGCATCATCTCGTACAATTACAGTTGGGTCGGCCCAGGCAACGCGTTTTCCTCCAAATGCCGTATCAAACGCCAAATACACCCCTGTGAGCTTCCTTCCACGGACTTTGTATAACGAGTTTTCCTTCTTCTTCAACATGTATTTTTTACTGGTTGCACTTTCACAAGCGATACCCCCTTTACGGATAGGCTATCTCTCGACTTATATCGTTCCGCTGGCGTTTGTATTAGCGATTACGCTAGGGAAAGAAGCATTTGATGATATTGAGCGACGAAGGCGGGATAATGAGGCGAATTCGGAAGGTTATACGGTGTTATGTTTTGATAAACCAGGCTCCGGAGCTGCATTGGCTTATCAGTCAAAGAAGCTGAAATCTAAATCTAAGGGGAAGCTCAAGAAGAACATGTTAATAGAGCCTGATGCACTTTCAGATATCGCTGAGGAAGAGGAGAGTTCTGAGAGTAGAGGCCGGAAACAAGCTCCGACGTCCAGCGTGCAAGAAATGATGAAGAAGTCTCGGGATCTTAAAGTTGGAGATGTTTTAAAATTAGGGAAGGATCAACGATGTCCCGCTGATGTGGTTATCTTAAAGAGTTACGCAAATGAATCAGCGATAGGAGAAGAAACAGAAGTACCAGCAGTTTCTGAACCTCTCCTCGTTCATCCAGTATCGGAGCCACCGATCGACCAAAGTTCTGGGACAATTGCTGAAGAACGGGAATCGACTTCCAAGTTTGGCAATACACCTGCAGCGGATGCAGCTGGGGCTGGAGAGACTTTCATCCGAACAGATCAATTAGACGGAGAGACGGACTGGAAGCTACGGTTAGGGTCGCCACTTACTCAAACTCTTGAGCCTTCAGAATTCGTACGACTTCGAGTTGTAGCTGGCAAGCCTGATAAGAAAGTCAACGAGTTCATTGGGACTGTGGAGTTGTTACCTAAGAGCGCATCTGGGGCTTACGACCCATTTGTGCCGAAGCAGTCACCGTTAAGGAACGAGATGAGCCAAGACGTGCCATCTATAAACTCTAACTCGGCGCCATTAACAATCGACAATACAGCTTGGTGTAATACGGTTCTTGCGTCAAACGCCACAACTTTCGCCGTCATTGTCTATACCGGACCTCAAACCAGATCCGCGCTTTCAACATCAGAACCTCGTTCCAAGACCGGTCTTCTCGAGTATGAGATCAACTCGCTCACAAAGATTCTCTGTGCTCTTACACTTACCTTATCGATTGTTCTTGTAGCCCTTGAAGGCTTTGAGCACGTTGAAAAGTTCAAGTGGTATGTAAAGATCATGAGGTTCTTGGTCCTTTTCTCCACCATCGTCCCCATCAGTCTCCGCGTGAATTTAGACATGGGTAAAAGTGTTTACTCTTGGTTCATACAACGAGATCCCGACATTTCTGGGGCTGTTGTTAGAACCAGCACAATTCCTGAAGAGTTGGGACGCATTGAGTATTTACTTAGTGATAAGACTGGTACCCTCACTCAAAATGAAATGGAGATGAAGAAGATTCATATTGGGACCGTGTCATACGCCAATGAAGCTATGGATGAAGTGAGCTCTTATGTGAAACAGGGATTCTCGGTTCCAGTCAATCAACCAACCACACTCGTCACACCGTCGTCTACATTCATGGCTTCGACTGCAACATCCGCAACTCGAACTCGTCGAGAAATTGGTTCTCGAGTTCGTGATGTCGTGTTGGCTCTTGGAATATGCCACAATGTTACCCCAACAGTTGAAGATGATGAGAATGGAAACCCAACGACTTCATATCAAGCGTCATCGCCCGATGAGATTGCAATCATCAGATGGACCGAAGCTGTCGGACTTCAACTGATACATAGAGACCGAAACGGAATGACACTCCAGTCAACAGATATCGGACGCCCAGTCGTTCGTGTTCGTATTCTCGAGGTTTTCCCATTTACGTCTGACAGCAAAAGAATGGGTATTATCGTTCAGTTCTTGGGGTCTACGGATACATCCTCATATAAGAGCATTGACTCTGGTGAGATATGGTTTTACCAAAAGGGTGCCGATACAGTCATGACATCTATCGTTGTGGCCAATGACTGGCTAGACGAGGAAACTGCCAACATGGCACGAGAAGGGCTTCGAACTTTGGTCGTTGGTCGAAAGCGCCTCTCAGCGCAACAGTACCAAGAATTTGCCGCCAACTACAAAGAAGCATCAGTAGCGATTAACGGACGTGATGCTGGCATGGCCCGTGTTGTTGGCCACTACCTTGAACGCGATCTCGAACTCCTTGGTGTTACTGGTGTAGAAGACAAACTTCAAAAGGATGTCAAGCCATCCCTCGAGCTTCTCCGCAATGCCGGAATCAAGATTTGGATGCTTACCGGAGACAAAGTTGAAACTGCTCGTTGCGTCGCGGTCTCAGCCAAACTAGTTGCTCGTGGACAATACATCCACACAATTGCCAAACTTAAACGCAAAGACAACGCACAGGACCATCTAGACTTCTTGCGTGGCAAAAAAGATTCAGCCCTCCTCATCGACGGCGAATCCCTTTCTCTGCTTCTCACCCACTTCCGTAACGATTTCATCTCTCTCGCAGTCCTCCTCCCTGTAGTCATTGCCTGCAGATGTTCTCCAACCCAAAAAGCTGACATCGCCCTTCTCATCCGGGAGCATACGAAGAAGCGAATCTGCTGTATTGGTGACGGTGGCAACGATGTCTCCATGATTCAAGCTGCCGATGTTGGTGTCGGCATCGTTGGAAAAGAAGGTCGCCAGGCCTCACTCGCCGCCGACTTCTCTATCACGCAGTTTTGTCACTTGACGAAATTGCTCGTCTGGCACGGTCGAAACAGTTACAAACGCTCTGCCAAACTCGCACAATTCGTTATCCACAGAGGTTTGATCATCAGTGTCTGTCAAACCATGTATTCCATCGCCATCAAATTCGAGCCCGAAGGTCTTTACAAAAACTGGCTCCTTGTAGGTTACGCGACCGTCTATACTATGGCACCAGTTTTCTCTCTTGTCCTTGACAAAGATGTCGACGAGAACCTCGCAAATATCTACCCAGAGCTATACAAAGAACTTACCTCGGGCTCGTCTCTATCCTACCGCACCTTCTTCGTCTGGGTTTTCGTATCCATCTATCAAGGCGGCATGATCCAGGGCCTCAGTCAGATATTGACGGAGGTGGATGGGCCACGTATGGTGGCAGTCAGTTTTACGGTGTTGGTGCTGAATGAGCTCTGTATGGTGGCGTTTGAGATCACGACTTGGCATCCGGTGATGGTTTTCTCGCTCGTAGGGACATTGTTCATTTATCTGGGGAGTATCCCTTTCCTCGGTGGCTATTTCGATCTGCAGTTTATTATTACATGGTATGCCCTTAGCTTCTCTTTCTTGGTTTTTCCCATTGAGGCAAGCACTAACCTTAGCGTAGGGGTTTTGTCTGGCGTGTTCTTGCTATCTCAGCCATATCCCTTATCCCGCCTTACGCTGGAAAGCTAATCAGACGAGCGATTAAGCCGCCAAACTACAGGAAGGTGCAGGCTTTGTAGATAGACGAGGATAAGGAAGCGGGATTGCGGTTTCTGGCATAGCGGGTGGTGTTTGGTCGGTACTGGTACCAATGTTATTTAGATCTCGAAACTGTAAGAATTAATGAGAATTGGATTGAAGATCAGTCGTGCTACTTGAATTGGTCCAACGTGATTTGATATGATCTTTGGCCCTTTCAGTGTAGTCATCTTCCTCAACTGCCAGATTGAATGCTCTTCCCAACTTCCATAGTAATCAAGATATGTCTCTGCATACAGCTCGGTCGAATGAATTGATTTGAGGTATCTGTCTAGAGTTACCAGGATGATCTCTCTCTCGGGACTGGTTTCCATTCGAACACCTGCTAACGTATTTTCTCAGTCCGGCTCTCCTATGCGGAATGAATTGGAATTAGCTCATCTATTCTACCAATTTCGTACAGAGCGCGAAGAGTACCTTATTGACACGAGAGAAAACGAGAGAAGATTTCTGGTCCGTTTCTGTGACGCACGTCTAGATCAAGGTGAACTCGCTCCAGTCGAAGACTCTGGTGGCCAAGGTGAGGCAAAATATCTGCATACGAAGTTCTATTGTCAGTTTTGACAAGTAGTGGAATTCTTGCGACAATTGCGGCGGTCGGATCATTGCTGGTGGCGTGTTAAACTGTTGATGGTGGTGATGGTACCTAGTTGCTTGCTGTTTGGACAGCAGCCCCGAAGTTGGGAAGATGGTTTGATGCGTTTTTGCTACCTCCGCAACTAGGCAAATTACAGCTAGATGTACACAATTTATTTCAATTATCGTCCTCGACCTTAGTTTTGTGATATCTTCTCTGCTTCAACGCCTCCCTAACGCAGCACTCCGTATGACGTAGTCAAAGACACATTACGCAAGTCTTCAAATTACTCTTAACGGGAATAAGCAAGATGATGTGATGTTCTTCGCTATTGACTTCTGCCGTGATGAAAGTTCTTTGAGATACTCAGAGACCCGCCACCATACAAGAGTAATGATACTCTGCTGCTTGTATTACTCGAGCACCACCTAACCTTGTCCTTTATTTCACTTTGATATCTAGACAGCAGCCTTATCAAGTCCCCATGAATACCCTCTTATTTCCTGCACAAATGGAAGACACTTTTGGTGGTGGAGCTGTCCCAGTGTATAGCATCTTCCCATAGAAATGAAACCACTCTTCAATCTTTCTTTTTGGACTACAGTCATACCATCCACTGTGAATAAATCGCTCTCGTGTACCAAAACTTGTAGTTCCTTGATTGCCATCAGAGAAATCTCTCTCGTTGTGTATTGGAGCCTAAATTTTAGTTCCAGTTAAACAGAGAATTTGCAGAAAATGCAATGCTGCGAGAATTCCGTAACTTCGGAAGGATACTTCTTGACCATCTGTCCACTCAACAATTGAGGGTTCAAGTAGAGGACATAGAAACCATAGACTTTAAGGATATCGCGCGTCTAGTATAGAATGTGACGAAATTCGTAGTATCTCAACACCAGGTATTGGATGATAGCTTAGCAGCTGCTGGGAAGCAACCAATTCTCTCGTAATTCTCCAGAGTTTTCCAACCGGCTTTCGATATCAATACTCGAGCCTACTGGCAATCGTGAGCATGCCGGCTTGATAGATTTGAGAAAACTGCCGCTTCTAGGAAGGCACTGCGTTCTTCTTGGGGAAATAGAATGCCATACTCTGAGTCGAATCTCAATATGGGAGTTTCTTGAAACGGTGAAATTAAGGAAATGATTGAGTTACAATATCCTGGTCTTGGTCGGGAGGTTCGTGGAGGAGGTTTAGATTATGAAGGTAACAGGGTAGTTGGTCCATCCTGATAGGGTCTGTAGCCGCTATGGCGAGGGTCAGCTTCTTTATCAAGAGTAAAGTTATGAGCGCGAAGCCAACTCGAAGAAAGTACAAGCCTCTGGGACGCCTTTAGATCCCCTTCCATAATCTCCCTGATACCAATTTCCTCTTTAATCTGTTGTATTATTCTGGTGTCGAGTAAATTTCCAACACGTTGTTGTATAAGCGGTACAGAATGAAAGAGAGCAAAGATAGGGAATGGAAACGGTGAACCTGTTTGTCAGTGCTGCGAGCGAGGATACATCAGTCACTCTACTATCTTGAAGGAACCTGATGAATTTGCTTCGATTTTAAAGATTATGCTCATTGTTAATGCATATTTTATTGTGCGGGGAGATAACAACATGCACCTTCCCCAATATCTCGAAATCCTGTCTGCGAAGATAATAGCAAGATTAACTCAAGTAACCAATGCTCCAACCCTATGCCAATATTTCTTTCCTGGGTGTTTATTCTCACACTGACCTAGTAGAGACTTGAGGCTTAGGATATCGATGATCCAGCTTGGCAATATCCTTCCACAAATCCTCAAATTCCTTAGCATAAACGTCTAAAGTTGGTTGTGCTTCGGTAGAGGATACACAAATATTCTCCAATCCTCTGAAGATTGAAAGGTGCTTAATGATTTTCTCGTCTACTTCAGTTAATCTCTTAAAACCCGGGATCTTCATATTCTTGACGGTATAATTCAACCCCGTGTAAATATCGACGAAAGTCGGAAGGTACCATTGCAATTGGACCTCGCCTTCCTTAGTGTGCCACGACACCTCTTCGGAAAACAGGTGGAAATTGACACACAAAGTATCCTTTTCTCTACCCCAGAAAGTTAACTGGCTTGGAGTCATAGTAGAATTATTCCCATGATTAAGATAGGCTTCCCTGGACACAATTTGGTAATGTTTAAGTGTCTCAGTACGACTCTCGTGATTGATAGAGGCCGTAAATGGTGGGGTTCGAAGCTGTTTCGTGCCCCTAAGATCAAGAGTACTCCTAATAGTAACTCCATTTGGTAACATTAACTTCCAAATCTTCAAACGTATCTCTGTAGGGAGCTTTTGAAAGGCAACAAGCTTGTGGGGGGTTTGGAAATATAGCTCTTGATCGACATCAGGCAACTCATCGAAAAAGGAAAGAGTTTCAAGGTTTTGTTCGAGTACTATGTCCGATCCAAAGCCTATTCAATTGTTAGAAGCCAGAAACTGTCGACTAAGAGAATCTCAGGATTCTTACCAAGTGAGGCACTAGAAAATAATTGCTCAAACTTGCAATATCGATCTCCTAAGTTATCCATGATGCTTTTCATCTGACAAGCGCTATTGTCGCGCTTGAAATTCGAAAAGTGAAATTAAGGATAAGGGTTGAAGATAGTCTTTGGAAATCAACGCATTTTTAGTGCGGAAAGAGGCCAGTTTTCCCACTTAAATTTCGTAAAGACCTTAATAAAATTCAATAAATTGTTTCGCTTCACACTAATATACCTGCTTGTTTTCAGGTATACAAATCATATTTTTCTCTTCCCAGGCCGCGAAACTCCAGCAAAGATCAGCTTAAATATCTTGTTTACAACCTATCCACCTACTAGGTAGCGCTATTCCGTTCGATTGTTACAAAGTCTACCCTGTACAACTAGTTAAGCTTTTGTTTTCTTACAGTTTACCTCTTTGAACCTTACTCTCTTGTCCTGCGAAGTGAAAATTTATTTGCTTATTTTTATTTTTATTTTTTAAACAGCGCGATAGCAAGAAGGAATATCTATAAGCTTGCACCTTAAGCATGGCCGCGATTATTACATTAATTTGTAACTATTTATAATAGAAATAAGTAAATTAGAAGTTAGTCTTGATTTTTAGATTTTTTTTTAAATAACTTAAAGCATTAAATACTTTAGTAGATATGTAATGTTACTTCTTCTTATATAGCTATCCCTTCTACAGTATATGCCTAGTAGCATATTATAATAGTTTTGTAGTATTAGATAATTTTGAAAGGGTTGAAAAGTAGGTAATAAGCAGTACTTAATGCGTGCGCACAAGCTATTTCGACTAATAAGATATAGACAATATAATCTATTTCAGGATCAATGTTTTAATCCTAGGGCGTGTTTTTGTGTTAATACTAGTAGCTGGACTATTAGCAAGCCTTACTAACCTTGACCTACAATTGGGTGTGTATTGTAGAAGAGATAAATTAGTAAGGCCGGGAATTGCAGGCTGCGAATTGAAAAGGCTAGAATCATAAGTGAACTGGTAAGGCCGGGAATTGCAGGTTGTGAACTAACAAGGCCAGAATCATAAGTGAACTGGTAAGGCCGGGAATTGCAGGTTGTGAAGTAACAAGGCTAGAATCATAAGTGAACTGGTAAGGCCGGGAATTGCAGGTTGTGAACTAACAAGGCTAGAATCATAAGTGAACTGGTAAGGCCGGGAATTGCAGGTTGTGAACTAACAAGGCCAGAATCATAAGTGAACTAGTAAGGTCGGGAATTGCAAGTTGTGAATTGACAAGTGAATTGGCAAGGCCAGATATCATAAGTAAACTGGTAAGGCCGGAAATTACAAGTAAATTAACAAGGCCAGAAATCATAAGTGAACTAGTAAGGCCCGGGATTGCAAGTAAGTTAACAAGGCTAGAAATCGTAAGTAAACTGGCAAGACCGGGAATTACAAGTGAATTGGTAAGGCTAGGAATTATAGGTAAATTAGTAAGACCGGGGCTTATAGTTCAGAACTTAGTAAGGACAGGGTTTATAGTATAGAACTAATAAAACTAGATGTCGCACTTTAAGAATTAGTAAGGCCAGGTTTTGCGGTTTGAAAGAAGTAGCACTCTAACTTGTAAACAAGCTGTTGCTTTTTCGTCGAGATAGGTTTAGTATTAATTTTTAAGTCTTAATTCAAAGAATTAAATCTTTAAATGCCGCTGATTTAACAAATGAAAATGTAGAAGAACTTTACATTTGTTTATACAGATACAATTTGCACAACATTTTCACAGCTTAGAATTTAACAGATTGTAATCGTCATTCTTTGATAGTTGTTGTTTCCCTACAACAACTGATTAATCAAAGAACCTTCTACATTTCTCTCGCTCACGACATAGCAATAGCCATCGGCCCAACAAGTGTCGCATCTTGTAAATCTGCAAAATTGTCAGGTTGAAGAGTAGTCAGTGCTACAAACGCAACTGCTTCCATATTCGCTGGGACGGCTGCGACACCAGATCCCACTTCAGTGATATTGACAGTTGTGTACATTGGTTGATTGAACAGATTGACCCAAGCAGCGTACAGCTGTTTCCTAGTCTCGCGTTGAACCCACGCTTGTTGCGGATCCCATTTAAAGGTCATGGTCTCAGGGTAGGTATCCAAGGCAAAGGCTGCCGTTTCACCAAGATCTCCAGATAATCTTGGGTAAGTAGGGAGAGGAACTTCAACTGGACAACTGCCTGGTACCGTTAATTGTAACCCGATATTGTATGCCCATGCGATTGGGAGACCGGTATCAAATGGTGACGGATTTGGGACAGAGCCGTGGAGAAGGCGTAGGAAAGAGTCGTGGCGTGTTTCAACAGCTAGGATACTGGTAGTTGGTGCTGCGATAGCAAGATCATCTCCACTTAGTTGTACTTGACATCCGATAACACTGCCAAAATTGGCGGAGGTGAGTAGGTTGGCAACTGCAAGGAATTCGTCAAAATTTGTAGTTGGGAATGAGTAATTGCAAGGTGGGACTATGTGTGCTGAGTTTTCGCGCAGAACAGCACCGACGGTTGCAACGTGAACAGCTTCTTGCTATCTATTACGTTAGTACGGCGTTTGCATAGCGTGAAGAAGAAGCACAAACGGCAGCGATTTTAGAAATGACTTCGATAACATTTGTTACGTTCTGATCACCGGTACTAAATACTCCAGACGTGAGATTCTGGATAGCGTCGGCATAGAAGAAAGCTTCAATATTTTCAAGAGACGCTAGTAATTGGAGAGCCGTCACTCCAGCTGACGAATACTGGAATGTTGGATCTGAAGTATTTGGTAGCGTACCTCCGGCAATCAAGCTGATGTTGGTGCTTATAATGCCTTGTGTAAGTTCGGCGGGTGGCGGAAATGGTAACGTTGGTGCAGCGTAAGCCAAGGGAAGCAAGAGCAGAACCGTTGCTTTGATGGTGGAAGACATTATTGAAGTGGTCTGGTTTGTATGGCATATGTTTGCGTGAGGTTACTGGATCTGAATGGGATTGAGGTCTCTGTAGAGTGTTAGATATTTAATTTTGAGCTGAAATCCATTCCTACTTATAATCGTGAGAATCAAGAATCTTCCCAGAGTGCTGACTCCGAAAGAGTCGTGAAGCTGCAATTGCTCTTTGCGGGTAGCACCGCGCAGAGCCCACTAAGTACCGTAAGCAGGGCTCAAGTCATACGAAATCTGGAATGAAACTCTTCCTGCCCAATAGAAGAAACCAACCCGTGCCTGCCATATGGCGCTGATCTTCGTCTTTTGCACAAGAGTCGGCTTTCTGTACTTGGCGCTAACTCGAAGCGGAAATCTTTTCGCAAGTATACGGGTACTTGCGTCATTTGAGTAACCTGCTCAACAGAGGAGTCGTGATCTGAGCTTTTGTAGGGTACAAAGCCTGACTTGATTTTTGGCAAATCCTTGGCTTCAGCCGCCAGCGGATGTTAGTCACGCGATCGTCACATGATGTCGGCCATGAAAAAGTTCCTAGGGAAGTTGAATGATATTAAGAATAATGAAAAAACTAGCAGGTATTAAGTATTTCAAACCATGAAGCTTCTTTTGGCCTGAAGATAGAGGGAGCAGTATTGTTTTCACAACAGCCTGCAATAAACCACGTCACCCTGCTTTGTTAACATGGTATCCTGACTTCACGTTTAATAGCATGAAGTCTTTGTCTGTGTTAAAAATTGTTTGTTAAGGAGTTTTAGCTATAATACCATAGTTAGCTTGGTGATGTAGTTGGCCAAACGCTAGACATACTCGCTACGCAGCCCCTATTCAGAAGCGAGGAGCTCGACCTTTGAAAGGACTGTCACAACATGTATATTTGCATGTATGAAGATCTAAGATGCTGAACCCGAAAGAAACTAAGGTTAGGTATTTCTGAAGACCAGATCTCTTGTTCTCTTTTAGATTTCCATCCGCTTGTAATGAAACTAGTCGAAGCACGTGATATGCGTGCCTACCTAGGTGCATTCTCCTGTAAATTTTAGAGCTTTCACCTGGAACTTCGACGACCAGATCAGCTAAACCTCGATCAATAGCGATACAGCCATCGAAGAAATGAAGATCTGCCAACCGCGCCAGAGGAGCGCTGTGGAAGCCCTCCTCGCAGCAATTGATAACATGCACAGTATTACTGGTACGTTTGCAACCTCCCACCCGCCTTTCTGGGTTTCTTCTTGCTTGAACTATCTAATGAATGTTTTAGAATTGCATTCTAAGTCCTTCAACTTAGCTGTCACTCCCAACCTGTGCTTCTATTCAACAGGTCCAGATACAGAGCTTTACTCTCAGGTCCCCGACTCATTTCCACAATTCAGTAAATTACCTATCGAGGTACGCCGCATGATCTGGCGGGCCATGATTCCAGAATATTGGCAATTATATTTAGTTGAGCATCAAAACAGTTGGATGGGACTGTGGGCTTGGAAATATCTAATAACGGCACGGATCAATCAGGAAAGTCGTGAAGAGACTTTCAATCTATTCGAGACTCTTCTGCGATCTAAAGGTCAAAGGAAACTATTAGGTAGCTCCTAAAATTACTCAAGTAATGGATTTTATCTTAATTTTCTAGCTAGACATCGTGTTCAATGGTAAGTGGATTTAGGATCACGGATGAGCTTGGGCTTAGACGTATTCGAGACTTCGAGCTTACATTTCAACCAGGGACACCCCTAGATTACATATTTTTGAGGCTGTCGAATATGAAATACGCCTCCAGTCACAAACGCTTGCACTTATCGAATCTTCGATTGGTATCTCTCTACTTCTCTTGTGTTGGAGACAATCCTGAGTCTATGCAATATCAAGAATGGGCTCTTGCTTTCAGAAGGTGTTTTGATAGAGCATAGATAAAAGAATACAAAACCACACTACCGAAGATCTTTATTGTTCATTTTTTGAAAGGCAAATTGCAGACTCACGATTCTTAGAAACTAGACCTCTGATAATATGGTGCTGAAGGATGGCTCTTGATAATATTGCATGCTACAACGATGAATCAGGAAGATAGAGAGTCATCAAAAGATATTAGAGAGTTCACGGAGAATGAAATAGAGTAAATCTGAGTCGAGTATGGGCTTTCTTTGGCTAAACTCTCTTGTGATTGTTACTATCTGTGTTAGCAGCCATGATACTAAGATCTGTGTCAACGCTTCCGTCCAGTAAGCATCCTAGACAGATAGAGTAGAAGTTTTATTCTCGAGAGAAAATTCCATGAGATCCTCCACAACCACAACAAGTTTTCCAAGTAAAGCAGAACTCTGCTCGAGCGTGATTTTAGGAACTTCAAAGTCCTGATCCTTCCAAGCACGACGTCCGAAGTACGACTTCATATCATCGAGGTAGAGTTTAGCCTTCATCCAATTTTGGTCTAATGGTGACCAATCAAATCCACGAGCAACCAGTCGAATCTCTCTCAAGGTGCGATGACTATCGAAATCTCTCTCCATGGTTGTTTGAGCAGACAGATAGAGGTAATCAATGTCGATCACCAGGTTCTGGATGTGTCCAACGCCCTTGATCACTTTCTTCTGCAGATAATTATACATCGGAGTTGTCGAGAAAGCCATTTTAAAGAAGCCACTCTGAAAATGGACCCAATCTCTGGCGGGACTCCAGAAAGCAAGGGTAATCAGATACTGTCTTCCAAGACTCGTGCGCCTATAGTGCTTGAGGAATTCGGTGCGACTTTCGCGGTTGATATGAGCGAGATTGGGTATCTCCGAATTTTCAACGCGAAATAAATCTGCAACGGCCATGAGGTACACAGGTTCTGGGAGTGCTTCTTGCCAGATCATCAATCGTACCTCCAGTGACAAATCCCTGAATTGAGGCATTGCATCGGCGACGCGATGAAGAAGGGCTTATGGCGCCAAACAATCAGTTCCTTGTAGTCTCGACAAGTTGCTTTGAACACACTGAGGTCAGATGGCGTTTTAAGTACGGTTACCTCCAAAAGGAAAAATGAAAGCTTACTAGGATTTCCTGGGCAAGGCTGAGTCAAATTCCTCGTTCTGCTTCGGGCAGACCGAGGAATCGATATTGAAGATAGATCGATTTATCTTCACCACCGTCGCTGTCGCCCTGCTTTGCGGCAAATTTCTTCGTTGGAGTTGCGATTGTTGAGAGCAAGTCAAAGAGAATCCACGCACGCAAATCACGCATCTATATTTTAGCGAAAAATAATCGGTAGCGCGAATAAATAGAAAGAAATGATTTGATAACTCAGAAAGTTAGTGAAGGGCAAGAAATTCTATTACACAGCTTATAATTAGTTCTTTGCTTCTCAACCACATCGAGAGAGAAGTCAGGACACGGTTACTCATTTAATAGAAAGGTGGATAAACCCCATGGCACATGGAGCAAATGAAAGTACGACGGAGTGGGTTTTAGTCATCTAACGATTGAGTCATACTGCCCTGAAGCTTATATTATCTAGAGCGTGGTTGAAGTCCCTAAAACATTAGAAGGTTCAACGAGTATATTGTTACCAGGGCCACTTTTAAGACTAAAGAATCTAGTGTCTGGGTTGATTTGCTCTGTTTACAGTGTAGATTTACAACAGTGTCACTGCAATTTTCCGTGCAAATCCTTGTCTTATGTTTCCATTTTCAATCTTGTGTGCCCCAAGCCAATAATCATAGCAAGCTACTCCTCCCTTCTGGAAAAATCAATATCCTACATCTCTGCAACTGTTTGAAGCAAGCCCGGGATCTCAGATCCATGTAAGATCCATGTCCACCTTCCTCTAGAGTCTTGCAGGACTCTTTATGGAACTGCCAATCCGAAGTTTGACATTGCTTTCCACAATACCATATTCTCTTGCACTTTCCGCATTGCCTCGGTTTCTCGCCATTCTCTAGCTCATTATTTGTCTTGCTGCAATCTGGACCAGAACATCGAATGGCATAAAAATCGAACCGGGTGCCATCATTCTTGTAGTGTTTCATTGCCAATTTCATTTGTTTATCGATATCTTCGTAGTAACGAGCTTTTTGTCAGTCCATGAGGGTTGTGGAGGGTCATCCCATTGAAGTACCCCAAGTGCTCTAAGGTAAAGGTTGCACCCACCCGCATAGCAAGGGCAACTAATTATCAACGTTCAGTAGACTTCCGGGAACTGGGGTTAGATCTACCTTACAGAGAATCACGATTTCAAATGATTTAATATCCCAAGCAGGCTTCGGGTTTTTGCAGTACGGGTTTTGAGGAGACGATCAAATACGCCGCTATCGAGATGGTCGCGTGTAGCTTCAAGGCCTTAACCCCGAAAGAAAACTCTTTCTTTTCTTCTTCACTCTCGAGTCGGTAGTGGTAGAGCTCTATACCGGCTTCCCCGCCCAAGTCTCCTGCAATGTCAAGATCCAAGTCACCTTCAGGGAGAAGCATTCCCCAACGGCCTATTTTGGCTGGAGTGTAGGTAGAGATCGCGGATTGCTGTGATGGAACCTTAGGGTGCAAAGACTTTTGTAATAGGCTTTCAAGGTTGGCAGAGAGAAGAGTTCCGATGCAGACGCTTGATAACTGTTGAGAACTGAATTAAATTGAATGATGAAGATAACAACGGTTGTAGGAGAGCGTGCCTATCTAAGCAAGAAACAAAAGGCAAGGAAGGTACGACTTCTTCAGCGACTCTTTGCAGTTTCACATCATGCTGATGAAAGAAACGCGATCAGAAATAACCTGGAAATTTCTCCAATTGTAACAATGTGATTTCTCTGTTTGTGCCACTTTTCTTAGTAGAAATTAGCCGGTATTGAAACCAACAAAACCCCTCGCAAGCATACTAAATAAGATGGAAGGCCTTGCCAGGTGCCAGAGAATATCCAAATCCATTTTGCTGCTCTGGATTTGAGCTTGAAACTAAGATGGACTTTATCTTAGCTTTTGAACTGGTATTCTCATTCTTTCTTTCGATTTCTCGCGCGACAAGTATTTACGAGACAGCTCAAATCAAACGCCATGTTTCCGAGTTACACTCAACTTACGATCATATCATAGTTGGTGGAGGAACATCAGGCCTCACAGTAGCAAACCGACTGTCTGAAGATGAAACAAGTAATTAAATTTCCTTCTCGTCTGAGACCATACATCGTATCTCCTATGCTCACTCCGATTTCAATTCAGAAACCTTTTTGGTTATCGAATCTGGCAATCTCGATTTCAGCCCAGACATCCTTCTCCCAGCGCCAGCCGACAACGATCCAAATATGAGTCGCTTCTACGACTACATGTCGGTTCCGCAGACCGAACTCTTAAACCAAACTACTATCGTCTACGCTGCTTCCATAGTTGGAGGTGGCTCAGCAGTTGGTCATATGGTGTTTGACCGGGGTTCTGCTGACGACTATGACAATTGGGAGAAACTCCGGAACCCTGGATGGGGATGGAAAGAATTATTTCCTTATTTTAAGAAGGTTAGTTGTTGACTCCTCGTTTCAAATATCATCACTGATTATCAAGTCCGTGATTTTCACTCCACCAACCAAAGCGCAGCAGCGTGAAATAGGTTATACCTACAATGAGACTGCATATGGAGGGACTGGTCCTATCAAAGCTAGCTATCCACCATTTCAGTGGCCTCAACAAAGTATTTCTCCCATAACTTCAATCCATCCGAAATCTCTTCCTCCATTCTCACCTAACTATTTCAGAAATCCAGTGGAACGCTTGGTTCGACCTTGGGATAACGGCAACTCTTGAAGGAGCCGCCGGCAACGCAACGGGACTGTTCTGGATTCCCAGCGCCCTAGATTCCAAAACTATGACACGCTCATATGGTACCAATGAGGAATATACTCCCAACAGTTTACGCTTGAATTACCACCTATTAGCTACCTATCAAGTACGAGATATTATTATTAAGAATGGATGCGCTGTTGGTGTTAATCTCCTGGCAAAGAATGGGACCCTAGGATCAACTACGAGAGTTACGGCAAGACGAGAAGTTGTGCTGGCTGCTGGGTCGTTTGGAAGTCCGATCTTGTTACAGGGAAGTGATGTTGGTCCAGCGAAGTTACTTAAAAGTGCGGGGATAGAGGTGAAAGTTGATCTTCCTGGCGTGGGGAATAATTTACAAGATCACGCAGCGTCTTTATTGCTTTTTGAATGTTCGTATCTTGCTTCCGTATTCCTCTACTTCCTGCTGACTGAAAAGAAGATGCAAATGATGTAATTCCAAACCAAGAAACGGTAACGACAAACGCCACTTTCGCAGCTCAAGTGCAAGCAGAGTATTTCAGAATCTAACAGGTAGATAATTTCAAGTCTCGATCGTTATGGGATTTCCTCGCTAACACAACAATTGAAAAGGTCCGATGACAGTCGGCTACGGAAACAGTGTTGTGTTCCTTCCGCTCTCCACCGTCAATCCCAACTCCAGCAGCATCCTCTCTTCTCTCCAAACTCAAAACTCAACGTCCTACCTCCCCCCATCTATGACTCTACACTAGTTGCAGGCTATCTTGCACAGAAATCACTCCTGCTAGCATCTTACGCCTCTGCTTCCTCCGCAATAATGGAAGTCTTTTTCTCCGGTTCCCCAAGCAGTGTCGTCGTATTACAGAAACCGCTTTCCCGAGGTACTGTCTCAGTAAACATTACTTCACCATTTTCTTCACCTATCGTTGATCTTCGTGTCTTCACCAACCCTCTCAACCTAACAAACATGGTTTCTATGCTCCGCTTTAGAAGAAAGTAGTTTGCCGCTCCATCGCAAGCCGAATTAGTACCCTTTGAGATCCTTCCGGGAGCTAATGTGACCACTGATCAAGGATTGAAAGATGCAATTCGGCTTTACAGCACACCCACTATTGGTCACGCGCTTGGAATTTGTGCTATGGTGCCGAAGGAGTGGGGCGGAGTTGTGGATCCTGAGTTGAGGGTGTATGGGGTCAGTGGGTTGAGTACTGTGGAGTAGACTTTCAGACTTCCTTTTCAAAATGAACAAGTTCGAAGAATGACCACTAATAATTATTTGAATACACGTCAAGTAAACAAACCAGCTAGCCATCTTTAGCATATAAACAGTTCTTATATCTGAGACTTGACGCAAAGAACTTTTGACATAATCAGCTTGAAAATTTGAATGAATTTCATTATCTTTGTTGGGAGACAAGAGAAGAAGAAGAAGAAGTCAGTGAAAGCTGTCTTATTGCTAGCTACTGTGCCGGTTCCTCTTAAAGGAACCGGTCTTGCTTGGTCTTGCTTACTAACTAGCCTAGCCCTAACCCTAGCCGTTGCGTGACTGAGTCTCGTCACGTGATAATCTTAGAATATTCGTAAACGCCATTTCAATACCTCCAGAAAATATTCAACCCGGTCGTGACTGAGGAAATATTTAAGCCGGTCTGTTTTACTATTCTACCTCCGTTATTCATACCTATGAACTTAGAAGATTCAGGTTTGACAAGATTAGTAACGTGGTTTATCAGTAAGCGGGACATATCAGCGCGCGGGACACTTTCTCCTCATTTTTTATCTATCTAATTTAAAKCGCGATTTCTCTACAAATAATGTCGCAAATCCAAACCCAAGAAGCACGAATTATTCTAGCTATCGAGGCTATTCAAACGTCAAAAAAACTAAGCTGTCG
>QYAI01000160.1:0-55505 GCA_003988855.1 Arachnopeziza araneosa
GCGTACGTTGTTCATGTTCTGAGTTCTTTGCTCTGGTCGTTCTTCCGAAATATACTATCGAGAGCTAGCTGAGGGCCAACGAGATTCTTATTTTATTGGTTGTTTTTCTGCCCCTCGTACACTATCAAGGCTATTCAAACGTCAAAAAAACTAAGTTGTCGAGCTGCTGCAAAGATATATAATATCCCTCCTAATTCATTAAATGCACGAATCAATAGTCGAACTTCCCGCAGCAAATATAGGCTAGCAAGGACAAATTTGACGCCTATCGAAGAAAAAATACTTATTCAATATATACTCGACCTAGATTCTAGAGAGTTTGCGCCTTAACTAGCTAGTGTAGAAGATATAGCCAATCTCTTGCTGAAATCGCGAGAGAAAAAACACGTCAGCAAGCTCTAAGCACATCGATTCGTACAACGCTAACTAGCTCTAAAGACGCGTTTAAATCGCGTTTACGACTTTCAGAAAGCTCTTTGCGAAGATCCTAAGCTGATTAGAAGCTAGTTCCAGCTAGTTGAGAATATGCGAGCAAAATACGGTATTCAGGATTGCGATTTCTATAATTTCGACGAAACTAGCTTTATGATAGAAGTAATCAGCCTAGCAATAGTTGTTACACGCGCAGATCGCCGTAGCAGAAGCAAGGCAGTTTAGCCAGGCAACCGGAAATAAGCTACAGCGATTGCTTATATTAATGCTAATAGTTAGAGTGTTTCTTTATTTCTAGTAGTAAAAGGCTCTTACTTCGAGAAGCTAATCAAACACTTAGCTGACGCCGCCGAGCAAAAAAGACGCGTGTTCGCTGAGGAGAGATGCTTACTGTCGAAGATGCACAGGATATTCTAGCACGAAAGAAGGCTGAAAAGAAGGTAAAACGCGACAAGCGCTTAGAGGAGAGTATTCAAAAAGAAAGGCAATCGTCTGAACAGCGCTATAGAACTTGCGGGAAGTTAGGTTATGATGCGCGCACTTGTAGAGAGGTTGTAGTTATACTTGGATCTTTAGATTTAGACTAGTTTTATTTAATTTTAAGTGTTGTAGTTGATATATTATAGTTTTAAGTAAAGAAAGTAGGGGAAAGTGTCCCGCGCGCTGATATGTCCCGCTTACTGATAAATCACGTTACATCTGGATTGATTCAATTTGCATTCTTCAAGGACCTGACGGCGACTTCGACGAACAAGCGCCTTACATGCAAGACATCTTTGGTTCCGCATACTGTGTTCTTGCTGCGAGTAGTGCCGATGGAATGGGGTCTGAATTTTTGAAGAACCCCGAAGCCAAGGCTGTAGCTGTACCGGCAGACTTTGGCAGGGTACAAGATAAATTATTCATCTGCCAAACAGTTGATGATTTTCAACAAGATGTTCTCGAAAGCTACCTGAACAAACGTGGCTGGGTTTTCCAAGAAAGAGCACTTGCACGCCGGACGATATTTTTTGCGAAAAGTGAAACATATTTCGAGTGTGCAAATGGTGTTCGATGCGAAACATTTAGTAAATTGGAAAAGTAAGCCCTCATGAATTGTCGCTGGACAGTATTGATATTAGGGCAGCTCGGAGGAGGCATTTCTTGGTGATTCAGATTTCCCTACGTACGTGAAAGAAGAGAAAAATAAGGGTGCCCAGCAGTATCTCTTCGAGAGCTTGTATAGAAAATACTCCCGATTAGCATTCTCAGAAAAAACTGACAAACCCATCGCAATCTCTGGGTTAGAACAAAGACTCTTACGAGTATTTGAAGATCGTGGTGGAGCAGGTATCTTTGAGAAGCACTGGGGCTGATGCCTTCTGTGGAAGAATGCTTGTAATGTCAAGCCACCTAAGCCACTTACGCGGATCAATTTCCAGTTACCTGCTACTGCGAACTCAAAGACAAATTACAAATTCAGACCTCCGCCATCATGGTCTTGGATGTCTTACATGGGCGACATAGACTACATGCAACCTCCTCACGACCGTGTCAACTGGAATAATATGGAGGTTGAACTGGTCTACACTGGAGGTTCGACTATGTCTTGGCTCACAGCTGCAGCAAACATGGTTATAAAAGCTCAAGCGAGAGATTTCAACATAGGGGCTCATACCAATTTCGATGAGACAAGGTTGACATACGACGATGAGACGTGGAAGGAGAGAGTCAAGAAATTTGTTGTCATTGGATCGATGAAGACAACTTCCGCGCAATACGTTATAATTATCAGTCCAAAAGAATCCTCGACAACAGGGGGCTACGAACGTATTGGTGTTGGATATTTGCCGGGAGAGTTTATCAACCGATTGCACGAGAAGGGTGATGATATAATTATTGAGTGAATAAAGTCTCTAATGTTTTCTTTTTCTTTGAGTAAGCTATTTATATTTCATGTCAAGTTATCAAGTGGTTATAATGGAATTTGAGTTGGGTACGAAGATGGTGGTTCGGTTCGCGGAGGAAAAAGTGGAAATAATAACAACTTTGAAACAGCGTCAAACCCATGATCAACTTCTGTCGCGTTAATGGATCATCAACTACACATGCAGTCCACATAAATGTCTTTGGATGACTTTCTTACGCCGGATATATTTCCGCTCTTCTTCAATTCACGAATGTTGGCACCCTGCGCTTCACATCCCCTGGCTTACTATCCTCTCAGAGCTGATTCTACAAAGTGCAGGAACTCAATTGATCATTCTGTTTCCCCTCATCGTGGACTGTGCCACAGCGCTTAGCCACTTTTGGCGTTCTACATGGTCGTGGTTGGAGTTCTGAGAAGCTTTGGGACTGTCTCACTACCATCCTCATACCCACGCACTGCCGCAGACATCTAGCTTTGGAAAGACGAAATGATATCTATTTTCGCATTCAAAAGGACTGACGAGAATTTTGCGTCTCATTTACAAATATGTTCCATTGTTTTCGCGTCTTCGATTCATTATCGCAACTCCCGCACCTTTCTCGTCTCCACTTCACTTCGATTCTCAAATCGAAAAACCCAACCACCCAACAACACTTGTTTTCTTTTGATTTAGTCGTCTGATCCATACTGTTGTTTGACGCCGAGTAGCCACGCTGTTGCCGTTCCAATCCCAGCAGATTTCAATACTGCGCTCAGCCCTACGGCATGTCTCACTCAGCCCTAACTTTACGTGTCTCGCTTCTCCGCAACGGGAATCAATAGACTCCCGTCGGCTAAGCCTAATGCAGCCGCAGGCATTCCATCATGATTTCTGAAGAGGCTTTACTCGTTCGTTCGTGAACCTGTGGGGCGTGGCTGTTGACTCGTTGGTTACAAGTCGAGTCTTTTTGATGTGAAAAAGTCTTGAAAATAAGCCAGAAGTTCTTGTGCACAGAAGCGGCTTGCGTGAAGCATGTGGATAATCTCGACTCAAAGTGATACTGAATAACACAACTGCTAACTCGTTCGCTCGTGAGCTCAATCCGCGCGCCTTCGAACTTGTCACTTGCTTATCATCGCCTACTGCAAGACGATTCGGCGACGTACTGAGACGGCATCACTCTGCACGGCGAACAAACAATATTTCCCTGCGCGCTCTTGACTGCAGAGGCTGCTTTGTCGAGCCTTCAGTCTGTGTCCTCATTTCCTCTTCTCGGATAAAGCGGCCATAGGGCTGAAATGAAAGACAGTCCACGAGTCCCACGCGGCGGAGTTTCCTTGTGTTCGCACGATTGCTGCGCAGTATCTCACGCCCTCTCTCTGGGTGCTTGTTGGTATGTAGGCTCTATCGGTGAGACAGAGCTGAGATGAGTCTCTATTGTGGTGCTGCGCATGCTCCAAGTTGAGGAAGATAAATACCTCCTTGTTTCCACCTACTATGTTGTCTGTTATTATCTCATCTCGGAATATCAATTTCATCTCCCGTTCTTCTTTCTTTACAAACATCAATCTCGCAGTCTCTCAACTAGCAAGCTTCGCGAATACCATCGTCAATTATCTCTCAGCCATGCTTTCCATCAACCTGCCTCTCTTCCTCGCGGTCCTTGCGACCAGCACATCTGCCCAACTTGCCCAACGTGTTTCGGTGGACCTTACTGGACGGAGCGTTCGCCCACAAGGAGGGTTGGCCCTCTTCCCTCAGAAGGGTGGTTTCTGTCCCAATGACCTAGCTATCTGCAATAGCTCCTGTTGTCCCGTCGGCTTAGAATGCAACGGCTATGGCTCGGACAAAGACTTCGCTTGTTGTCCCACAGGTAACCCAAATCTCTCTCTGAATCTTCTCTTAGCTAATTCGCCACTTCTCTCCAGGTGTTGATTGCAGCGGACCATTGAAAGCAGCCCCTTACTGCGCTGATGATACCTGGGTTCTGTGGATGATATCTCGCGGCGGTATCAACGACGTCGGATATTTCTGTTGCGCAGAAGGAATGGCAGGTACTATGGATGGGACTTGCATCCCTGCCGATTCTATCTCCTCCTCTACCCAAGAGGCTATGGAGTTAAACCCTGGTGGAGCACCAATGACGACCTCGACAATCATCGCCTCAACTGCTGTCGCAACATCGGTCATCAGTGTCGGTGAGACTACAACAGTTATCTCGAGCACTACTGCATTGGCTACCTCTATCAGCGTCACATCCTTGAAAATTCCGGGCAATTCCACATTGACCTCATCGACAGTTACACAAGCAGCAATTACTAGGGTTACGACTACTTCCTTGGCTGTTGAAACTCCTTCAGTTGCTGCCACTGGGACTTCAAGCTCTGCTTCGCCTAGCTCTACCAAGACCTCGGGTTCTGATAATAGCAAGGCTCTCAGGTCGTTTTGGTTGATATCAACAGGTTTGTCTGTTTTTGTTGGTGCCGTTCTCTAAGGAAAGTATGTACATTGTGAGAATGCATATTTTGGATTTGAAATTACATGTGTTTTCGATTGCTGCTTTTCTGTTGCGTTGGGCGGTCATTCTTTAATTTGTGGGTTGGATTGTTGGCATGGTCGGGAAATATATACTATCCGCTCTTTACTTATTCTTCTCATGCTTCGCAGGGGTTGACTTTACTTCTTCCTCAAACTATATGTTTTCGTGTAACTTGTACCAAGAAGAGCGCAAAAGTATTCATGATCCTGTCGATCACCACTCCTGTCTGGAAGTTGAAATGCTGTGGAATTGTGAGGATCAGATTCTCAATGTCTTCGTCATCATCATTGGTTTCTTGCCCGTATGTTTCCATGCATGGTTGTCTTGGCCTCAGAGGCTTCTGGGTTATTTGAGTTTTTGTGACCACCTATATTATAATACCTTCTAGGCCACTGGTTCAAGCACTTCAAAGTCTTCAACAAGAGGAATCACTCCACCAGTAGAGCGCGATTGGAACGAGCATAACTTGGGCATATACTCTGAATTCTTCGTTCAAGAGCAGACGGAGAGATTCCGTAACTTGAAATGTATCTGCTCATTTTAATTTTGATCAGACAGGCTCTGGTTTGTGTATTGCTGAAAGATTCCATCGAGGGAGTTGATCGAAGATGCGAGCTTGAATCCAATTCGTAGATTTGCGGTGCTAGCTGAGCTATTTTCCAAGGATGCTCGGCCGGCAATGCTTCATTAAGCTCCTCGTTGGACGCTATGATGCATAAGCGGCACAAGAACACTAAATTTCTACAGTACTACTCCGTACCCTCACCACGAAACAAATCAAGTACTCAGGGGTTTTTGACGTCAAATCCAGCCACGATCTGACTTGCTTTCTAGCTAACCAGAGCCTCTAACTTCCTGTAAAATTAGCACATTAAGTTCAATTATCTTATTAATGTAAGAAAGTAAATAATAAAGTACATAGAAGCAAGACAAACAAAGTAAGGCAAGTTGATGCCAAGTCACGTGCCGATTTCTCGTTAAATAAGGCTTTGATTGGCTGAATTGCGAAGGGCTGGATTTTACGTCAAAAACCCCTGAGTACTTGATTGTTCTAGGTGGTGTATGACTTGGAAGTGTTGACCGATGCACCTGGCCTTTTCCATTTCCTCAATTCTTGGATTCTCTGAGGTCAGAAGAGAAGCTGACCCTTTTCAATTTAAAAATCAATCACAACTCACGGCGCACAGCCCTAGGCCAAACTCACAAGTCATCGAGTATCTTCGCTTATCGTTCCTTGCTCACTCACGCTTCGTCCCGTGCTCAGCAACCGATCTCCAACATCATCTGTATCAAACTTCATCCCGATGCCACGATTCAGTAGCGGATGTCTTCGCTGTAGACAGCGGCATGTTCGATGCGACGAAGGTCGACCCTCATGCCGACGATGTGTCAATCGCGGCGAAGTCTGTCAGGGCTATCGCGACGATTCTTCCATTATTTTCCGCCACGAGACGGACAAAGTGATCGAACATGCGCGGGTCTCGCAAGAGCTGTCGTCGTCCAGCTCTACGGCCTCTTCGCAAACATCGGGGAGGAAGCGCAGCAGATCTGTTGGTGCAGCTTCTCGGTCGTCTGCTTCATCGCTGAGCGAAAATCCCGACCCTTCGTTGTTGGGTCCTGGAGAGGCTACTGGCATTACGCTTAAGAACCCACGTCCCTGGCTTAAAGAATTGCCATCCGAGACATTGCCTCCCGTAGAAGAGCAAGCGGTTGATAATTTCATGGACAAGTATGTCCTTTATCCATGCAACCAGACATCTTCTCCCGGATTTTTGGAGCATTTGCCATCCATGTTCAAAGATGTTAATGTATCTGGGCGATATGCTCTGCGATGGGCTGTACGAGCTGCTGCATACGCCGACCTTTCAAAAGATCAGGATAGTGACTCGCTTGCGAGGAAGGCTCTACAGTGCTACGGCATGGCGCTCTCTGCCCTGGGAGACTCACTTGGGACGCCGGGACAAGTCCCAGATGATTATGATTTGATGACGGTAGTCATTCTTGATATCTTTGAGGTAAGTGCTCAAAAATCCATCTTCGTTACGTCTTCCGCTCACGAATATAGAGTTTGTACATCCCAAAAAATGCCTCCAAAGAATCACATGCTCAAGGAATGGCCCAGATCTTGCGGCTACGAGGCTCGGATTTAGTCTACAGCTCACGGGGCTGGAGTCTCTTCCGACTTGCTCATCATAGAATTGTACGTATTCAGACAACCCGCTCTTAATCTATGCTAACATGAGTACAGCAAAAACAACAACTGTCCTTCAATATGCCTCTCATTCCGGAAACTACTACTTGGCTAAATCAGCTCAACGACAATGAGCCTTATGTTCGTCTTGAAAAGAACACAAACGCAATCAACGACACATGCAAACGCGCACGAGCGCTTCTAGATCTAATCAATGTTGGAGGCTTGCCAGCGTCTACTATTGTTGATATGATCATTGAGTTGCACTCACTCGATCAATCAGCAGTCAGCTGGCGGCAGACGTCGGAGTGGTCTTTTAAGAACCTAGAAGTGTCAGAAAGACCAGATCTTGAACCCGCAGCACGCGGGATTACGGACACGATCCAACTGCACGCCGACATTTGGATGGCCTATGAATGGAACTACCACAGAGCAGCACGTATTACTTTCTTGCAGCAACTCCTTAAATGCTCAATTGCCGCACTCGACATCCCAGACATAGATCACATGGAAGAGAAACCATTGAATGAGACCATTGCCGATTGCACCTTGACGATCCAATGGCTCGCAGAACAAGTGCTCTCGACCGTCCCCCAGTCTCTCGGGGATATTGATCACGTGGGCCAACCACACAACATCAAGGATGGTCCGCCGCGCTGCCGTGCAATTGGCGGATACCTGCTTCTCTGGCCCATCAAAACCGTCAAAGGTCAATCATTTGCGACGACGCCGGAGCAGAAGGAATGTGCCGACAGAGTCTTTGAACGGATCCGAGACTACACAGGAATGAAAGCTATACTTGGCGACAAGAGTCTGATATAAATTTCTGTAACACCTAGCTCTGCTAAATGTATTACCCAAATTCAGGATTCAAAAATTCCCCAAAAACGCGTTTACAGGATTTCAAGTATTTTGTGAATTCTTCGTTGTTCTCGACATGAAAGAATCTGAAAGTAACGCTTGCAATCCGTGAGCTTTCCTGCAGCAACACCCACTTGACATTCAGCCAGCGATGTTCATGTAGTTTCAGGATGCAAACGTAGAGGGGCATCTTAATAGGAGAGTTAAGCACTTGCGTTGTATCGTTTTTCTTGTCGAGCTTCACGTCGCCCTGCTGGCTGCCGCGTGTTTCGCAAGCGTTATTCGCGGATTTCCCCTCGGCACTCGTTTCATTCCAAGTCGCCCAGTTGCTGTCACTTCTGTATCAATTTGCATGTTGGTCATAGTCATGAACTCCGAAAATCCAGGGTCACAACAATAGCAATCAAGGGTCCAGACTACCGCGTTCGCCAAGGACGATAGTTAACGCCCCTAACGCCATGGAGTGCAGTTTCAGTCGGGAAAAATTCCAAAATGTGCACTTGCGAAGTTTCCAGAGCTTATCGCAGCAAATCTTGATGGCAGCGGGCCACGCTAGCTAATAATTCCGATCGCGACTATTTTTGGCTTATTTTCGCCCTACAACTTTCCGGACCACAATGTTTTGCTTAAATGCGACACTTTTACACAACATGACGTAGGAAATGCGCAATCAAAAATTGCAAATGGAAACCGATCCCCCTGGGCACGATGGGTATCTCGCGCTTGAAGTTAGGGTAAGTCATGGCGTTCTTAGCCCCGTCCCGAATCGACCTTGCTATGGGGCAAAGCTGTTGCTGCCAAGCCAATAATGCAGAGCCACAGCGAGTACCGATTCACGATTTTGCGCCTACCAAATCCTTCACTTCAACCCGCTGGACTGCAGCGAGTTCCGCACGCTCAGAAGCGGATTTTCAGATCGCCTTTAAAATTATCGTTTACCGATTTGGTTCTTAGCATACAGAGACATCCCATCCAGCCCACCTCCTTGTTCGACCGTATATAGTAAAAAAAAATACTCCCACTCCTACAGCGTTTTCTTTCCAGGTTCACTTTTTTTTTCAGCGCATATTCTACTCTCGTTAATACAAGCTCTTGCTGGTGTCAAAACCGTCTTTTTGTTCGAATCCTCATCCACACTCGTTTGAAATACAGATATTCGATTCAACAAGATGTACTACAAAATGCTTCTGCTCGCGGCATCGGCCGCTATGGCAACTGCCCTACTGACCTAGTTAGCATCACCTTGGTTTCCAAATCAGAGCTACTGCTAACACAACGCAGCAACCCTGCCACGGGTCTATACGCTCGCACTGCAAACCCCAATGGTGTCTACTGTCCTCCTGACGGCCATAACATGAATCTCATCATCCGATGCAACAAGGGCGTTGGCTACATAAGCAACTGCGACTTGGAGCTGACCGATTTCCCTCCCTTGGATATGACCTACGCGCCGTGCTATCAAGCCACCGCCGACAGTGATGCTTCCTGCTCGAAAAACTGTGTTGTATATGGTCCCGCGGGTATCTTTACGCTGCCCTACTGCGTCCCGATGGAAACAACTTCTACTCAGAGCACCGCTGCCTTCCAGCACATCTACTGTCACCTCTACTAAAATCAGGACGACCGCCGCTACGACATCCGCTGGCTCTACTTCTTCCACTTCCGCTTCATCTGGAACGACATCGACCACCTCCTGTGCACATTCATTCACTTCGACCGGCGTGAGCACTACCGTGACTGGAAGCAAGACTACCGCCACGTCTGCGTCAGCTGGTTACAAGAATACCACTCTTGCTACTGGAAGTAAGCCTGCCGCCTCCACCATCAGCGCTGTTCCATTCACGGGCAGTGCTGCTACGACCTCTGTCGCTGCTAGCCTCGCTGGGTTGGGTCTAGCAATTGCATACTTCCTGTAACATGTTTATCTTTTCGTCTTGAGTCTTCTAGATCTTGATAGACACCAGTTCTTCCACATTTTTGTATTATAGGGATGCTGTCAAGTCAAGTATCTTGTAGAAACCCTTTGCTAATAGATTGTATCTTATAATCTCACGACTCTAGAACCCTACAGCTTGAAAACAGGGGCATATGCAGAGGATTTAATAGAATATGAAGCCGCAGTACAACTTTACAGTAGGGGGATTCTATACAGTGCTTGGAAACACGTGACTGACAGTCCCTTGACAGGTCCTCTATTTTGAACCTCTTTTTTTCACGATGGACAATCACGGAGCGTGGAGCATAAAAATACCTACATTACTTATCGAATTATTTGTTGCTAGTTATTGCAGGGTATTTGTATCACACTTGGCTTCTATGAGTATACAAACCACCTTCTTTTCTGTGGCTGAGAGATGCCCTTGAGCATGAGATTCATGCTAAGTAAGCGGCTCTCTGTTTAGACTGTCGAGATAAGTTGGACATGAGACATTTCAAGGCAAGAATAAAAGCTAGTATTCCATATGCGAGCATTCTAATCAAATAAAAGTACAGGCTGGCCACCCCTCATCTCTGATCTCATCCCTCATCTATTGAATCCACCTTATCTCTTGATCACCGTCTCCTCGAACTCAGTCCCATCAGCCAGCTTCACCTTCTCGGCACTGACCATGACGAACAACATGCGACAAGTCTGCTCGGTGCGATTGACCCACTGGTGGTTGGCGCCGCCCTGGATGATGTACTCGCCGGCGCGCACCGTCTTCTCGTCGCCGCTGTCGAGGCGGAGCACGATCTCGCCCGACAGGACGACGGCGTAGTCGACACTCAGGGTGCGGTGCATGGGCACGGTGAAGTTGGCCCCGATGTTGGTGATGCCGAAGCTCACGCCGTTGGACGGGCAGCGCGGCACCCCCGGCGCGAACTCCTCGATGGCCTCTTGGTTGTTGACGGGCACGACGCTGCGCCGGTCGAAGGAGGCGAAGGAGGACCCGGCTGGGCCGAAGGGTCGGAAGAGCTCAACCTCGCGGTCGGCGCTGAAGATGGATGTGCCGTCTGCGGCGTGCGATGTCACGACCAGGCGGGGGTTGGAGTCTGCTGAGGGCATGTTGGTGGCGGTAGTTGAAGACATGTTTGGAGTGAGTTGAATAATGGTGTTTCTGGTAGAGGCTTTGAAGTGTTGATTTGTTTGTATTTGAATCTGCTTATTCGCGCTGATTTTGTTTCTGAAGAGGAGGCTTGTGAGGCTTGGAAGATGCAGTAGAAGAATCTGATGATGATGGTGATAATGACAAAAAGAAGTTCCCTCAACAGCGACACGACCTCTACTTATACACAAACCTCCTCTCGCTCACCTTGACATCCATCTCGTGGACCCTTCCGCAACGAGGTTATTCGCGAGGCTCGCCAAACCGCCCTTCGCGATCCCGCTCGATTGGGACGTCAATGCGCCACCCCTGCCTCACCTCGCTAACCACACCGGGAACCTCGCGAATCCTTCGGGAGTGGCGCCGCCCTCGCACTCATTGGTTCCAGCAGCTGCCGGACGCTGGTGTACGTCACCTGCAGGGGATGGTGCGGATTCATCGGTGCTGTCGCACTTTAGGAATGATTGGATTGGGTTCATAGGAAGGTTCACGACGAAGCTTGCATTATGGTTCTCTTCCCTTGGAGCATGGGGAATGCAACTCAACTTGACTGGTTTGTAAGTCAGAATTGATGCTTGTGATACGGATGTTGACGTTGACCAGACGTACCACCCCATTTTTGATCTTGAAGTGCACCAAGAGTCCTAACTATGCTACTTATGCTCTACTTCTATCATCTTTGAGATTCAATCCTCCCTTGCCTACCTTCCTCTCCTAGTTCTTTGGGACCGATAATTTCAAGAATCGGACTGTTCCATTTCCTCAATGTCAAACATATTTCGGAGATACTCTGCTGAACGCGGGACTTGGAATCCTAAAGCTACTTCCAGCAAAAGGATATCTTGGCGGGTCGAGGCATCAGCCGCAGACAGATTTGTCAATGGATCATACGATCCCGAACTCGCGATGAATAGATTGATGGCCAGGTGGAGGTAGCTGTCGGATGCTGCGAGTGCCGATTCAAACACGGAAAAGGCGCTTGACAGGATCATGTTGTCGTAGGTCAGCCTCTGCAAAAGCTTCCTGACAGTGGCCTGGATATAAAAGCTGTAGAGAGCGGAGATCCAATAGCCGTCTCTGTTCTTCAGGTTTTCCTTCTTGAAAAAGACGCGCGAGAGTTCGTCGAGGTACAAAGTTATGCTCAATTCCAAATTTGAGATGCACTGCACTTTGCAAGAATCGTCGGAGCAGTATGCATGGGATGCCAAACATATGAAATCTTCTTCTTTGACATTCATCGCTTCCAGGCAACTGCGAAGACAGATGAGCGATTGTGCGATCAGCTGATCCTAGGAGTATTGTCAAATACACATCTGAATAATCTGGAGCAGATGCAACCTACAGTGTCCAGTTTGGCCTGATATATTGTAGCACAGCCTAAACAGTTTACAAAACTTTTGAAAGTTTGGTTTCTCATCAAGTCGAGGACGTTGCAAGACGAAGGGAGGTGGTCTAACTCCCAGGCTATAGCGAGAATACATTCATTTAACGGAGCTACTGCTGCTGGAAATATGTTTGGGTATTTTACTGAACGTAATGAGACTTGGATGGCCAGAGACACACAGTCCGAGACCTGCAATGCTACTTCTTTTGGAGTATCATCTAAAGGGTGAAAGGCTTTCAAACTCTTGTCACGATTTTCGATATGGCAGTGCAAAATCTTGTTTGAGAGTTGTTCGCCTAACTGGTAGCCTCCGATATTGGTGGGCCAGAAGTTGACTCGAGGAGGGCCGCGATTAGGGCACAGCGTGATGGGAGGCATTTTTGATCTGAAGTCACCACGATTGCATCCAACCATGCTCCAGTTGGATCTCAACCGGCCTTTAGGACATAGATCACAAGGCGTTCCAGTGTCGCACTATTCCGAGTAAGCATCGCTGTCCGCACACGGCCGGTTAACTTACACTCTTCCTCAAAAATTTGCACCTCCAGCAAGCACCAATTCGCTTAACAGCATTCATTGCTGTGACGGCAAAACTACTTAAGGGTCCTTGACGACCTGAAAACCCCGATGCTTGACTTCCAGAGTGCACTGAATTCGAATCGAAGACGATTTCTTGATATCCAGTACTGGCTCGACTGTGAACACTCGACCCCCGGCGAAACATTTTCTTGAATCCACTATGGCCTCGATCACTTTGAACGCTGCTCACCGATCCTGACGCACTTTTCAGCGGCTTGGGGTTAAACTCCCAAATTTCTTCCGCGAGTTGAATAGTGGATGGAGATGGTAGCGGAGTATTATGGCTTGAATGAGATTGAAGTTTAGGCCTCTTTCTTTCTCTCTCGGGAGAACTGAAGCTTTGAGTTTCATCTGATTGTGCAAACACTGAAAAGAGGGTTTCGTTTTCATTGGATAGCACTGTAGCAGCGATATCCTGCCAATCACTAGGCTCGAGGTCAGAAGAGTGCCGCGAGGCTGGGAATAGCCAAGGAGAGTCAGAAGCTGCAGCTGGCTCGCCAACGGGCAAGCTAAGCTGGGAAAGATAAGTTGGCTTGTCCATCACAAAATTATGCAACCGATTGGAATCATTGGAGAAATCACTGGCAAGGTTCTCGGAGCGAGCCATTTCAAATAGCCCCAGGTCCCCAATCTCGAGACTCATCTGCTTATCGGAGGCGGAAGTTCGGCTGATCCGCGCATTTCGCGTATGAAGAGAATACTCGTACTCCAGATCCAACTTGTGCGCGAACGTCTGAAGCGCTCTTTGCAAACGGCTGTCTGGGTTCTGCCATAACATATCATCTCGAACATCATCGTTCTTGAAAATAAGAATTTCAGAGTATAGATCAAGATTGGACTGGTCATTCATGTCTACCAACGTTACTCTCACACTCTGTACATGCAAGAACAACGGGTCTTACCGATGGCTAGATTGATGCTTGATGAAGTCATATTGAAAGTCAGGGACGAGGCGTAGCAAGGAGTAGAGTGCTCAAAACAGTCGAATCCAAGAGTGAAAATGACTAAAAGAATCAAATCCGTCGTTGTAATCTGGATCCAGCGAAGCTTCGGGTTCGATCTGTTGCGTCTGAAATAATATTTTTGAGTTATTAAAATGCCACGTCATTAGTTGAACTTGGAGCGGTGTTGGGAATTTGCAGTGAGGCTGTCGACAGGCGGTCATCCATTTCTAGTTAGTGTGTTTCTGATCAATCAAATTCCTGCGAGAATAAATTGTGCCTTCTAAATAAGGCTTCCAGCGTTGGATATTGCACGCTGTTCAGGCAACAATTCTACACGCACATCCATCATTGATCGAGTACGCACCACAGCTAAGCCTAAATCGGAGACCGACCTCCAAGGTCAGCGCCCAGATGGAAAAACGACATTTCCGTCCCAGTGTGAGCCGATTACGAGGAACCGCTCAAGCCACTACCCAATCCCCATCCGGACCGACTTCTAAGGTTGACGGACCGCCGACCTTATCTCAACATGAGGCTGATACATACAACCTTAATCCGGTTGACCACCTCCATACGGCCAACAATCAGTTCTTTCCAAGGTGCTGAAGTTGGATTAAAAGGCATGGACATCCTCCAGAAATAATGTTTAATTTTACCACCGCTACTCTGATCATTACTCTAAAGCACATATCATCATGTGCAATTCCTCAAAAACCGATACCTCTCGCACTCACTCTGCAAATCGACAACACCCCCAGCAACGCATCCCATACATCACATACAAGACTTCAATGGAGCCGTATACAGATCTTGAATTACCGATTCGAATTGTTGATGTTTCGCGCGGATTGAAGGTCGACAACGCTCCTTCAAGTCACCTTCAAGTTGACAGCTTGATGAATGGGCAGAAGGAATTTTTCTCTAGGAAAGGCGATCTCGCTGCAGAAAGACTTGGCAACTTTAGCAAAAGCGTGCAAGGTCTACATACGCTCCTTGGTGAGATGCGCTCCAACCCCAGCAGAATTTACTTGCTAAGTTGCTGTCTTTAGAGGAACCGCGAGACTTCTCTACAGAGGTACAATCTCCAGCGTGGATACCATACCATAGTTTACTGGGAACTGCAAGCTTTACTTATTCTAGCACTTCGGTAAACTCCGACAATGGTTCCCAAGTCAGCATTCCTCTCAGCAACGACAGCCCAGCAGATCTCGAGACCGTCTCGAGTTGCAATTGTACCATCTACGATAGAAGCCACGCTATCCATACACGACCAAAATGCAGTGTTGAGAGCCAAGCCGCAGCCCTTTGTGGTGTTGGAGAATGGATTGATGATTTTCATGGTAATTCGTGGATGTCGTGGCAAAGCTTTTCGTCTTTTATTACCATGGCTGAAGATCTGAAATCGAGTTTGTAAATTTATCCTCTCAACTCTAATATTTTCTCAGAAAGAGCACTTGCGCATGGTTAGGATGTAGTGGAATATTAGAGCTCGGATATCTCTATCGCTATTCACTTGAGGTACAAATATTGGTGTGGATTGAAGCTTTAGTATTTGATCAGCGACAGAGTTATAAATCGGAATTTTGGGTACTCTAATTCTCCAGATTGGTCTGGTAAAGGTTACAATAAAAACAGTCTTAATAAGCTCGAATCAAGAGAATAGTCCATTCCGTCTCACCTACCCTTAAGTTAATTATCGTAGCAAGTTATAAGCGACCGCGCCATGAAGGCTTTGCGGAAGCTTTTCTGCCGGGGATCATGGCAACTATCGATATTTTTATACTACAATTGAGGGCTGTAGAGCAACTTTGGTATATTTCTTACTTACATTGCGTATATACATACCCCACTTCTATAAGCGAATAGGGTCTCCATAAACCACAGTCACACCACATATCTGAACCCCGCGCTTACGTCTCGACATAAGACGAGCACCAATTTCACAGTATCAACTCACTGCCAAACTTTGGAATTATTGCACGTCAGAACTTGTAATCGCTCTGCTTATTCTCCGCTGGTAATCTTTGCCCGAGAGCTATGGCAGGAGGTTTCGATAGTGGCAGTGAAAGCCCTGACACTGATAGCCAAAGCTCC
Organism: Arachnopeziza araneosa; assembly: GCA_003988855.1. Classification (NCBI taxonomy): domain Eukaryota; kingdom Fungi; phylum Ascomycota; class Leotiomycetes; order Helotiales; family Arachnopezizaceae; genus Arachnopeziza; species Arachnopeziza araneosa. The sequence continues at coordinate 16,000 of QYAI01000160.1, forward strand.
AATGCTGACGATCAAAGTTCCGATAGTGGCAGTGAGGTCCGTGACAACATTAGTCAAAGCTCAAGTGCCTACTATCCAAGCTCCGATTCCGACAGGGTAGGCCTTCGTGTAACTAGGCAACACTCCAATTCTAGCTCTCTGCAAGCCACAGGATACTTGCACCGCTACGCAGAACTTGGACGTGTACTGGGACGCAAATTCGCCGTCTGGAAACCATATATCTGCTCCGGCTGTCAGCGTTACCTCCCAGCCAACGATGTCAAGTCCGAGTCCGACGGTGATAATTGGTACCAATATGATAATGAAAGCCGGGGGTTAGTACGGATCAGCCCCTGGATGCCGACAAGGCACTGCGTTATGTGCAAGTTGCTCACCCAGCTTGTAGATGACCATGACGAAATCGACTTAGAAAGGAAAAAATGTCTCCTGGTCCCTCAGGATGGTAACTGCCCAAGGAAGCCATTTTTAAAAAATTGGTCACTCCGTTACGGAGTGACCGTTACAAACTTAGCATATGAGCCCGGGCCAAGATACAGGTACGATTGCGATTCCGATGACAGCTATTCGCCTATGGGTATCAGTCTTTCAGGTCCCGAGTTGGCATCAAGACAGTCAAGGGACCTCAGAAATGACTGGAAAGACCGCGGCATCTTAATGGTCGCCGAGAAAAATCGAGATCCCGACGGGTACGGAGTAAAGCTCTTGGATCGTAATAAAGTCGACTTTGATCATGTCAAGAGCTGGATTACAGCGTGCAAGTACCGTCATATGGAATGCCAGTCACCTCGCAACTTGAGCAGAGTTCTTCGAGTTATCGATTGCCAGACAAAGAAGCTCATCACCAAGCCAGATGACAGCGAGTACCTGACCTTAAGTTATGTATGGGGAAACCGGAAGCCATCAATATGGGACCATCGTCGACGGAAAAATCCATTTGACCTTGGAAGCCCACCTCGGGTAGTTAGGGACGCCATGGCCGTGACTTTAGAGCTGGGCTGCCAGTATCTGTGGGTGGACAAATATTGCATAGACCAAGCGGATGTGGCTGGCAAGATGGCAGAGATTGCAATCATGGACCAGATATACGAGAATTCCATCCTCACCGTAGTCGATGCAGTCGGGGACCATGACGACTACGGCTTGGTCGGCTGCGGTACAACGCCACTTCGTCGTCGGAAGAAGCAGCCAGTGGCTCATGTGGGTTCTCGCACTTATGCATGGACCATGAACGGGGTTGCCTCTGCGGTGAACAACAGCCCTTGGGCTACTCGAGGTTGGACGTTCCAGGAGGGCCTCTTATCAACCCGCTGCCTTTTCTTCACACAGGAGCAGGTGTATTTCGTCTGCAAGAGAAGTTACGAACGCGAAACGGTACCACGCAGACCTAATGCTAACTACTTCAAAGACAATATACAGCTGAGCAGCTTGTTCAAAAATGGCCAGCCTGAGACCATTTTCACAGTATCCGAGACTTTTGAAAAGAGGGGTTATCTTGCTGATCTGATGAATCTTATCGACATGTACGCAGCGCGCTCACTAACGAATGATTCGGACGCCTTGAACGCATTCCGTAGAATACTCGCACGTTGTCACTTGCCCACGTACTGGGGCGTCCCCTTCATCGAATTTACAGAGTTGCTTGGCCTAAGGCGGACGGAGATGCTGCCAGCAGATTTTTCTGACCCTGGAAATGTTACAGCAGGCTTTCTCGCAGGTCTTGCTTGGAAGCCCACTACACGAGATACTAAGCATAGAAAATGTATGCCTAGTTGGTCATGGCTTGGAATCTCCCAGGTTTCGATCGATTTCGCCTTGGATGGTATCACTAAAAATGACGGAGAGGATGAGACACTCAGCACTCTGAACGATAACTATGAAATATCAGTGATGGCGCATCCAGATGGGTTGGATTCCGCAAAACCCATAATCGAAATCTGGAGGGAAGCAGATAATTGGGTCATACCTGAGCTATCGCGATACATAAAGATCACAGCTCCAGCGGCGAAGGTGGTCGGCATCCAGTGGCGGCGCCCGGTCCCTGTCGCATTTGAGGCATTGCTGCCGGTCGAACTCTCGATTCAAGGAAGTGAGAACAAGACCTGGACGTTGGACTGCGATACTCGTCGAACTTGGCTCAGGTTGAAAAAAACGAGCCGGCAATCGACGGAAGTTCCTCTGGACCTCAAGGTCGTCTGGCTGAAGCATAGGTACTCTCAGCCCCCATACTCAGAAGTAATAAAGCTATATCTTGTTTTGCAACGCCATACAGAATGCTACAAACGGATTGGGCGCATTCATTGGAGAGGCTCTGCGCGAGCAGAGATGTTTTCTACGCGCGTGGAAACCATAGTTCTTGGATAGTAAAATCAAGTCGGTCATGGATAGAGGAAATTGTCAGGGCATGTAACACTGGTTCGATGGTCGTTTGTACTATCCAAAAGTTGGTGGTCAATTTAATTTAGAGGTACCGACCTACGTGGCGATATTGCATAAATTCGCGCACTACAGTAGCTAACGGGTCAATTGTATCGTTCGAGATTTCGATTTCGAATACGATTCGAGAATTACAAGCACTGCGTGTAGTCGGTTGTCGTAAAAGAAATCTTATTCAGACTAATTTCGAAACTTTTGTTGCACGCTGAGTAACGCTTAGTCTTAAAGTAATTCGCTAACTCTTCGAAGTTTTGCCGACCGCATAGCTACCTCAGACTCTATACCGCATCAACTTTTCTTCACCGTGTCGTCGACTGCGAGCCCAACCAGTCCAGTTTACTGCGCGGTTCGACACCCAGTTAACACCTAAAAAATGCTTATGCTTAGATCTTCATTCCTCATCCATGAGATTCTACGCCAAAAATCTGATGCAGCTTTACCAGCGACCGACTCACCTCAGCTTGTGGCTGCTGAGGTAGACGTAGGCCAGCATCCCGCTGGCTTCACTGGGCGCATAATAGGCAAGCTGATACCAAAATATATGTAGAGCATGGAGAGGCTTAAACGGGGGCGCAGGCAAAGGAAGAAGCGCAAACTTTCACGAAAGCCGCCCATTTTGACGCAGGTTCTTGACTCTCATCCTGAAGTCAACCCACCAAGACCTAGTTTTGTATATCTCAAGGAGTTGTCTGGTGGTGATGTAGCGTGTACCATCAGGCTCTTGAGTCTACATCCTGGAAGACCAGAAGACCTTATTTGCTGTGATCTACAGTATGTCTCTCTGAGCGCGACTCCGGAATACGAAGCTGTCTTATACTGTTGTGGAATACGGGCAGGCGCAATAGAAATTCGATGCGACGGGAGGCCTTTCATGATCACCAAAGAACTTGCCGCAGCGTTCAAGAATTTTCGCCGGGAGGACTCAAATAGGCTACTTTAGGTAGATGCTATTTGTATCAACCAAGAGGACACGAAGGAGAAAAATTGCCAGGCGCCACTCATGCGAACAGTCTATGAGAAGGCTATTGCGGTTCAAGTTTGGCTAGGAGAAGATACGTCGGAAAGCTTTGGCGCAAAAGCCTTCAAATTCCTTGAGGCTCTCAAAGATGCTTGTATGAGCTTAGGATGGAAGTTTCATTTCACCCAGCTCGCCGTCAAAGTTCCAAAGTTTTATGCCTCTAACTTGCCCGACATTCATCATCCAGATTGGGCTACTATGGGTAAGCTCTTAAGGATGCCGTGGTTTGGGTGAGCTTGGATTATCCAAAAACTTGTTGTTTCTCGTGCAGCGAATCTCCATTGCGGCTCAGCGTCTCTGTCTTGGAATGACTTCTATATCGCATTTCTCTTTGGGTTAAGCACGGACTTTTTCTCGCTACGCTCAGATATCATTCACGATTTTTTTGGCATATCAGAATCTGAGTCAGTTGATTATAACTCATCACTGTCTAAAGGCCAACTCCCGAATTCTAAACCGAAAAGACGTAGTGTCTTGCCTGAGACTCTATAATGTTTGAATTTAAGTTTCGACCAAATTACGCTGTGCAATAACGAATTCTGGTGCTATAGTTGTGGATAACACCGGCTGACTTGGGCATTTTGCGGCCGAAGGAATGGTCATCGTTAAGAATTTAGGACTTTTCTACGCTAAGGTCATCTAGTGTTTTGATCTTCAAAAGCTGTCGAGAATATTATACTTCGTTGTAGCAGTGCTCGTAACTTCGGCATTGATTTAATCTCTAAACTTGCAATATATTGCACGATAATAGGGTGCACTGCAAATTAAGGTGGTGTCCAGGCCTGATCCCGTGATGGTGAAATGTTTTGAGGCTCATATAGGTCGGTTCGGCTATTCTGACACCCCCTGTGATACTATCACATTACCTACGTAATCCAAAACTTCTAGGCTGGTTCATATCTTGCACTGACCAACCTCGCCCTCATCAGCCGACTTATGTTACCTTATCGAACTCTACCTCGGAGCCTTCACCGTACTCTATCCCGGCTGCTTCAATCTACGTCGCTACCTGACAATAGTGTTGGATACGATTCTTCTCTATTCAACTCTCGAACATACAGTATGAATTTCGACAACGACAGTAATCGTATTCTCGGAGTAGTTGGCAACCCGCCATTCATCTACGGAACAGCATGGAAGAAGGATGATACGACCCGCCTCGTAAAGGAAGCCCTTTTGGCAGGATTCAGAGCGTTTGATACTGCAGCGCAACCGAAACACTACAGAGAAGATCTTGTCGGGGAGGCTCTAAGGGAAGCGTTTAGGGATAAAACAGTGACTAGAGAGCAGGTATTTGTATGTGATTCACTTGTTCCCACTTCTGCCTTGCTATTAAGATTACGGTATACAATCACTGGATTATTTAATAACTCCTTTTAGAAAGAGTAATGGCTCACTAAAAGAATAGGTTCAGACCAAGTTCACTTCTAAAGATGGACAAGATCTAGACAATATTCCCTATAACGTCCAGTCCCCTATTCAGGAGCAAGTCAAAACCTCCGTGGAATCGTCACTCCATAATCTCCGCCCAACCGAATCACTAGAATCCATCAGAGATGCATACATCAACTGTTTGGTCCTTCATTCACCGCTAAGGACCTTTACTGAAACAATGGAAGCATGGACGGCTATGGAGTCCTACTGCGATTCCAAAAAGGTGCTCAGCCTGGGTATCTCGAATGTTAATCTTGGGGTTCTTCAGCTTCTTTGTCAAGTATGCACAATTCCGCCTGTGGTTGTACAGAATCGATTCTATGCCAAGAGCGGCTACGATGTCGCTATTCGCGAATTCTGTCATCAGAAGGGTATCATCTATCAATCTTTTTGGACCCTCACGGGGAATCCAAAGGTGCTTGAGAGTGAGCCCGTACGGCAGCTGAGCGAGTCTGTTGGTGTGTCAAGGCAGGTGGCTCTTTACGCTCTCGTTATAGAAAAGGGAATTGTGCCTTTGAACGGAACCACAAATGTTGGGCGCATGAAAGAGGATCTTGATCATGTAGCCAGAGTGAGAGAATGGTCGCTAGCCAATGTGGACGTTTGGAGTAGAATAGTGGAGGAATTTGAAAAGGTTATTTCTCCTCAGTAGGAAAAGAATGATAGACAAATCAATCCTAACACTTTGAAATCAACCTATCAATTCACATAAGTTGGCCATATTGAAAGCTCAAACGCGAAACTTTCGTTCCGTTAGTGTTGCTCGTGCACGCTGATACTGATATCGGACATGATTTAATTACATTCTTTGCCTGTAAGCGCATTTTAAACAGTAAGTTGGGGGGCATTCTTGCTTCATTTCTATTAGTATATATAACAGTAAATGAGATCTTTCCATATAATATACTATGCAATTAAAGATTCACCAGCACTATAGTCAGACACAGTCCTTAAGCATGAATCTGGATGCTAACCGCGAGAAGCCTGTATAGGACCAAAAGTGGGCAAAGACTAAATACAAGTAGCTAGAACAGGTAATGGCTGAGCCAACCTTGTAGAAAATACCACTTGAGAGTGACATCTGTAACAGATGAACCAAGCCTGTGTAACACAGTGTATTATCAGGATTTGCTTCTGCAATTATGAAGGGTGAAGGCTGCGGCTGATACCTTCTCCTTGTGAGTAACGAGAACAGTATTAATTTATTGGTTATCTTGCGGGGCCAGCGCTTGAGTATTTGCTTCGCTCTGTGAGAGGGGGGATTGCGAATGTGCCCAGCCTGACTCTGACATCCTTTTCCGGGAACGAATTTCTCGGTAAAAATGAATGTGACCTATGAGGACGAAGGACAAATGTTTAATATCAAGACAAATCCCGATTCTATACAGGGGTTAATGGATGTTACAAAGCCGAATTATTTCAGCAACTGCACGGCGGGCTGTGGATGCTGCGACTCGCTAGAATGCAGCTGCTGCCGACCCTTATTAAACACCAACCTCCAGTGGCTGAGTGATGCCAACAACATGGCAATCATTGAATCCATGGCTTTAGCGCTTGCCGGATAATATAATATCGAACTTGATTATCCAAAGGATTGGGATGCAACGTTCAACTACACTGCCCCAGATGGACAAAACTATACTCTACTGCCGGTAATCACGAGCGACGATGACTACGACCCTGTTCACATCTCGGACGAAGGCCAGACTATCGCTAGCGCAGGGCCTCAGAATGGCACCATTGTCGCGAGCACCGCGATCAACCAGCGCCTACACTACTACAACATCAGCGACAGCACCGGTCCGGACCTAGTTATCAACCAGGACATCCTCAACGAGATACTACAGAACATCACTCTCTCGCTCATGAACAGCTTCGGTTTCTGGACAACCGACATCCAAGCAACCACCAGTACCTTCCGAAACGTGTACTCGTTTTCCAACAAGCTCAATCTACTCCTTCCGTACTACCTTAGTCTCATAATCTCCTTCCCTCTTCTGGTAGTTGGAACGCTCACCTTCGCAACAACGGTGTCTCTGCTACAGATGGCGGATTCCTCCAGATCCTGACAACGACGTCGAACAGCACGGCCTTGCATGAGGCGGCTTCTAGTAGTGCTTTGGGAGGAGAGGAAAATATACTTGAAGAGCTGAAGGAATTGAAAAGTAGATATGGGGAGCTAGTCTGAAGCAACGAAGATCTGAAGGCTGTAGGAATAAGAGTTGGGTTTGGTGTTGAGGATGAAGTTGTTGCGATTCGGAAGGGAGCGAGATACGGTGGCGCGGGTGAGGCAAGGAGTAGCTTTGACAGTCTTCAGAACGCTGAGACTGCTGTTCTGTTGGATAATGAGACATAATGAACAGGATTCCGTGCGGGGGCCATTTACCGTGAAATTTAGGGTAGTATGTAGCGAAAAGAGAGTGTTGATTAAAACAAGAAGGAAAACCTCGAAGATTTTAGTTACAGTGGCCAGAATTCTTTCACTTTGTTGCAGAAGCATAGGCAGCCATCCTCAGCTGAAAACAGTGCCGTAGTTTAATGACCTCCATAATACCGTCAAAGGCTGTCTCTACTCTGCAACATGTTGTTCTCACTGCCTGAATAGCTAGCAGATATCAAATTGAATACCTGCTTTCTTTGAATTTGCCCCTGCCTCAAGCAAATTTTTTACAACGCCCTCATCACCAAAGTCTGCTGCCTACCAAAGGGGTATCTTTCCTTTCTCATCTCGCGTTTCCAACTCAACTTTTCCAGTCCCAAGGAGAATATTTTCATTTCTTGACTTTACCGCCATCGACAAAGGTGTCTATCCCAGTCCACGATGCTGAGCACCAGGCCAAACCCCATTTGAATTAAGTTCTTGCACTTGCTTCACATCCCTAGCTTGGATAGCGTAACTGAGATTTGCTACTACACGCCACTTTCCGTATCCTGAGGTCTGAAGTTCTGATCTAAGAGAAACTCGATGGTATTGCCGTAAGTGTAACACGTCGCTGCTATCCAGACCGAATAGGTGATGGGCACACTACCATATCGAGCAATGAGGGTGTTAGAGGGCGTGTAATCCTCGCGCGTCTCGAGATATTTTCAGACAGACAGATGTGCAAATCGAAAAATATCCAAAGCCTTGTCTTTTAAGATGAAATTGAAGCGGTAGTCGAGCAAGGATTCGGAATCAATTGCTTTTTGGGTTGGAGGGCATACAGCTGTCAGAAATGGGCTGGCTGCTAGGGGGTTTCTGGCTGCAAGCAAGGAGTTTAAGGGTTTTGACTGCGATTTCGAAGGTATCTGTTTCACTCATTCGACTGTAGATCTTGGCATAAATGTCCGAAAGCGTCGGAGGAAGGCGGGAGAGTTCTTTGATAATGTTCTCCTCGTTCTTGAGTTCCTTCAAACCCTTAAGTTGGAGAGAAGCCCAGCGAAACCTGAATTATTCACAAATATCAGTATTATAGATGAGAATATATAGCTGAAAGGGGAACTGACATGCCTTGAGCACCTGCTGTGAGCGTCTCGATGATCTTTTGCTTAATTTCTGGCGATACTTTACCTGACAGGAGACTTTTCTTAGAAATTGCACGCTCAAGCTCCGTGCGAACGAATAACCTTATGTCTCCCGAATTCTCTCCAATTTCTATTGTTGAGGTTGGCAAATTCTCGAGGCCGATAGCAACCTTCTCAATTCTGCTTGAGATGAATATTCGGATTGGAATCTCCGCTCGCTGCAAAATCAAACCTAACTTTTCCAGGAGAGTAAGTATGTCCTCACATTCGTCCATCTCATCAATAATAATTGTCGCGGATGCAAGGTCTTCAGTTAGGTCGATAACAAGCGTAGCGCTCTGATCTAGATCTAGCTGCCTATCTCCAATTCCTCCCCTAGTCAACTCCTCATATTTGTTAATTGCGGCAAGTCTAACTGCGGAATTGGTACTGTCATATGCAAACTGCCGCGCAATGCATCTGAGTATCTGAGTAGGATCTGCCCGCTCCAACTCTACGCTGTCCCGCATACAGTAGAAGTATGCCACACGGTCGAGTTCTCTCGCAGGCAAGTTTGTGACAGTTTCCACGACCAAGGCTCTAGAAATATAAGTTATAGTACCTAGATTAGATTCAATTTCTCACGAAAGTTTTGTTTTGCTCGAGCCCACTATGCAATGTTTACAAATGGTCATGCTCACAGATTCCCTGCAGTAAGAGAGTAGAAGAGTCCGGAGAACATTTCCATTGGTTGAAGTCTTTGTGATCTAATAACCAGTTTCCTGAGCCTTGAAGGAGCCCATCCTTTGCGCGTTGGTGATGCATCTCATATGGGATAGATAAGAGCCAGAATAAGATTTCTTTGATCTTCGCAACTAAATTATTTTAATAATAATAAGATGTGCAAAGAGGGATGCGACTAAAACGTACGCCTAGTGGCATTGCTGATCTCTGTCACTTTCATAGAAATGCTCTCCAAAGGGGCTTTCCAATCCTCCAACTCCTTTTTCAATTCACTCTGCGCTATGTAGCAGATTGTAAGCGGTCAATTGCTTGACAATTGTAGATTGAGCTGCTTACCTGAAAACAGAGATTCAAAGCCTTCATCAAGTACTTGTTTATCAATAAGATGAGCATAGGCTTCAATAAGAGTCCGGTTGTTTGCAACATCTTCCATCATCTCATCAACCCCACCATCATCAAATGGGGCTTTCATAACCTTTTCTAGAGTATTCTTCAGTAAAACGAAATGGCATGATAAAGTTTTCAGAACCTACTGAAAGTACTATCGCTGTAGTATTCTTTGGCACTTGCTAGATAACCTAGCAGCTTCGCGTATGTTTTGATCAGAGACTGGGACAATACCTCGGTCGCATCCGATGGTTCTTCAGATAGAGCACTTCGAAGATTGTATAGAAGCTGATCTCACGTGTAACAAATTCCATGCCGAGGAGCATCGCACCAGACTTTTCGAAACTTTTACCGGCTACCTGTGACCTATATTAGCGCTCGCGCTGATAATTCATTCCCATAGCCTGCCCGCTTACATCGAGGAAGAATTTGATTGCACTCCAGGGAATTGCTGCGTGCCCGCTCACATCCAGACCAACCACAAATTCTGCCACCTGCTGAAATTTCTGAGTCCAGTCGAGGATATGTTGAAGCACGTCTCGGACAAGGATTTTCTGCCCGTGGAACGAGAAAGACCACAGTTGCTTGTCGCTCTCGACTTTCTTTTGCTCTGTCATCTGGAGAACCAAGCTTGAGATGTTCCCCTTGCTGGAACTGTCAGTATCAAGAATCTTCTTCTCCTTGTCACTTAGAGTAGCCTTGGCCTCGGCCCAGAGATCACGTTTCGGCGTCATAACTGGGTTGAGGATCGCGGTAACCATAGTGAGCATTAGTTAAGCTTAAATGCGCAGATGCTTATACTATACCTATACCTTACGTGCTGATGTTCTGGTGATCAACAGTCGAATTAAGCGAAAAGCGAATTGTGCCATGAGATCGCAGATTGAAAATGGGGACCTGGAAAGTCCTCGAAGAACCTTTCGGTAATTGCGTGAAAGCCACTTATTGTTTTTGGTTGATTCAGTTCAGCTCAGCTAGGCTGGAACAATATGTGGGTGGCTTCGGATAAGGATCCTCTTCGGAAGGACATTCCTCCCAATAAGGACAGGTCCTTCGATCACGGCGGAACGCACATATAAGACAAAAACAACCTCGAACCTCAGTATACCCTTCTCATGAACTGGTCCTGTTTTCTAACATGTTTTCCCCGTTACGTGCACGCCCCCTTATACGAGCACGCAATTCCGAAATTCGTCAGAGGGCTCTATGAAATTACCTGTGATGATCATGCTCGGTAAATCTTCGGACTACGGTATTGTGGCAGGGCCACATAGGTCTGATCAATTCTGAGGCTTTTATAGTGACTGAACCATCAGGCATAGTCCAATAATCACGTGACCTAGGGCAAGATTCTCTACAAAAGAGGTCCTCCCTCCACTGAGGAACAAGTATGAAGTGGATGGCCGATATAACAGGCAGAATACAGAACTACAGCGATGAGTGCTGAACACCGGAATTAAGTACACATAGGTAATTACACCCGCAAATCAGTTGTCAGCATCAGCATCATTATGGACGTCTGGACTCAATTCATTTGTTTGACGATCAATTTCTACCTCTATTCTTACAGTCCTGGAAACTCCTATTTCCTGATTATATCCCTCCTAGAGGATGCCCCAACACAGTATGTAGATAAATAGTACAAGCTCCACTTAAGCGAAAGCAGGGAAGACAGCAGCGAAGAGCAGTCGGGGATCTTTCTTTACATAGATAAGCTATCTCTTTCAAGAAATTAGAAGTATGTATTAATCCTTCTTCTCAATTAAATCACTTTACCTAAAACGAGTGTAAGAAGAATCTAGCAGCCAGACAAAAATATGTACCCTGGGTATTCTTATCGTTTACGTAAGTTGCGCTAAACCTAATTAATAAGGCATTGAGTCGGGTTCCATTTGTCTATTAGCAAATTTGAGTCAATAGCGGTATTTACGACTTAACGCCAAGTTACAGCGAGGAAATAATCTCAGACCTGCAATGCAATCTAAGCAGGTCCAAGTCTGTGAGATATGTCGCAGTGTAACCACTTCATTAGAGAACCTGAAATCTCTGACAGCTAGTGGTATAACACTTTGCAGAGGACCAAGACCGGCTCTAGAGGAGCTAGATTGTGGGCTCCGCAAGATAGCATGGAGCTGTATTGATCAATTTAATACACTTTTGACCGGATCCGCCGATGGTCAACTAGAGCGGCTAATGATCACGGACGTTGATCCTAAGTTGTATTTGAGGGGTTGGAATGGGTTCAAAGAAGAGGGGAGAGAATGGTATGATATCGACGAGCTTAATTTAAGCTATCATCAGCCAGCCGAAAAAGGCGGGGGAGTTTCGGACATTCAGACATTTGATGTTTATGCTACGCCAGGTATGTATTTCGTGAAGTCAAGGTTTACGAAACGTGTGATTTCGGTGCTCGTATTAGATCTCATTGTTTGTGCTGAACTGAGTGTCAAGATTTGAGGGATTTCGAATGGTAATTAATACCTCGCAGGTGACCCCGCTGCAAAATATATAACTACGAGAATTATCAACTCAGAAGTGGATATCGAGACAACGACTAAGCAGATACAAATGTGGCTAGCCAGTTGCAAGGAAAACCATGAGGGTTGCCCAAAACCTTTCCCACGAGTCTTACCGACCCGGGTCCTCAACGTTGGACCATCCGACGGATCTTCGGAACCCCAGATCTACGTGACGAAAGGGGAAGTAGGCCAATACGCCGTCCTAAGCTACTGTTGGGGAGGGCCACAGCCAGTCATGCTAACCTTAGATAATCTAGAAGCAAGAACTAAGGGCATCGCTATGAGCTCCTTACCGCAGAGCCTTCGAGATGCAGTGACGGTGACTAGAAAAATCGGGTTGCGTTATATTTGGATCGATGCCTTGTGCATCATTCAGGACAGCCCTGCAGATAAAGAAAAAGAGCTCAAGAAAATGGCACAGATATACCAAGATGGCTTTGTGACCATCTCGGCAGCGAGTGCTCATACGGTTTATGATGGCTTCCTTCAGAAGCGTCAAGCTGTATCGACGAAGATTCCCGCGTTTACTCTTCCATACTGCTTGCCAGAAACTTCTTCACCGTTTCAAACTGGGAATATCATTGTGCAGGAATCACATTATTATGAACCCAACAGCGAGCCAATAAATCAACGGGCCTGGACGCTCCAGGAACGCTTACTCTCTCCACGGGTTCTGATATACAGCACTTGGCAACTTATGTGGCAGTGCCAGACGGAGCGGCTTATTCGAAACGGTGGAGTCCAGAGAAAATTTGTCGATCTTGGCTCGGAGAGATTGAACACCGCATTTTTTGCAACAGATCCATCGGAGCGCTCGATGAGTTTGATGGTATTGACGTTGGATTGGATTGATATCGTTATTGATTACACGCATAGAAGTTTGAGCTTTGCAGATGATAAATTAATTGCTATTGCAGCTATTGCCTCGGAGTTTCTGAAGTTACGAACAGGGGATAGATACCTTGCTGGACTGTGGAGCAATAGTTTGATAATGGAATTGATGTGGATGGTATCTCCTGTCGATAAAACCACCACTAGACACACCAGGCCATCGGAATATCGAGCTCCTTCGTGGTCTTGGGCATCGATCAACGGGCCAGTTGCCTTCGGTGCAAAATGGAAAGATTGGCCGGAGAAGATTCCAGAGAATGCAGAAATCCTAAGATGTGAAACGACTTTGAGAGCTAGTGAGGTTCCCACAGGCAATGTGATAGATGGGTTTCTGGAAATTCGAGGCCGGGCAAAATTTGCTTTTCAGGACGCAAATTCGCATGCTCTGTTCGACAGGGATGATGAGAATCGAGAATGCCCGGTTGGGAAAGCATATATGGATACAGAAGATGAGAGATACGGGGATGTATACTGCTTGGTATTGCAAGAAGGGCGAGGGATCATGTTGCAGAATATCTCAGATCATTACAGACGAGTTGGATTCTTTGAATTGCTAGAGAGCAATAAAAGGGCTAGCAGATGGACTGAAGACTGTTCTCTAGAAACGTTTATGATTAGATGAAAGAAGAACTTATTGTTAAGTTAAAGAGTAAAGAATAAGTCTCTTGTCCGAAATTTTGCAACTCCAGTGGTAAAGATCGAAGAAAGGGCTCGATTTTTGTTGTGAAACCCATTTAAAATAGAATATCTAGAATGACTATAGTAAAACTAGTGTTAGAAACCAGTGCATTAGCCAGATATATCTTAAAACTTATATGCATTTTGGGCTTTTTAATACGTTCGGTATTCAATACTTTAATGTCACGAATCGAAAAGGAAATAATCTTCACTGCGAGTGATCCTCAATTATTATTCCTCTATTAAGACTATTCTGTTATTATACACGATACCATTCACATACTCTTCTAATAAGCTGATATGTTCCAAAGGAAAATAAGAAGGTAGCCAGAAGTTAATAGCGAGTAGAAAATTACTCAACGCCTGTAGAAGACACATTTGATTTGTTAAGGTGCGACGCCTTTTTCTGAAGGCATCTATGTGAACGTTTAAGATAAGTAGAATATTGAAGTTGATAGATTGTTTCTCAAATCTGCCTCAATCAACTTGATAAACAGATGCATCTCCAAACAATACATCCTTGCCAAATTCCTCATCTTTAGCATCGGCTTCTCCATCTTCGTCGGGTTCCTCATCCTCTTCATTCTCACCCTCGACATGTTCATCATCCCAAAGTGCAAAAGTCGACCTCCCCAAAAACATCTCCAATATTTGTGTTTGAGCTTCTAAAATCTCGCGAATGATCTCCTGGTATAACTAAGTCAGTTTGTCCATATTCCTTCTCGTTTTACGACTCAGCAATACATCCTCAACATCTAACGCTAAGCTCGCGTAAAAGTATCCTTCTGTCACCCAGGCGAATATCTGTGCAGCACGCATCTAGAAGCCATGGGACATGTGTTTCGGGATCAAATTCCATAGCCTTGTTGTGTTTTGTTTCGAACCTTTGGACGATTTTGACGACCGCTGCGGTTGAGCGGAGAATTCCCGCGCTAGTGGAGAGACCGACAGGGCTGGCGGCCTGGTTGGCTGCCGAGGAAAGGTAGCATGCTTGAGTGAAGGTTTGGGCGTGGTTAGATCTTGGTCAAACTTTTGACGATGCTGGAGGATTGGTTGATTTTTGCGGCCATAAGACTCCCGGGACAGATATCTTGCACAGAGAGGTGGTGGAGGGATTCAGGAATATTGCGGTAGAGGATGGACTGATCCGGAGTCATTCCTGAAGAGTCCGACATTTTGATGATAATACCGAGAATATTGATTCTTGAGCGTCGGTAGATATGACAGTAGCTAAATCTGGGCTGTGTTATGAAAATAATCTCGCCGAAAGCTACGATAGACAAATCTGGTGATTTGGGGCGAGCTAGATAACTGAAAGTAAGTGGCAAGTTTCAGTGTATTGAGATCTTGATTGATGGATATGACAGAGAGGACTATAATCAGAGCACGGTGCAGACTTACAAATTTTTGAAGTGAGATGTCAGTGGTTGAGCAACTAAGAACGGAAGAAGACTTTCTTGATCATTAATGGGAATTACAGCGACGATAATTGTGATTTTCATATAATTAGTGAATCATAATATCAAATAGGAATAATGCAAGGCCGTACCTTAACTGATGGTGTATTGAGTGATTTGGCTGCTAAATAGAAGCAAGGATTTCATAGCATCAATAGAATACTCAATTGAAACTGCAATAAGGTTGATCCTAATAAGTCTGGTCGAGCCGTGTATACCATACTCCAAGCTCTTAGTTTCAAGCTTGCTCTCCGTAATTCCAATTTTCACCCTCATCGTCAACCGACTTTAAGATAGTATGGATAAACCCAGACGGCACAATGTATTCATGTCACAGCATCACTATTTCAATCCGTCCTTGTCTTCTCTACGTCATCCCTCATGGCCCTCTCCCGCCGTCCTCAGCAGCCCAAGTCGACCTCTGGATTTCAACCACTCGCTCCTTACCACGTAAGGAGGTGTACTGGTCTCGTCACTCATTCCAAACCTTCTAGCCGCAGCTTTCCCCCTATCACTTTCATCAGCTTCGTCGACAATCTCACCACTCAACGCCTCATCCACTTCATCCAACGGAATCTCATCCAAATCCGGCACCACAAACTCCATAGTAGCCAACGGGGGCGTACTCGTCTCCCCCTCTCTAGACGCATTCATAACAAGTCTAATCTTAATTCCCTTCAACAAATCCTCCACTTCTTTTTCCACCATTTCCGCTTCATCAATCAGGTTATATTCATCTTCGCTTCTAATGGCCTGAGATTTTGTAACATCATGGTCGAGAAAGGTATCTAGAGAGCCGTAGATCTCATAGATAATGTTGTTAGCCATGTGGTCTAGATGGGCGAGGATGTTTGAATGTGTACTTGGTGTGTGGTAGGACGTCAGTAGCTCTCGAAGTGCAGTGTCTAGGGCTTTTGACTCGGGTCGCTGGAGGGAGGATTCTAGTGTGTGGAGGCTATTGACGGAAGAGCTCTGGAGAGGAGTTAGAGTAGTGCTGGTTCGTGAGGGGGAGGCATGAATGGGTCGGTTGGTGGCGTGGAAGAAGGATGTTAGGCGGGTGACAAGTGGGGAAGGTTGTGCTGACATATCGTTTGTGTATGCTTGAGTCTTGTTTTTGGAGAATGGTATGGTGGTTGTTTGCAATTTCTAGATTCTTTGATAGTTAATTTCCTATGATTCAACTAGAAGTGATATCGATTTGTAAATGAGTCGAGATTTTTTGCATGAAATCAAACCCTGGGAAGTGAATATTACAATTATTCACGTTGGTGCTTCGAATTACACATGAACTAGAAGAGCGTTTCACTAGAATTTTGCTAATGTTGAGGCTGCCAAGATATTTGAGGCGTCCTGTCATTAAGCTGAATCCGAATTAGTTTCAGTAGAGCGGTTGTTCAATTTGTACTAGTGTAACTTTCATTATTTTCAGGATAGAAGAAAAGACAAGGAATTAATAGTCGGGAGAGGTTGTCAACTTGAATGTCTTCAGAGTAAGTACTACAAATGAAAACATGATTCCTGGCCAACTTATCCAGAATTATTATTTTCGATCACGAGTTACGATAGGAGAAAGTCGCCACATTAACGCTCATCAAGCTTTTTTATAGTAAACTGAACGCATCTATTCTAGTATCTACAGCTTTAAGGCTGCTTCCATATTTGCAACTATGATTATGCTACGCTTCACAAGTTGCTTAAAAAAACGTAATTCGGAATGAACCTACATCTTGAGGCTGTGGCTTGTTTCTCATACCTCCAGCAAGTGTACGTTGGCGCTCGAGAATCTGTCTGAAGATACACGCCCACCCTATAATTGCAAACGGGTATATTTATGGACGTGCCTTCAGAATTTCCCAGAGCCCTCCAAGTCATCACAATATTTGAAGTTGAAGTTGTCAAAAGAACGACTGCACTAGAGAGCGGCCTCATCGACAATGAGTTCCGTCTTAGCAACTGCTCCACCACTGACGTGATCTGTAGCAGTTGATCCTTCCCGAGGCCGCTCTTGGGGAACTAATGAAAGTGGAAAGTTCATTTCTCGTGGAACCGCTACTTCCAACTCTTCAGGTTTATTTTCATGGACTGGGATACGCGTCCCGAGAGTGGAGGTCGTGTCCTAGGATTGGTGCTGATCTTTTTGTTGCTGTATTGGTTGAACTAGTTCTGTATTTTCCTGTTCTAGCTCTTGCTGTGTTCGACTTCTCTGACCTGTTGTTGATGAGGGTTGCTGCTGATTCTTTGGATCTTGCTGTTGCAAAAATGAAGACTGGCGCTGCGCTATGGCTGCTTATTGCTCATGTAGTGGATCCTGGAGCGATCCCTGTACCACTAGTTGCTGTATTGATTGAACTTGGTGTGCTGCTTGGAAGTAATGTGCTGATTGAAGCTGACCTAGTAATTGAAGTTGAGCTGCTAATGGAAGCTGTTGTACGAATCGAAGCTGATCTGCTGATAGAAGCTGATATCGAAGTTGAATTGTCGCTGCTACATATATTGATCTCTCTGTTGGATTTGAGATGCTTCCAGATGCAACGGATTAAGAGAAGGATATTGGGCTCTCGGTTGTTGCACTGGTTGATAACCCCAAGCTTGCTGTTGATGATAACGACCTTGAAAATGAGAATGCTGCCCTTGCAGTCGTGACTGAATTGTCCGCAGTAAACTGGACAACTCCATTAAAAACTGTGTAGACATTGCTTCCAGTTCTGGTACCGTAAGGTCTGCATAATTATGTTGCTGGTTTTCGGGCATTTTGAAATGTAGAGTGTGAAGATATTTTGTCTTTTAAATGATATTGAAGCACATTAGGCTGGAGGAAGCTTATCGGCGTGAAAGAGGGAAGGAACGTTGAGGCTCTCAAAAAGAGATGAAGTACTTGACAATCAAGTCTCAGTGAATCACACGAACCGGGGCAAATTATCTGGAAAAAGAAGAAATCATTGACGGAGTAGCAAAAGCGTCGATTAAACTCAACAAGGATGGTATCTCATACAACACCACTATAGATCTATGCTTTACCGAGTCTTTTCTGCTTCCTCATGACCCGCTTCCGTTGGATGATCTGGCTCTTCTTCACGAGCTTCTTTTCTGGGGCAGAAGCTTTCTCTGAGTTGGATTGATATCCTTTTCCACCCTTCTTCTCTGATTTGGGTTTTTTCCTGCCTCTCTCTTCTTCAAATTCGCGTTTCCTTTTTCCACCTGTGGGTTTGGCTGGATTGACGACGACCTTTTCAAAAGATTTCTTCTCAGCAGCTCCTGGTCTACCTTTCTTTCCCAACATCCCCTTTCTTGTCTTTGCCATAACTTGATCTTTCTTCAGCACCTTCTTTTCTTTCTCGGGCAACTCTCCTCGTTTTCTTGCTTCTAATACCTCTGTACTGCGGACTCTAGCTTTCTCCTCTCGTTCTTTTCTCCTCTGTACAACCTGTGCATTCTCAATGGCAAACTCGACAATCAAACGTTGTTTCTTGCCACTAGAATTCTCAAGAGCATGTCCATTCAACCAGCGTAATCCCATCAAAGCCCACCGATGAGAACTGTATTCCACAAATCCATATCCACGGCTTCTTCCAGCGCCAGATTCCTCAGGTATCTTTGCTCCTTCACGACCTTCGAAGACGATCTTGGCTTGACGCACAATGCCTTTGCCTTTTGCCTTTCGTTGTTTCTCAGCTTCTTTCATCTCCTCGCCACCACGAGCTTCCTCTTCCTTTGAAAGTTGAGCACGTAATCCAGACTTCACATCAGTCGCAAAGCCGACAACAGCCTCTCGAGCAAGAGCTTTCAAGTCTTTGGAATTGATATTTCTGGGAAGATTGCGAATCGAGAGGCGAGTTAATGATAAGTGAAGGGTGGGGTTGTTTTGAATGAGTTTTTTCCGTTGGGTGGCCGAATCTTCACGCATCTTCACCTCAGAAGGGGCAAGACTCTCGTACAAAGGTGTGCCAGCAGCAACTGTACCTTCAGAGAGCAGGAATAATTTTCGCTTGTCTTTGTCTCTATCAGTACGGGAATCGGCGCCACTCTCTGTGAGCTTAGTTGCCGAATCCCGATCCACAGCTCTTGCGATTTGAAGGACTCTGCCTTCGATCGTGTACATTCCGGTCTTGTCAGAACCTTCATTTTGAAGTACAGAGTGTTTGAGTTGAGTTGCATTTGCACCAGTTGGTTGATTTCGAGGTGCACCACGATAACAAGAATCGGCATCTTCAACATTGAAGAAGCAAACAAATCCGGTACCTTTAGGGCGACCAGTAGCTCGATCCATGACAACTCGGGCATAACGAACAGGACCGAACTGTTGAAACTGTTCCTTCAAATCAGGGTCCAAACATGTAAATGGAAGATTCCTAATAAACAGCGTTGTAGAATTGTCTGTGATAAGAACTTTCTTGGGCGCCTCCTCTTCCTCGTCGTCCTCCTCTTGACCTTCTTCTTCGTCTTCCCATTCAAGCGGAGAACCTTTCTCGCCAACTTCGTCTTCATCGTCGTCATTTTCTGCACCTTCACTTGCCTCAGGATCTTCATCCTCATCGGGCTTATCTTCTTCATCCTCGTCTTCAGATTCCAATTGCTCTCCAAAATTCTTCATAAAATTCGCAACATCATCCTCAACACTCTCCTCCGGTATAAGCGTTTCCTTCTTTTCTTTTTTTGGTTTCAATAGCTTGATCATAACCTCGTCGCCATCACTCGGATTGTCATCTCCATCAGCCTTGTTTTGCCTCTTCCACACGTCCTTCTCCACCGCCCAATCCACAGCAACCGTCCGGCCATCTACCAAGGTTCCGTTCAATGATGCCATAGCTTTCTCGGCATTTTTCCTACCTCTCATGACTACGAAACCGAAACCGGCTTGTGTATTATCCTTGATCTTTGGCAGTGTTGAATGTTTGACCTTTCCATATTTTTGAAACAGCTTCGCTAGTTCTTCTGGTGTCTTCACGCTCCACGGTAGGTTGCGAATAATGAGTTTCGGAGGCTTTTTGGATTCCGCCATCTGCTCGATCCTAGCCTGCTTGATCGCTGCGGCTTCTTCAGACACTTTGCTTTTTCTCTTGCTGTCTAGACCTTCTGATTTGCCAATTTCGCGCGAACGTGGTTGAGCAATCTCAATCTTCATCTTCCTGCCTAAGAAAACCTGCCCATTGTATTGTTCTTGAGCTTTCTGTGCATCCTCAGCGTCTGCGAACGTAACAAATCCATAACCTTTCGATTGCTTTGTGTCGGTATCGAGCACGACGGTGGCATGTTTGAGGGGGTATTCGGAAGAGAATAATTCGGTCAGAGCTTCGGTGGTAGCAATGGCTGGTAAAGAACGAACAAAGAGGGTTCTTCGAGCTGCAGCGTTGGTCTCTGTTCGGATTTTTTTGGTGGGGTGATCCATATCGTTGCCAATCGATAATTCCACGGTACCACCTCCTTCTGTAGTACGTTGTCGTTTGCCCATCGTGCCTGTTTGTAGAATCTCGTCTGCGGATTTCCGAATTTTTTTGGCGGGACCTTTATCGAGATACTAAACTAGTCTATTTTTGGACGAAGGCGGTGGCGGCAGAATTCCTCTGCCTCCGGTCTTAAGAAGAGATTGAGCCTTTCTTTTTGCTACCGACACTTCGAAGACGATTATTGATATTATTGTAGCTGAAAGATAATGGGACTTCTCATTGGATTCTATATCTGTACAATAGCATAGATCCGCACTCCTATTATGAGTATTGTTGGCGGATATCACGTGATCAGCCCTGTTGATTAGCGCGGTCCTCGCTCATCAAAGGAAGCGGCGCCTCCGAACTTCTTCATCTTCAGCGTCCACCAACCTCATCCGACGACGACAACAACGAACCTGCGTCGACCTCAGCACCTAATCCCTTTGAATCGCCAACGGTCGCTGGACGGATTGTATGAAGAAGCGTTTGGAAGAAGGACCGCACCTCTCGTGGTGACGTCGGGCGACTCGCGACCACGGAGCCCTCCGCCAACGGCGACTCACCCTCCTTTCTCTCAGAGAGCTTTCTCCCGCAATCATTCACGAAGATCTGCGAGTCAAAGATAACTCGTGGTTCAATCAGCATCATTCTCCTTGCACGACCCGGCTTAGCGCATCAGGAAACAGCTTCTCGACCTCACCTTTGATCTCAAGGGGCCGAAACAACAATCGCACGAGCCTTTATTATCGCCCAACCACAGATACATTGATCCTCTCGAATCTACGAACGATATGCCTTTCGATCACCCTCGAACTCCCGAAAGTCCTTCTAATACTTCCTACATTCATTCCTCGAAACAAATAGCATCTCCGCGACCCACACACTCCCTTCCCACTCCCGACCACAGCATTAACGGCAGTATGTCTTCCATCAGTTCTGAGACGATCGTCGATGAGGTATCTAGTAAACGCAAGCGTGAGAATGGAGATCAGGGAGATCGAGATCAGAAGAAGATCCATGTCGAGGATAGCAGACTTCGTATTGATGACCTCCATGTGGATGTCGGCAAGAAATACCTTCTCTGCAAGACTCGTAAGACTCCCTTCTTTCTAGATCTTCTACCGTCCTGTGGTTTGTATTGGCGGTCATTTTGAGTCTCTCGATATCATCTACAGAAGTATTTGGTTAACACGGACTTGATGATTTAGCTCATCCTCCTGCTGCTGTGAACACCAGGCAAGACCTTTATGCGCATTTTGGTCTTGAAGATATTGCAAAATCTGTTGCACGAACTCTGCCTGATGGCTCGAAGGGAGTTAAGCTTCGAAAGACGTATAAGAATCACATCAAGGACCATGGTCTGAGTGGGGCTTTTGACTCTGTCAAGAAGGAGCTTGAGAATCCTGAAACGCTGTGGGCTATGATGATTGCAGAAGGTGAAGAGTGGGATTTGGCGCACACTCGAGGCAAGGAGATCGAATATGGAATGCCGGATCCGATTCAGCAAATTATGAATAAGGCTTTTACAACGGCGAAAGGTCTCATCCCAAAGACCATCTGGAATGATACTGTTCTGGGTGATCTTGCAACTTCATCAGCGCCTACTGAGCCAATACGACCTGCCCAAAATGGTACCAAGTTGCAACATGCTCAGAATTCTGGTGCACCGCGGGGAAAGTCTGGTGATATCCCACGACCAAAGCGCAATGTCAAGAAGCGTTCTTACGGTGATTCAAGTTACGAAGGATACGGTGAAGGTTATGTTGATGATGATACCCAAGAGACTGGCTATGAGACTGGTGAAGGAGATGATCGGGGTCCCAGTAGAAAGCGACCGAAGAAGGTAGGTTTGTACAATACTTCTCCTTCTCTACGTCACCCACCTGCTAATGTCGCAAAGTTGGCACAAAACACTCAAGGCGGCCCTCGACGACAGGATAGCTACGGTCCAGGAATGGTAGGAGCTTTATGATTGATAGCTACTGCTTCTCACAATGTGTGAAGTATGTTGAAGCTCAACCTCTTTAAGATTGACTTCTAACTTGTCCAAAAAGTCATACCCAAGATCCAATGGTGGATGCTTTTAAATTGCATCTTGATCTTCGGTTATAGACTAGGACTGCCACAAGCATCGCTTTGGCATGCAAGAGCACTCTGGCTCTATGCAAACGAAGGCGCATAATCATGGCCTATCCGCGAGTAAGATTTTCAGTGGAATATGGCCAGACCACCCATGGTTAGTTGTAGGTATGGATTAATATCAAACAAATACAAAAACATTCAAAAACTGGTAGAACTGTCCCAACTTTTACAGGTTTGAGTACGCGGCGGTAGCATTGTTCAGACATGTTGAATGGCACATGAGAATCGCGGCATGCAAGTCCTCTGCTGACCCACAACAGGGCAACTTTTGTTGTTTCCCCTGCTGAAACTCTTCATTTTCGGTTCTTTTGACGTTTCCCGCACCATAGCCCATTTAGGGTAGAGCAAGGGACACCGAGTAGGTGGGTGTATTTGCGCCTTGGTATCAGTTCACGGCGTCGCCTGATATGCACAAATTGGCACTTTTGGCATCATTCCTAACCAATCCAGAGTTGATTGAAAAGTCTCGTGTTGGGCGAAGTGACAGCCTTGCCTACCGAAAATGGCAACAGCAATGCCCGAACCCTTTCTATTACACTTTTGATGGTGACCCAACATTGCCTGGCATGCATCGAATGGTTACTTGGCATCTTGGTTCTGACTGAGGCCGTTGACTGGCTGACAGACTCCATGCCGACTGGGCAAATGTCACAGCCTCGTCTGCCGAGGGCGCCCAAAAGGGAAAACCCATCTACTTTGCACTTTGAATGACTACGCATCGCTGCCTAGTGAGGGGAAAATGACACTTTTCGGCCTCTCCACGACCCAATCTAAGGACTGGTCTGGTAGACCATTCCCGACTTGTCTTTCCCATTCAAATGCACGTGATGGGAAAGATTGCGCTCCGCCCTGAATATGCTGAGAAAGGTTGAGAAAAAACAATGCGGTTAGGTTTGGCTGCTTAAGCCGGGATTAGGCAACTCGAGATATTTGTGTGCTACCAATAACGAAGCCCTGGACATTGCAGAACAATCTGTGCTGTGGGAGCAGTTAACTTATTGGTTTTGTTAGCTCCGGAACAGAAAATTGTATCTCGATCACCCAGTGACAAGAGTCACCAGACTGGTGTTCCTCTGAGCCAAGAACTTGGCCACAGCCGCTTCAGAAAAGTCAATATAACTTGATGAATATCTAGATTGCGTAGTTGGAAAGTTCGAAATACAAAAGTTGTAGGTGGTTGGGGAACCTCTGGATTGAAGCAAATAAAATGGGCTCCGATTCGTCTCGCCTCCCAGTCTTGCATCTTGATGATGCCCTCCATAAAAAACCCGAATATTCCACCGAGGAGGCTGCATCGTTATCTGGCACGGGAAAGACCAGGAACAAGAAGCTGTCACCGAAGGACTGGGCGCAACTGAAACCGATCATCAAGACGCTTTATGTGGATCAACAGCACACCATCAAATACGTGGCTCGGTGGATCTATGATCTGCACAAGGTTGAACCCTCGTAAGTGACACAAGATGATCTAGATATGGAGTGACTGACTCCAATAGGAAGAAACAACTCACCTACCGTCTCTCCAAGTGGGACTTTGAGAAGAACACTAAACGTCTCGAAGCAAATCGCCTCCTGCAAGAGGAAGTAATCCCAACATTTCACCGGGGCCGCAAGATCACTAGCACCAAGATTGCTCGGTGGAGAAAGAGAGCTACGACTGAAAGAGGACTCTCTGAAAGGAAACAAGTCGATGCTAAAGATGAGTCCCGATTGATCCACCCATCCGCATCATTTGCAGCTGATGGATTCTGCCCCGTCTGGCCTTTGAACCTTCCCGGTATCATTGGTGCTCTGACAGTTGAGTTATCTGAGATCCGTCCATTGCTCAACGCATTGTTACAACACGACAAATCAAACATCTGCGCCGGAGCAGATGCGGAGAATACTCAGTCAACAGATTCAGAGGGCTCAACTCCATCGCCATCTATCTTTCGATCCAACCAATGGCTGTTCAGCAACGTCCGAAGCTTGTCGAAGCCTGAGGTGTATGGGTATTTTGCCAGGATATCAGATTGGTCGCGCTCGAATCTGGACTACGAGCTTTATCCTTTCCGGAGGACTGCAAAGGGCCTTCAGTATGGACTGCAGTCCCATTTCAGGATATCTGGTCTTCCGAGCGACGCAATAGAAGCCGATTGTTTGACGATGCTGCAGAGCGTTAAGATGATGGAGCAAAGCGAGACCGTTAGTCTGGTTGAGAGCATGGAAGCAATTGCATTCAAATACTTCTCGGTTAAGAATTACATGCACGCTCAATCGTGGTACCGCGAAATCCTTAATCTCATGAATCCTGAGGACCAATTCTCGGTGGAGAAGTTCATTCAAACCTGGTTACTCGCAATAACTTGTATGCGCCTGCAATGGAAAACCAAGCAAGCAAATTTCCTGCAACAAAGCGGCCACGAAGAGTATCTTCACTTCACTGATTCTACTTCCCGCCTCTCCATCGATTCGTGGAAGACATACTCCGACCTCCACCTCGACAAATGGGAGAATCCCGAAGCCCGCACCATCATCTCCCAACTCCTGCAGATGAGCCTCCAGACCTTCGGACCACGCCACAGCATCACGATTGAGGTGCTGGCCACGCTGAGTTTCTGTCTCTATCAACAGATGAAAGACACGCAGAGCGAGATCTTGCTCAGCATCACGCTTCAGCTCGCTACTGAATCGCACCTGGCATGCGGGAATGCTGTCAATGTGGGGCATAGCCTGCTTCTGCTCTGCGGCCTCGCCAAGGCGCTGAGCAGTCGCGGAAAGAGAAAAGAAGCGGAGAAGATGATGGAGGAGGCGAGGAGGAGGTATTCGGATGCGGAGTGCACTGGGTGGTGGGAGGGGGATTCTTCTCGCGCTGAGCTCGGAATTTGTGGCGATGAAAACGTCCTGAGAGAGTTCCTGGAAGATCCAAATCGTATCGAGACTGGTGATTCCTGGTTGGTATTTCGTGTCCAGAAAAGGTTGGCGGCGTTGCTGCGGGAAGATGGGAGAATCCCAGAGGCGGAAGTCTTGCAGGAGAGGTCGTTTCGTGGGTACATGAAGGACCTCGATCATCTGACTTGTCGATCTGCTATTTCATTCAGTCTAGACCCGAGGTCGTGCTCTTGAGCGGAGGTAAAACATCAGTGTCCCCATGAATTCAATCGTACCTTTTCATTTGGCGTTCTTGATACTTTTGATGCAGTGAGTGTAGCCTGGATAGCAAAAGTATGAGATGGAGGGAATTCCGAACTGACCCTGGAATGAACTCTCGCAAGTAAACAAACACCCCGTCTGCTCTCAGCCCCTGAATCCCTCCCTCCGCATCGGCCGAGCGGGTCCGGAAGGATCCTGCGGATTTCGAGTTTGCTTCTTTGACCTCTTCATTTAAATGCAATCCCTCTCTCTAAATATTCGTCTTCACTTGATATTGAATCTTTTTCGACTCGAGAGTTTTTGGAAATCGCAAAGCTTGGCTCTTCCCTACTAAAGAATGGACTGGTATCAGATCTGACTGGTGGCTCCAGGCTGTTCGACCACAAAGTCTGGGACGATTTGGTATGTGAATACCCTTCAAGAATACTAGTCTACCACGGGAGTTACAGGTATCGCTCGAAATACTCTAGCTTGTATTGTTCAGCATTACAAGACGTGAAGGACTGACTGGGCACCCACCAGTCCCGACAGTCGCAGCACGTGATCACATTGCATTTTACTGTCATACCGGTGGTTTCGCACGCAATCTCACAGCCTCACCGGCCAGTAGATATCCTTTGGTCCTAGGAAGATCTCTTTTTGGAATGTGGATGGGACACGCTTACGATTGCGATCTGCTAGATACGAGTGTGGTACAGCTTATGCAGAAAACCAATCTTGGAAGAATTAACTAGCATGCTAATATCTATCAGCGTGAAATTGCGCGACGAGGACGATTTGATTTCTCGATTCGATCATGTTGAAGCATCACTAGCCAAGCAGCCGATACTCTCGTATCGATTGTGTAGACCTGGTGGAGGCAAGAGCACTGCGTGTTGGCAACCCAAACATGGGCTCTCGGGAAGTTATCTGTACGTCTTGTACTACAGTGAGAGCAATCTATCCTGATAAGCTGGCCACATGATCCATCTTGCCCTGAGAACATACAGAGGGCCCAGCATCGGAAATCTCCAGTACCGAGAGGTGAGTGCATTTTTTTTAAATTGGTTGCTGACCATGGCAAGGGATCTCGCATTTGATGTGTACAAAAACAAAAACCAAGCCAAGAGATAATCAAAGGCGACCAGCCCAACTTGACACAGAGAGCGATACACGTCGATGCAGATGCAATTCAGGCAGGAGAATCGGCCGGGAGTAGGATTATTGTCGTGCAATAGATAGATAGATGGGCTGGGCCATTGAGCCCTGGAGCATCGACTCGTCAAAACTTGAGAAAGGATTCCTGAAATGTTTGAGTCCAGAGGTCAAACTTGCGTGCGTAGATAAGGAGGCCAGAGAGGGACGACAAAGACCACTCTGCGGACCAAGATGATGCAAGAGGTCAAGACACGGGGAAGTCATCCGGCGGCCAGCACGAGGCCTGAGTGGTGATCGAGCCGCCCGGAAAAGGGTCTCAGTAAGCCAGCCAGCCCCCACCGAAGGTTCCCCGGTTGTTGGGGCCCAAGTGCACGAAATCTTGGACGTGGGGTTTTCTACAGATTATTCCTTTTTTCTTGTGTTGTTATCTCTGGCGCTGGAACCCAGAGGTGGAGTGGTTGGCCGGATATTCGCTATGCATCTCCTGTTGATGGTCCCCAATCTCCCTGGAATCCAATCTCGCAATCTTCCGCTGGAGCCGTTCCAGGGACAGGGATATTCAGATGTAAGGCTGACGTCCCCCAACCCTTTTCATGAATGCAACATGGATCCATGGTTTCTAGCGGCCTTCTAGAAGGATAATGTGATGGATCGACTTCTTGTCTATTTCCAGACTTTTTTGGGCACTTTCCTATCCCTTCTGGGGTGCATGCTGAATGTGCAGCTATCTGGTGTTCTCGACTCTCCAGGCTCTCTGGCAATCCTGACGGGCTGGACTCTGTAGCCCCCCTTTCCACTTGTTGAATCATCAAACCTCACGACGCCTCTACGACATAGCTTCGACGTCGATTGGGCCGGATGCAATCGGGGAAGATGATAACCAGAGCATGGAGCAGCGTGAGGCGCACGCATGCTCCATCCGGTCTGTTCGGCGTAGGAAGGAAATGTAAGAAGCTTCATATTGGCGTTGGTGCTGCACGGTCCTGTTTTGAAACACCCACACGCTGGGGATAGGATCATTGGCCAACCACCAGAACCCTCGTTTCAGCCTGATCTTCTGGCAAGTCACCTTCCATATGGAAGCTTCGAAACGACCCGTCATGCTGTGCGACTGCACCCCCAAAGGGAGCAGATCAGCTTGACCATGTCTCCACCTCCGCATTTATATTAGTATCTTAGCTTCGGCATCATGAAATTTAGAACGTCAAAAAGTATATCCCACATTCTCATTCAGATCCTTGAACTGGTACAAGATGCGACTTTTGAGAGCTTCCGATATACAGCTCGTTGAATTCCCCTCGGACAGAGTACCTCCTTATGCCATTTTATCCCATACTTGGGGAGACAACGAAGTTCTCTTTGCCGAGATTGAAAACAAGACAGCCAAAGACAGACCAGCATACCGCAAGGTCCAATATAGCTGTCAGCAAGCAATCAAAGATGGCTTCAAATACGTCTGGATAGATACCTGTTGCATTGACAAGAGAAGCAGCGCCGAGGTTTCCGAAGCGATCAATACAATGTACAAATGGTACCGAGAGGCAAAAGTGTGCTATGCTTACTTGGAAGATGTCTTGGACACCATCGACTTTGCCGGAAACGAATTGGCGAGAAGTAAGTGGTTTACCAGGGGCTGGACTTTGCAAGAACTTCTTGCTCCCTCGCGTGTATTATTCTACACCTCCAATTGGGAACTACTCGGCGAGAAGAAAAAGATGTGTCCAGTGCTGCAGAAGATCACTGGCATTCAAGAGGATATTTTGAATGGCACAAAATCAGTGCAAAGTGCCAGCATCGCACAACGCATGTCCTGGGCCGCTCGGAGACAAACCACCAAGCTGGAAGATGTCGCATACTCGCTGCTGGGTCTGTTCTCGGTCAACATGCCACTGCTATACGGCGAAGGCGAAAAGGCATTCTTGCGACTACAGGAAGAGATCATGGAGAGGTCATACGACCAGTCGATCTTTGCCTGGATTGACCCTGAGGCGGATCGAGATTCATGCCACGGACTACTTGCCAAATCGCCTACCCAGTTCCGGAGATGCAAAAGAATTATCCCGTACCAGGATCAAGGACACCGCGCACCATACACAATGAGCAATAGAGGTCTCTGCATTGAGCTACATCTCACTAAGCTGAAGAATGATATCTATGTCGCTGCGATTGATTGTCCGGGACCCTTGGACCCAGAACGGAGTGGGAACTTTCTGGGCATACACCTGAAAAGAATATCAGACGGAAACAATCGCCAATACGTCAGAGTGGACGTTGGCAAGTTTGGCCAGGTCAAAACCAGAGGAAAGTTGCAGACAGTTTATGTCCATCAGTCAGGAAATATACCGAGTCCCAAAGGCGTCTACCCACACCAAAGCTTTCATTTTAAGCTAGGTCCCCTTATGCACAACGAGATGTATGCAGTGGTCGATGTCATAATACCCACGAAACACCGAGCACCTCAGATAAACACGTCCAATAAATTTAACATTCTTCGCCATCTCAAATTTACAACAACTGGAAATCCTCGTGCCTTTCGCAATTGGATCAGTGAAGGTTATCTTTTCCTACCAAGCATCCCCGTCCCAAAGAGCCCCAACAAGTTCGCAGTCGGTATTATTCTGGAACGATATGTTGATGGGAAACAAGTCATCGTCTGCCTTGGGTCAGGTGCAGCATACACCATCGGCTTTGACGTCTTGGACATGGGATGCCATTGCACCCGTGACGCACTCATAGACTGGCTCGAAGAATCGTACAACTCGCACCCTACGGGAAGATCAATACCAACCAGGTACCACCGTGCTTGGATCAAAGTCGAGGAGACCGTACAGGCTACAAACAAGATTTTTCTTATTGATATCGGGGTCAAAGCGATACCTGGATCCTTCCGCGTTGCTTCGCCAGACTTGAGTCTGGAGTCCTCAAACAAGCCATTGGAGCGGTCTTCAACTTCGCTGTCGGGACGCAAATTGACGAATAAGATCAGTCAACTGTGGAGATCTGCAACTGTTTAAGCGTGTTGTTGTCCATGTCGAATTCTGGAAAGCTTGGAAAGCAAAATCACTCAAGTGCCGATGAATCACACCTTTTCCTCACACTCCTTCCTTTTTAATACTCGAACGACATTATCATCCATCTTTCTAGGGTTTGGAATGAATCACGAGAGGCTATGAGACCTGATTCGCATAAATATCGTCAACTATATGAGTAGGCTCAGATTTTAGGCGGAGACATTTTTTCTTTCACATCATACATCCAAGGTCATAACGGCTCATCTCTCAAGCCACGAATAAACAGATCAATAAAGTTTTTAAAATGTATGTCAACTCCAGTGGTTCCAAAGAAGGCACCACAGGCCCATCAGCTCGGAATCGCATACCAAAACACCTCGCTTCAGCCATTCCACAAATCAACATCAACCCACTAGAGGTGAATGGGCCTCAGGCTTCCATCTACGGCCGGACCTTTGTCGACAAACTCATACACTTCTTCGCCGAAGCCTTCGACAGTCCCAACAATCCCCTGTCGACCGGTTCTCCGGAGCTCGACATCCGCGCTGAGGCAACCATGGAAGCCATCAAAATCGCCTCCAGCCTGGAGATCCTAGTCACACTGCCCCTGGGCATCGAGGACGCACTGATCCGCAGCTGGCATCACCTGCATGGGGTTTGGCAACTGGATGCCACCACAGAAGCCATCGTCAAGTATAATTTCGGCGTCGTTCGACACATCATCCAGGGTGTCCGAGTTGGCCCTACGATGGATGAGGCGTGGGAGAAGGATCTCACCGAGGTGTTGCATGATTTGAGGAAGTTGGAGAAGCGGGCCATGAAAAGATATGCGGTGTAGGGGGAGGAAGAGGGGGTTCTTTGTATGATTTGAAGGGAGGTCTTCATGATTTCGTGCATAGAATAGGCATATAGAGGACTGCAAAAGCGTTGAGATTAATAGACCATAGAATAGGAATATTTCGAATTTAAGACTTGAAGGCAATATACCCAAATCTATTAGGCGCACCTTAGGATTGGTGGTAATGTGAGTAGCTAGTCCAAACTGAGTATGCCAAAATTTTGGGATGTCAGGTGACTCTACATACACAGCCCCAACAACCTGCACCGCCTCAACAAACCCCGCAAGATTTTTCGCTGCACAAGTGATATCTCTTGACTCAATATATCTGCGGGTATGTTGAGTCTACTCCAAAATTTCTATCGTGAAAGAGCTAGAAATGCTACCAAGCCTTCTTACCCGTCAGTTCACTCCAAGTCTGGCTGTTTCAGGGCTAACGATTGATCAGGCTCTGGGCATCAACTCAGGATTGCTACCCACGAAGCGGCAAGCCAAGACGCAATTCCATCATCGCCCACAGGAGAAGTCGACGAGATCTCAGAGCCTCTTCCTGAAGCCTCACTTCCAAAAGTCAAAGCAGAGGCAGCTATTTGTGAAAAGTGCCACCGCTTGGACCTCCCCGGATTTCTTCGTCGGGTAATCGATGCACCTCGTCACCACCCAAACAGACCGTCCGGATTCAATTGGATTCATGCCCTCGCAAATGTTGGCGATTACTATCGACACGCTCCAGAAACAGATTGCCCTTTGTGCTCAATGTTCTTTGCCTCTTGGTATGGCTATGAGACGAATGTGCTGAAACGATATTCTTTTACTCGGGTTGCTAGCAGCGATGATTTTATTATAGCTGTCCCTAGTAAAACGATTTCAAAGCTAGGATTGGATGACTTCACGGACCATTGCAATTCCTTTGAGCTATATGTGGCAGCTCCAGTGAGGGATGATGACTCGTTCACAACGAGCACGGCTGTCCCAATTTTCCGTTTCAATCCCGTGTCTCTTAGTAGTCCACGATCCGTATCTTTCCCCGTCCCCTACATGTTTTCTTCAGAGCTACCCCATATCGAGATTTTTCAGAATGCAGTGCGGACAGCCCAAGGTGTTCCACGAAGAGTCCCTCTACGGTTCAATGCAGAACGTGCGATGAACTGGATTCATTTCTGCGACGAACACCATACTGTAAACTGCCACAAGCCGGCGTCTTTTAGTCCTGGTCTTCAGGTCATCGACTGTCGAACGCTTACCATCCAAGACGCCAAAGCGGACGATCCTTATGTTGCTTTGAGTTATGTATGGGGAACTTATCATCAGCAGGACCAAAGCCACAATGATTATAGCAGAAGCTTATTACGAGTGGATCTTCCGCTAGTCATCACAGATTCAATGCGTGTAGCAGAGGCTCTTGGCTACCGGTATCTTTGGGTAGATAGGTACTGTGTCGACCAAACTAATAAGCTGAAAAAAACCATGCAGATCAAACATATGGATAGTGTGTACGAGAATGCAGCATTGACAATCATTGCTGCAGGGGGCTCTGATGATACTTACGGGCTGCCCGGCGTGAGCGACAGACCTCGTATTCCTCAATCCTCTTTTGAATACCATGACATCAATGTCATGTGGACTATAGCAGACCCTTATCACTCTGTCAAGTCTTCGCAGTGGAGTACTCGAGGATGGACATATCAGGAAGGTGCTCTAAGCCGCAGGCGCCTTGTTTTCGTGGATGAGCAAGTCTATTTCGAATGTGAAACTATGTGCTGCTGGGAGAGCATCAACATCAACTTCGATCACTTGCATCTGCAAGATAGATCTGCAGTAAAAAAAAAAGTTCAACCTGGCATGTTCAAAAAAGTTGCAGACTCCCAGTACTTTTCAGCTTTATCAATTTCTTACACCTTGAACGAGTATGGTACGAAAGTTCGGGAGTACACAAACCGAGCTCTTACTGAAGACTCGGACTCCCTGAACGCTTTTCAAGGAATCATCCGCAGATTCACCAGAAGGGAATATCCAATAGTGACTCTCTGGGGTGTTCCGTACCCAATATCTTTCGAACGTCAGCAGGAGTGGTTTCTTTTGATGTTAACATGGTGGCATCATGTTGCTGCTAAGCGCCGAGATCACTTTCCTTCATGGGCTTGGACAGGCTGGGAAGGTGTTTGCTTCACTCCTCGGCCCGAACTTTCGTCAACGAACGTGGCAACTGCGTCATTGCTCTGCGAGGATAAAAGTGGCCAGTTGCTTGAACTACAGGATGTCGATGCTCTAGATGGAGAAGCTTGTGTAGCACTCCATATCACAGCTGCCGTTATACCCTTGAGTATTTTTAAGTTCCAATCATCATCATCACCGGATGTGGACTTCAGACCGTCAATGAAATGGACAGTCGCAGAAATCTCGGCCACTTCACACTTCTCCAGCTCTGAGGTTCAGTTCGCTCATGAAATCAATGTTAGTAATAGATGGCGATGTATCTTCATGGCTGATCGCGCCGACTACACAAGAATTTTGGTTTTAAAGTCTTGTCCTAGTGTGGAAAGTTGGTCCAGAGTTGGCCTCTTTGAAATACACACATCCTCTCAAGCTCTGTTCGATAGGCTTCCTTCTGAAATCAGCTGGGCAACTTCTCGGATTATATAAAAAGAATGGATCATCACCTGCCAAGTCAAGATCTATACTCTCTATCTACTGCTATTTAATTGCGGCAGGACTGGATTGGAAAATAGCAGGCTGAGTGCGAAATCCACCTAGTGCAGATGTCTCTGATTTGAGCAACTGCCACCCAGTGTCTGGAAACCCGCCGCCAGAAGCTAGATCCCTATCCATCAATCAAAATATAGCCATTCTTCGGATAAAAGGGACTGTTCATCTCAGGATATTTCTTCGGAATTCCTTTCCAAACCTCCATCTCCGCCACTTTCTTCAACTCGTCCTCCGCTGTCAACTTCCCTACACTTCTCGTCCATACTTTCCAGGTGATGAAGACGGCGAGGGTAAGAGGGATAGTGACAGCCCAGAATATCCAGAAGTTTGAGGAGACGAGGACTGAAGAGGAGGCAGAGGTGGAAGAGAAGTCGAACATTGGCATGCTGAACATGGACTGCGGGATTTGTCAGCTATTTGTTAGAGGCAAAATATTGGGAGAAGATGAAAGAGAGTTCAACGAACGGCTACAAGCATAGCTGGAAGAAAGATCGTTCCAAGGAGTGCAATGACCGCCATCGAAGAGCTGTCTTGCTTTGCAGCTTTAGCGATTGCGACATTTATTCGACTATCTTTCTGAGCAACGACTGAGTAAATCTTTGCAAGAATTAGTAAATTTCCTTTAGTATTTTTACTTTGGTTTACTTACCACAGACACAAGCGCTTGAGCCCTTTTCTGTAAGCATAGGACTTGATGCAGCTGACAACTCGCAAAGTTCTGATTATTTAAAACACATTCCTTTATCTCTTTTGAGACTCTCGAAAGCTGTGATCTCTGCGCAGGTGGGAATGCCTCTTCCTCTTGACAGTACGCAATGCATTGTAGCACAAAGCCCGCCAACCTCAAGACAAAATCTAGCCGTCGCTCTAAAAAGACCAAGTTGGTATATACCGCGTTGCAGTGCTTGGTGGCGTCACGATGAAGTTCGTAATCCCAGTCCCAAGCATCGGTCTTCCTCTGTCCACGAGTAATGCCAATTTGCGACTCAACCACATAAAGCAGGTGCTCTTGCGTCCTTCGACGCTCAACGTAGAAGATGATCACAAGATCGAGGAGCATACTGGCGAGGAAGAGAGGGTGTTGTTTTTGGTGAGACTTCCCAGAGAAATATGCGTTTACCTCTTGCATGTCTGCATCAGAGAGACTTTCGAATAAACCGGTCGTGCTAAGAGTGCTAGCGTCCCAAGAGCAGGAGAGAGACCAGACTGCTTTTTCATCCTTTCGAGGGGAGTGCGGAACACGGATTAGGAAACATAACTAGGTTAGCTGTTTAGCTCCATGGAGTTCAGGCGCGAAAATTTACTCAGCTGAGATATCGACCCACCATCATCGAATGTGGAGTACTTGGCAAAATTTCCCGAGGCACCGGCATTCACGCGCATGAACGAATACGATAATGGAAGCTTCATTGTCAGGAGTATCCTCTTGAAAGTTTCTTCCTTGAAAGAAAGGTAAGACGGATTTATCTCGTGGAACCGATATTGTTGATGGCGCGTGAATCTACGTTTGTACTCGTTATACCGCCAAACTGAATAAGGGCAGATTTCTTACACCAAACTAAATCTACCAGGAGAACCAACTTCAGTATTACTATGATCCCTTGCTCCAGATTCCAGCCAGCTAACCACCGCTTGCGCAGATAACCTCTCCAATGGCCCCAGGCTGTTGGAAGAAGGCTGAGATCTGATGCCAAAAATCTCCCACTCTGAATTGAAAGAGTCATTATACTGACTATATTGTTGCGAATACCACTCTTCGTACATGGCTATAGACTAGCGCGTTTGGTGTAGCGTCGGTAAACGAGCAGAGGAAAGATGCTCGGGTATCACAAAATATAAAAAGAGGATTGAAACATATCGCGAGCGACGGAAAGCAGATCCTATCGTGGGCTCTGGGGCGCAGGGCAGTGAAACTCGCATGAGCACGTCAGACCTGCCGCTTACAGGAGTCCTTGTCAGCCTCAGATTAGGAGAGAAGAAAGGCAGACTCGAGTACCTTTGTATCTACCCCGCACTTCTCATATCCGGCGGTGTGAAATTCCATACTGTTGCTGGATATGTGAGTATGAATTTCATGATTGAAGCATAGGGTCTGTCTGGTGGTGATTTGGAAGGTGAGGATTGTTTTTGTGCGGTCGACAGGAGGGGCGCTTGGTGGCGGTCTGAGAGATTGGATAGAGAAGTCTGGATAGGGTCTTTATCTGGCTTTGAGAGTTGGGAATTACGGGTGCTATGAGGAGTTGTTGGTGTGAATGGTAAAGCCATATCTGGGTGACAATGGTTAATTTAGTGTTTAGGATCTAAGATGCGCCATGAATAAAATGAAATCCCCGTTGTTGCAACAGCTGAGCACCTGCTCCATCAGATATTCTTATTCTTAATTTTGGGCTTACCAACGTTTCCTTTGTTATTATCGGTTCATAAAATGCAATTTTTTTCAAATTTTTTTTTCAATACTAAGATAAAGACCAATGCTTCTCCATTCATACCAAAGGTGCTCTCTACCTCAACTATTTTTCAAAATTCTTCACGGGGGTAATCCCATGAACTGCACCGTGGCGGCGATCTGTAATGCCACGCTCTGGCACGCGAGGTAGTCTGTGAACATGACTTTTTGACTCGTCTCTGTCAGGTCGAGATCTTTCAGGTCGTCTTCGCTGAGGCGGATGAATGCTCGGATCGAGTCTGTTGAAGCATTTGTGTTGAATGCAGAGCCAGAAGCGTTGATATTCTTAGATGATTTGGACATTGTGAGAAAGCTTTAGGCTGCGTTGACGTGATTTTGTGTGTGAGAACTAGTTTGTGAGAGCTAGTTTGTGAGAGCTAGTTTGAAAGAGTTTACGTGATTAGATCAATTTACTGGTCTGGAGGGTCAAGTTGATATCAAGTGTTGTCAAAGCCGGAATGAAATTTGTTCGTTCAAGTCAACAACTGTGTGTTTTATATCCTCATCTTAGTAATTCTTTGAATAATGCACCCGAGCATCATTCGCATCGTTGAGTAGACTGTGAATCTGAAGTTAATCTTGACCTAATAATCAGAGAGTGATCTCGAAATTCACCGTTTTTGATGATTTTGGTGGGAGGGTCACTTTCACCGGAAAGATTGTAATTTATATAGCTATTCCTATAAACATTCCGAGGATGGAATTTTCCAACAATGTCGAATCTCGCATTGAGAGTCTCTCTTGTTTGACTGAATTCGAACTCGATAGTCTTAATGTACGGCGCCATCAGAGATTTCTCCAATTCGAAGATTTCAGCGTTGACATTCCTAAAGTCAAATTTGGCTTTCATACTTCGCTATAAATTAACAGTCATGGCGAACCCTTTCTCAAGCAAGTCAGCAGCTCCGCCCACCAACTTGTATGTGCTCGTCTTCTGTCCCAGATCCTCGAAGTCCGGTATTTCAACTCCATCGACTATGTCCATGAGATCTTGTATGGAAGTAATCGCCCACTTTCGAAAGACTGCCTCGTTAAGCAGTCGATAGTTGTCCAGAAGAAAGTCGAGTGCTGAGGCCATTTAATGCAGTATTTCTGCACTGCCTCGACTTTTTGCAATGGTTCAAAAGAATCGATCGTATGCTTGGCGTGTTTGCTCGTCAATAATTGATCAGCGAATTTAAAAGCATCTACAAAATGCCAGGCCAAATGGCTCGGGTAGTCCCGTTCGCAAGTTTTATGGACCGACAAGATTAAGCGTGAGAAGTGATGAACTTTAAGAATTATTCTGTTTTGGATGTGTGGGACGTTGAGTGTGGAGTTCTAGAGAATTGCGAGGAGAAAGACTTGTTTTGCTTGATGTGCGTGATGTAGAGGTCGGAGGAATGATTACTCATTACATCAAGTACGGATCTTTAAACAGTTGTTTTAGAGTTCAATGATTCACGGATTTAGCTTCAAAGCGCTATCCAAATGTGAATATTATAGTTCAAGCTCTATGCAGTGGACCAAGTTGTGTCGTTGCATGAATCACCAAGCCGAGCTCATTTAGGTAAGATAAATTCATATCTTTCACTTTTCTGAAGATATCTATAGACCAGAAGTAGCTAATAAGCTTGAAAGATTTCTACAAGCTGCAAGGGTGGAATCTTGGTCAACATACTCATTAAAATGTCTCAGCCTATTCAAGAAGTCACTTCACCACTTTCTTTCCCACCCAAACGCCGCCGTCCCATCACGCTCCCCAAAGCTCTCCACAAGTTCTTCTTCCAAGATTTCGAAGCCTGGATGTCAGCCTATCTCGGCAGCTCACCCGACAAGTCCAAGCTTGGCAGCTTCAA
The DNA here is from genome assembly GCA_003988855.1 of Arachnopeziza araneosa. Classification (NCBI taxonomy): domain Eukaryota; kingdom Fungi; phylum Ascomycota; class Leotiomycetes; order Helotiales; family Arachnopezizaceae; genus Arachnopeziza; species Arachnopeziza araneosa. Next base: position 53,720 of record QYAI01000160.1, read on the forward strand.
GATGACGCTGCGGTACCAAATGGACGCCATGCACATCGCGAAACATTTCTGTTTCATCCTCACCTTGCCGACAGCGAAAGAAGACGACAAGTTTGTCAGAGACTGGGCGATCGGCTCAGGGGCAGGAATGGGACGTGTGGGGCAAGATTGCTCTACTTATGAACTTTTGAGAGGCCCGATGCAGGTTATTGAGTATGCGGTTAGAGATACGAAGAGTTTGGGCATGGATGATTATGAGAGCTTTGAGAAATCGGATGAATCGGTTATGAAGTGTTTAAGGGAGATGGATAAGAAGTTGAAGAATAGGTATGATATTAATGGGACTTGGGCGGCATGAGAGTCTTGCTCTGAGATGGTTTAAGCATGGCGTTTGTAATTCAAATTGCGGAAATGAGTAGGCGGGTTGATTGAAGACAGTTCTTTTTCCTATCTTCTTCTAAATGGTGAGTTAAATTCGAATATCAAAATCTCGAATGAAATGCTTTGACTTGGGATTGCGCGTTAGTTTTTTCATATCTTGCATGCAAGTCACCAAAAATAGAACTTAAAATTGTCCTGTTTTTATAACAGCTCTCATTTTCTCTTCCACTTTCATGCAGAAAATACTTGCATGATATTAATATTCACCATGTGCGTATTACTTCCCCTAGTTGATAGCCTCTCGTAATATATTCCTCCAGACCCAAAACTTTATAAAAGTTTTACTTCTATTTTTCTTAATTTTCTTAATATAAGCTATTAACTTAACAATTATAGACGCGTTATAGAACATGAAAGGAGCTTAGTATTTAAGGTTAAGCTAAGACTTTACTAAAGAACCGACTAGTTGACATGTACAGTTACAAGGGGATTATTTCTAGTACTGGTTCATGATAGCTATAGCGGAGAAGGTCTGCAGAGATTAGATACTGTCATGTCCTGTTAGAGTGTTCTATCAGCTCAGAAGAGTCCTCAAACCTTTTTCAGCGAGGAATCCAATTACCTTGCCACTAGAGTCTCTACGAAATTAGGTTCTGTGTTATAACCTTCATAGATACAAGGTAACTTACATCGGTTTTCGAGTGGCTTTTGCCTTTCGACGGCAGCATTATTGGCTATCTGTGCTGCAGTTGTCTTCCAGAACACCTTTTCTTCTGGAACGGAGCTGTCGTGCCCCCACGAGAGCCTGTCGACCAAATTAGTGTGAAACTTAACTTTGTAGAAGCCCTCATACCATTTTGGAAAAATGGCCATCCTAATATCGTGATCTCGATTAGCTGTCCAGGCAAAGATATCGTGATCATAGTAATAAAGATGATAATCAACATCTTCCTATCCTAAAGACCACTTGCGCAGCTGTTCACCTTCCGCGGCTACATCTAGCAAGAAAGTGCTAACAGAGTTGTAGTAGTGACCTTCATATGATTTCAATGACCTGATAGGAGTGGTTGTGCGTCATCTATCCGCTTTTGGAGCTGGGGATATTGACCCAGGTGAATCTCGGTAATCTTCTTCGCAATCTTACTGAAGTCATGTGGATTCTTTTCCTCTAGTACCGTTTCAAGAACTAGCTCTTCAATCTAGTCACTAGTCAGGGGTATCAGTCTGACTAGTACGTGTGATTTACAATCGAAGCTTCTTCGGCTCACTATACCTTAGCTAACGAGTGATGGAGGTAAGCCTCGCCTCTATAAGCTTACCTTAGATGTTGTAAGGGTTTCACGATTGCACGGTCAAAACACGTGAATGATGAATCTGTTATTTCAAGAAGGTAAAGCTGAAGAGCACCAAGTGCTTGAAGCTTTCT